>CM041793.1:1771135-2371135 GCA_023376895.1 Aspiorhynchus laticeps | reverse complement strand
GCAGCTTCATTGCGAATGCTCTCAATCATCCAGACTGCTTATAGATACGTGACTATGCCAGATGCCCACATAATCTTATAATACAGCTGTGAATGTGGGAGAAACTGCCAAGATGGATGGTTGACAGCTAAAAAGATGCTGTATTTCTGTCTTGGCACTTTAATTGCAGCCAGCACAGATGGCTGTCACATCAAGAGGGTTCTTATCCAGAAATAAAACACAAGCATGGGGTAATTAGTCAGAAAGCATGGAGATAATTGATTTGTAATTCCGAAGTGAACAGCAGTTTTGGAAGAAAAAGACAAGCTTACTGTCAATGTGGGTTACATCATTAATGTAAATGAATGATAAAATAAATAAGATGTTTTAATAAACATAAATAACGAGAACATAAACTCCACATCGTAACTGATAAAGAGTAAGCATTTTTTGAAGGACAATTCTGCTAGTGTGTGTTTATTTTCAGACTATCGGCAGCAGAGTTATCACTGCTGATAGAGTGCAAAAACACTCAGCAGTTCTCTGTTACTATGTGTGTGCGTGTGTGTTTTCATGCTTTGCCAAGCGACGCTGAGGTACTACTGTCACACCAGATGGGTAGAGGCCAAACTCAGCAGCTCTTCCACCTTAACCTGAGTCACACGACGGGACAGGAAACAGTGCTGCATAACAATTCCTGAATGCACATATTTTATTACATGCTTCTCTGAAATACTTGATTCTGATTGGTCAACTGCGACATTATGCAGTCAAATCAGTTTGTGTACTGGCCACTAATTTTTCAACTGTTTTCCCATGAACCAATTTCTTATGTTGTATTACTTTACAGGCTCTGTCATTCATAATAAAACAAATATTTTAAGTAAAAATACTGTTCAGGCATTTTTTTATTTAATTTATTTATACTATCACTTATCAATACTTTTATCCCCTATATATTAGGATCAATTAAATTTTGTAAACCTAATTTTGTAAATTTTGCAACCTCAAATAGGCTACACAACTTTAAAATAGAAAAAAAATGTAAATGATCCACCCGAATTTCACCAGCTAAATATTGTAATGTGAAATTTAAACTGACTTAACTGACTAACTGAAATAAAATAAGTACTAAAAAGTACTAAAATTCCTAAAACTAAAACACAAATAAATTAAAGCTGAATCTAAGGGTGAATCCCATTTCTCTGTCTTACCCCTTCCCCTTCCCCTACCCCTTCGTCTTACCCCTAGCCCTTGTCCCTCGAAACCGAGTGGTAAGCGCTAGGGGTGAAAACATACCCCTATGAAATGAGACACCACTTGGTTACGGTTACGTCATCGTACATCGTCTCTAGCTGGCTGCTACGTCACCAGAATCGACAAGTGAGGATCACAAATTTCCAAGTTGCCGTCTGCAAGTGTGTGTGTGTCGATCGCGTGGGTTTTATTAGTGATGTTTTTGCGATCGTTGTGCAAATCAGCGATGTAACGTTAGCGTAGCAAACTAGCGATTTTTAAATCGTTTCAATTAAGAACATGGTTGCAAATATATATGTACAGGACTGTGTAGAGCACAAAACAAGACTGTCGTAATTTTTAAATCAATTATTTAAGCCGAAAATGGGACTCTCTGGATGATCTGGCCGACATTGTTGCCGGTTGCGCAGTGTGTTCTGGGTACCCCTTGGTTTCAAGTAAGCTCGCGAAAATGCTTGGTTTTAAGGGGTATCTACCCCTTGCCCTTAGCCCTACCCCTCGATCAAAACGAGAATTGGGACAGCCCTTACTCTCACGTGAACGCGCAAAACTAAGGGGAAGGGGTAAGGGGAAGGGGTAAGACAGAGAAATGGGATTCACCCTAAATATATACAGGTGCTGGTCATATAATTAGAATATCATCAAAAAGTTGATTTATTTCACTAATTCCATTCAAAAAGTGAAACTTGTATAATGTATACATTCATTCCACACAGACTGATATATTTCAAGTGTTTATTTCTTTTAATTTTGATGATTATAAGTGACAACTAATGAAAACCCCAAATTCAGTCTCTCAGAAAATTAGAATATTACTTAAGACCAATACAAAGAAAGGATTTTTAGAAATCTTGGCCAACTGAAAAGTATGAACATGAAAAGTATGAGCATGTACAGCACTCAATACTTAGTTGGGGCTCCTTTTGCCTGAATTACTGCAGCAATGCGGCGTGGCATGGAGTCGATCAGTCTGTGGCACTGCTCAGGTGTTATGAGAGCCCAGGTTGCTCTGATAGTGGCCTTCAGCTCTTCTGCATTGTTGGGTCTGACATATCGCATCTTCCTCTTCACAATACCCCATAGATTTTCTATGGGGTTAAGGTCAGGCGAGTTTGCTGGCCAATTAAGATCAGGGATACCATGGTCCTTAAACCAGGTACTGGTAGCTTTGGCACTGTGTGCAGGTGCCAAGTCCTGCTGGAAAATGAAATCTGCATCTCCATAAAGTTGGTCAGCAGCAGGAAGCATGAAGTGCTCTAAAACTTCCTGGTATACGGCTGTGTTGACCTTGGACCTCAGAAAACACAGTGGACCAACACCAGCAGATGACATGGCACCCCAAACCATCACTGGCTGTGGAAACTTTACACTGGACCTCAAGCAACGTGGATTCTGTGCCTCTCCTCTCTTCCTCCAGACTCTGGGACCCTGATTTCCAAAGGAAATGCAAAATTTACTTTAATCAGAGAACATAACTTTGGACCACTCAGCAGCAGTCCAGTCGAGATGCTTCTGATGCTGTCTGTTGTTCAAGAGTGGCTTGACACAAGGAATGCGACAGCTGAAACCCATGTCTTGCATACGTCTGTGCGTAGTGGTTCTTGAAGCACTGACTCTAGCTGCAGTCCACTCTTTGTGAATCTCCCCCACATTTTTGAATGGGTTTTGTTTCACAATCCTCTCCAGGGTGCGGTTATCCCTATTGCTTGTACACTTTTTTCTACCACATCTTTTCCTTCCCTTCGCCTCTCTATTAATGTGCTTGGACACAGCTCTGTGAACAGCCAGCCTCTTTTGCAATGACCTTTTGTGTCTCGCCCTCCTTGTGCAAGGTGTCAATGGTCGTCTTTTGGACAACTGTCAAGTCTGCAGTCTTCCCCATGATTGTGTAGCCTACAGAACTAGACTGAGAGACCATTTAAAGGCCTTTGCAGGTGTTTTGAGTTAATTAGCTGATTAGAGAGTGGCACCAGGTGTCTTCAATATTGAACCTTTTCACAATATTCTAATTTTCTGAGATACTGAATTTGGGGTTTTCATTAGTTGTCACTTATAATCATCAAAATTAAAAGAAATAATCACTTGAAATATATCAGTCTGTGTGGAATGAATGTATACATTATACAAGTTTCACTTTTTGAATGGAATTAGTGAAATAAATCAACTTTTTGATGATATTCTAATTATATGACCAGCACCTGTATATATATATATAAAAAACTTATATTAAAACTAAAATGAAAATAAATACTGAAATATTAAACAATGATAGCTCATTCAAAATATGAATAAATACCATAATGTACATAAATAATATGAAAATAACACTGTACTAAATTACCTGGATTTCAAGAAGGTAAATTGATATAAAGTAATTTCAAATATTTGAGAGTAAAAAAAAACCCATTTCAATGCACTAGTGTTATTTTAATATTATTTTTGACATTTACATTTCTAAGTTTTTCATCTAATATTTATATTTTATTCCAGCTTTATTTAAATAAACAGGAACAATGGAAACTAAAATTTTAGTAGTTTTGTTCAACAATAACGACAAAACTTTTGCTGAACACACTTTTCTTGATTGCGATTCGTTTGTTGCTGCAGACCACCACAAACAGCTGTCATTAACATTAGCCCTTACTGCCGTTTTTAAAAGAGCTAGACTTGTTCAAACAGTTATCAGTATTTCCTGATCTGTGCAATATCGGTACCGTGACATTTGTGTGCCGTCACAAACAGCTGTGCGAAATGGCTTTAAGAGGCTTTCACTCCTTCAATGCGCACACACTTTCACACATTCAAGTCTAATTTGGCTTTGGATGTGCACATGACTGCTAAAGCACTTGTATCCGTGTCTACTGTCATGCTGCAAGCATGTATACATGAATGTTTGACAAGATTTATTCAGGAATAACTGTGGTTATGCTTGTAATCCAGTAGTCTTTAAAATAATGTCCATCTTATCAAAAAAGGTCAGTAAAAATGAGGCCTGATTAAAAACTGCGGATCGCCACCACAATGGTTGCAAATGACAATAAAGTCTTCAAAATTTCAACAAATAGAATAAAATTAAAAAGGGTAATCACTGTCAACATTAAAGGGATAGTTCACCCAAAAATAAAAATTCTGTGATTAATTACTCACTCTCATGTCGTTCCAGACACATAAGACCTTCGTTTATCTTCAGAACACAAATTAAGATATTTTTGATCAAATCCGAGAGCTTTTTGTCCCTGCGTAGACAGCAACGCAACTGACATGTTCAAGGTCCAGAAAGGTAGTAAGGCAATTTTTAAAATAGTCCATGATTTTGTCTTTATCAAGAAAATTAGCAATTTGGCAACCAAATAATTTGGTTATTTAAGGAAATTGTTGTTAATCTCTTAAAAATAAAGATTCTTCACTTTGAAAATGAAAGGTTTCAATGTATTTTCACATTGATGCCACAGAAGAAACATTTTAGGTTCCACAAAGAACCTTTCAGTAGACAGTTCTCAAAACAACCATTTTTTCCTCTTTTTTTTCTTCTTAGTGTGAAGAAAATTTTAATCATATGAAGATTGTTTTTTTTCCACTATAAAGAATCTTTTGTGGAATGGAAAGTTTCCACAGTTATTAAAGGTTCTTCATGGAACCATCAATGCCAATAAAGAGCCTTTATTTTTAAGAGTGTTTATTGGAATCCATGGTTCCATGAAGAACCTTTAACATCCATTGAAACTTTCCATTCTATTGGAAGGTTCTTTGGAGAGCCTAAAATGGTTCTTCTATGGCACTGCTGTGAAAAACTCCTTTTTAGAAACTTTATTCTTAGGAGTGTAGACCGTAGCCCTTCTGTTTAAGTTAGATGGATGATTTTATTTCTCTCAGACCATTCTGTCTGAATCTCTTGGGCTGACCAATGAAAGCCTTAATTAGATGAATGACCCTTGCTGGAAATGGAATTTCATTAATCTCCATTTAATGTATATCTTCCTCTAATGTCCTTACGTTATATGTATAAAATCAAGCTAAACGCTAACCTCATTTGTCTCTGGGTTATGGTTTCTAAAATGAGCTCTTAAAAGATCCAAATTGAATTATAGATGGAGCATATTGCCTCATGTCTACTTACAAACCGCACACCTCTTATGTAGTATTTTCCTTTTTGGAGATGTTAATTCTTTATTGAACGCATATGGTGGTAAAATCTTCCTACAGTGATATACGTGTGTCTTGGAAGCCATTGCAAAAAAAAAAAAAAAAAAAAAGCGAAAATGTTCATTTTCAAATTCATGTTCAAATTAAACATTTATTTTTGCCATCGTCATATTTCCAAGACATATCAAATAGCTGATGTGGCTATTTTCCAAATTTCAGATACAATGCTTTGTATTTTGGTCTCCCGTCATCAACAATTTTAAGTAGGGCATGTGTCTGAAATTCTGGCTTTTGAATCCGCATTTGTGTCCATAGTACATTATATCCTAGAGAGATCGCACACAGAAAAGCCCTTGTGCCAAAAGCCAGCCCGCGGCGATGATCCCACACTTGATCCCCGGAGTAATATTTCTGAGAAATCTTAAGTGACATAATGCTGTCCTAGGGCATGGGACAGAGCTTTAGGGTTAGTGTAATAAAGCACTATTTTGCAACACTGTTTATGTTGCCACAGGTAATCACAGGTGATATAATGGATTTGAATAGTCAAACATACTGGCATTTACCATCAGCTGACAAGCACTAAACTCTCACTGAATTTCCTGGAGACCTCATTTGTCTCTAAGTTTAAGGAGAAGTTAAGTTTAAGTCATTTACTCATTTTTTACACACAAAATAAGATATTTAAAAGTGTGTTTTAATTGTTTTTGTCCATACGATGAAAGTACGGACATAAAAACACTTGGAAATTGTATGCTGGTTAATGTTGGTCTAGGTCTGATCTGAAGACAGGTTAAGCTGGTAGTTGGTTAAACTAGTTTAAGAAGACAAACACAACATATGCTGTTACCCATCCATGCCGAACTTCTCAGCATCTAGAGTTACTTATCTATAGATCTATAGAGTTCCCTACACATTTTCATCATGAATGCATTTAGTATGTGGTCCATTTCATATATAGGGTCATTTTGAGCGGACAAGGAAAAAGGACACAATTCCCTTGCTATTCAAAGTCAAGGGGCGTAGCCTCGGGCAACTTTGCATTTCGTGCATCGAAAGAATAAACATTAAACAAAAGGTTTGATGACTAAACCATGCCTTTGTCAACAGTCCATTTTCAACAGAGTGCACAGCTTTGACGTAATGATATTTAGGTTAACACCTACAAACATTAACCCTAAAGAGTCTCAAAACTAACCAAGCCACAAAACCTCATAAATTGCATGGCATTTGCAACATGTTTTCATAATAGGAAGCATTCTTAATTATTTTTCCTGTTGTCGAATGTTGAAAACAGTACACGCATTGTTCAACTCAGATGAATAACCAACAACATCGTCTGTTCTGCAACATACAATTAAATTCAGTGCCCATACCACATGGTTTTCATTAACTGTGAAGGTTCATTGCCTTGACTATTGGAGCTTGTGCAAAGGTGGGCAGAAATCACATTCAACTGGATGAATGAAAATCAGTCAGCCACAAAGTCAAAGAAAATCTACTATGCCTACACAAAGAGGTAATCCAACGCATGATGAGAGCATCCATTATTCAGTCTGATCACTACAAGAGCATCTGTCAATACATGCTCTGATCAGACAACACTTAGGAGCACGGTTTACTCTATAATGTGGGTTTGTTTAGGCTCTCACGCTTTGTTAGGAAGTAGCTGCTCAGTGCTTCTGTAAGTCACAGGACAGAACCCGCAGATTCAGCAGGCTGTCAGCCCGCAGTGTGTGTGCGCGTATACGGGCACAGAATCAGCCATATGGCCGCTGCAGTGGATTGACACAAAGCATGACTAATGTGAGGATTAGTCTTGAGTTCATACACTACCCTCCTGCCCACACCACTGACCCTCCGAAACACTTCGGCTACTGGGAGAATAAAGTCGATTGAATAAAAATGCTGAAGCTTCAAAAAAAATAGAGTCGACTCACTCAAGGTCCTTGATGGTTTAATTTAAACTAAAGAACAGTTGAGCCAACTGCATATGTCCTCTGTTCAGCAGTACAGACCCTGCTTTTGTAGCTAGAAATAGCTTAAAGGTCAAACATTAAAACATTCCGAGTGCCTGATTACCGGCTGGTCCTTGGGAGCCGGGTTTTCCAAACACAGACTCCTCTGCATAGCAGCAATATTGTGGTGTGGAATGTGATCTTGGCAACGGTTGCCATGGCAACTGGCCGCCGCAATTCTGGTCATTGTTTCCCGCTGAGGCCTCAGGTGGCTGAAAGGACCCGGCAACAATCAGCAATATTTATAACTCCTAATGCACAGCCTTTGAACTGAAGTGGGCTACGGAATTAAATTACTACAAGCTAATCTTATTCCACAAGTGCTCCCGGACCAAGTCATCTATTCACCTGTCAAATCAATTTAGAGTCTTGAAAATAGCTGCTCTGGGTACTTACACAATGGGAATTGCACAAAATACATGACCACACGAAGACCCTACAATACCTTTCAACAGGGGGAAGCTATGCGACCAAAATCAACTTCCTCTAGGGGAAATATAAACAATGCCTTGATATTCTGAATGCAGTTTTAGTTCAAACTGCAACAAGGACAATGGGCCTTTTTCACAGTCCGCGTTCGAAAACCGGAAACTTCGAGTAGTTGTGTAAAATAACTTCCGCTGTAGCCTGTATGAATGGCAATGCCAGTATGCACGGGGTTGTTGTGATTTATTAATGAACAATTCATTATAGATGTTTCATTAAAACATGTTAACCACAGTTTTCAATCATTAATCGGGTATGACGAAACGAGGAAAAATGTTGTCATGATATTCCGATGCATATTTCATGATTTAAATGGGAGCGCATAGGCGTATGTATGCACATACTTCAGAGACAGACCAGCTTTTTACTTAAAACATGCAAGAATACCATACCACATTAAAGAGCAATAAAATCGGACAAGCTTATACATCTTATAAAACATTAACCACGACTAAAGACTGTACAAATTAAACAGTAATATTGCTTTCGTGCACTTACTTTACTTTCCGATAGGCTACAAATACAATCATCACGTATTAGATCAAATTGGAGTTGTTCAAATATATTCATATTTTTCATTCCAGAGTTATTCAAAAGTAACTGGTTTTACCATCGTAAGCGTGATATATCCTCCGGGTTTGAGCACAGTGATTGAATAGCATTATGTAGATAAGATTGGAGAAGAACCATAGTAAACACTGCACAATAATAAAACCAATAACATTAAAAATAAAATTAAAACAGTCCGAGTATTTCTCCAACAGTCACGTGAGCAGCCGCGGGCAGATTCTCATCAGTTATCTCATGACTGTCGCGACAACGACAACGCTTACAAACGGCTATGTTTCGCATTAAAATGTAAGATTACACATATGGTAGGGTATCATCTGTTAAATAGATTATTTTAACAGAGAATCTGCCCACGGCTGCTTATGTTATTGCTGGAGAAATACTCGGAATATACAGTGTTTTAAAAAAAAAAAAAATTGATTAATTGATTTTGATTAATTATTGCGCAATGTACTGTAATCATAATAAACACTTGTTGAAAGCCGATTGTATTGCTCTTTAATGTGATATGTTGTTTGTATGGTATTCTTGCATGTTTTAAGTAAAAAGCTGGTCTGTCTCTGAAGTATGTGCATACATACGCCTATGCGCTCCCATTTAAATCATGAAATATGCGTCGGAATATCATGACAACATTTTTCCTCGTTTCGTCATACCCGATTAATGATTGAAAACTGTGGTTAACATGTTTTAATGAAACATCTATAATGAATTGTTCATTAATAAATCACAACAACCCCGTGCTACGGGCATTGCCATTCATACAGGCTACAGCGGAAGTTATTTTACACAACTACTCGAAGCTTCCGGTTTTCGAACGCGGACTGTGAAAAAGGCCTATGCAGGTTAGTTTTGTAAAATGTCACACTGAGAGGAATATCCCACTTCTACTTTTTTCAAACACAATTGCGGTTCCTTTGAGAATTAAGGGAGCTAGTAGTTCACAGGAAAAACAATGAACTCAGCGTCTGAGGTACGAAATGATTTATGGAACCAAGAGCACAGTCAGTATTCAGACAATTCTCAACACTGAAAGAATACGCTTCATCACAAAGCTCAAAAACACTGTGGTTTTCTCAAACACAGAGTATGACCTCAAATAGCTGCTTTACTTTACTGGAGATTATCTAGGATCTAAAACTGACCATGACTCAGACTGAAATGATGATCCATTAAGATAAATATTTATTTGCAAGCTAAATATACAATGCTGTTGTATTCACCTCAAACACACACACACACACCAGGTGCTACTATACTGTATAAACACTAAAAGTGTAAAAATACAAAATTTTGGTTTGAAACCGAGGTTTCAAAATAGCGCATTTCCATTGAAACAATACCTAGAAATTAAAATGCCTAAAGTTGTTGTCTCTGCAGGCCATTCATTTCATTATTCACATTTGTAAATCCGTAAAATGAAAACTCAGAATATCTCATTTGAGTTTATATACAGGGATTATAATTTACATTAATGCAGAAAAGCTATAAATTCATGGATTGATGGTTCATCCAGATTGAAGGCGGACATCCGGTGACAAAGCCGGTGGAGATTAAGGACTTGCTTGAAAATGAACCTTTAGATCGAGGAGTTTTACCCAGGACTGAATGTTTATAAGAAATGTACTACAATGTAAAGGTGAGGTCAAAAAGACAAATGGCGTTTGTCATCAATGACACAGAGGTGACACGGCCATATGTTTTTACTGTGGACGGTGGGGTGTATGAATGTGTGACTCACCAACTCCAAGAGTGACTCACTCATATGATTAGTGACAGCAAAGATATAGCAGGAGCTTATCGCACACTATACGTATAATCTCAAATACTATGTTAACATCAAATGACTCTCTCATTTCTAAGATTCCTATGAAGCAAATAACATCTTCTATAGGGTCTGGCAGGTAAATGATACTGTCACATTATTGAATATTTGGTTACATTCTGTGTTTATAATGTAATATTTCATTTTGTACATTCCCTGGCACCTTATTTAACCCAAAGAACTGCAGAATGATTTCAGTTCTAGTTGAAATTAAGGTGTCTTCATAAAACCGTTCTTGCATTTCAACCTTCCTTACATTTCTTGATCAATGTCGACACCTTTGCTGAGGTTGTTAAAACATCTCTAAGGAATCATTTACTGGAATTAATTAAAATATATGCAATGTTCTGTATCATTCTGTGTTTGTTATCAGAAAGCAGGATATGATATCTAAACAAGAAAACAGGTAATTCAACCCCTAGCTCATATTTATTTCATTGAATCGCCTTTATCACCATAACTCTGCTTCCTAGAAATATATCTAATCCATCTGATACAATCAAAGCTGCTTGGATGAACACAAGATTTTATTGTACCAATGCATTTGTTGAGTTCATCAGTGACAAAGAAGCACTGGTGATGCTTGGAGGTGAAAATGAATGTATAGCAGCGTATTATACACTTAACCTCGACTGAACTTACCGGCATCATATTGAAAAAGACCTTACGATATTCGGTATTCCTTATACTGAAGAATATAAAGACCTTTCCCTGGTCTCCCAAGAAGTGTTTCTTCTTGTTCTATATGCAGGTAAATTATGCACGTATTATCCTCTTCTTTTACGTATCATTATTTAGATGTCTCCTCTGATATTGTGCGACAACTTTGTAGCGTTGGTTTATTATAGAAACCTGTTGCAGAATGAACCCGAGATGAACTCGGTAAATACAGTAAAGTTTCTTATACGGATCGCTCAGTCGTAGGGAACCGCAGACCACCGATCACACCGAACCATTTGTGTACGCAGAGATTCGCCGCCGTTATACAACACAAGCGAAATGAAGATAACGGTCGTCCGCGAACGTATCCTCTACTGTCCACTAAGCTGATTGCAGGTCCACATTATATCCGTGCGAGCGAGGTTTTTCGCTGGATCAACAAACGCAACCCAACCCAAGATGACACTGCGCGAGATCCCGAATATCCCGGCGCGTGCATGACAAACTCCGCCTCGCGCCACCCGCGCGCTTCCCGCCCACTTCATCAGCGTTACCTCTGAGGAGACGTTCGCGTTCAACTAAGAAACGGTTTGAAGATTTTATATGGCTTTGTCTTATTGAACGTGTCTCACACTCTTTAGAAGCTTTTGAGATGAATATTGAGGAGTATGAAGGACCTGTTAGTAATATTGAACGTGATAAATGGAAGACCTTTGCTGTCGGTACAATATTCGTCCCCCCCCACTCAGTTTCATTGTACTGTATGATTAGCCTACACAAACTCTAACTAACAAAAACTTATAAAATGCTATCGAAACATAAGAAATACCCATAATAGATTAGACATGACCAGGTATTGAACACTGACTTTCATGAGTTAAATAAAAAAGTAGCTAACAGAAATAATCGTGTCCCTTACGAAAATGAACCATGGTTTTATTAGAGTAGGCCTAGCCTAAAAGTGTAGTAACCATGTTTTGTGAGTGTGAGTGTGTGAGTGTGTGAGTGTGAGTGTGTGAGTGTGTGAGTGTGGGGGGTGGGGGGGTGGTTAGTGTAGCAAATCCATGGTTAATTTGTGCTTACCATGGTTTAACTGTAGTAACCATGGTTTTATTTGTCATAAAACTATGGTTAATTTTCGTAAGGGGTGTTGCTGGGCATGGATATGGCAATGTATTTTGGACATGTTATGTCAATATTTGGATGTTTTATGCATCAGTATGACAATCATTCTGTCATTCACATATCAAAGTCCCGGGTATTACCATGACACATCCCTGTAGCTTTTGAGATGAATATTGAGGAATATGAACCTGTTAGTAATATTGAATGCAATAAATGGAACACCTTTATTGTTCAATATTCTTTTTTCTTTTTTTTTTTACTCCGTTTCATTGTACAGTACGATTGGCCTACAGTAACTGTGTTTTTTAACGTCTTGATTACCATTTGTATAACCACAGTTGTACTACAAAAACCATGGTTAAACTATGATGTTGCAAAAACCATGGTTAATTTGTGCTTAACATGGTTAGCCTAACTATAGTAACCTTGTTTTCTTTTTGGTTTTATTTGTTGTAAAACTATGGTTAATTTTCATAATTTTCATATTTTATGCATCAATACGACGATCATTCTGTCATGTGACCCTGGACCACAAAGCCAGTCATAAGAGTCAATTTTTTGGAAATTAAATATTGAGGAAAATCACCTTTAAAGTTGTCCAAATTAATATATTAGCAATGCATATTACTAATCAAAAATTAAGTTTTGATATATTTAAGTTTGGAAATTTACAAAATATCTTCATGGAACATGATCTTTACTTAATATCTGGTAATGATATTTGGAAAAAAAAAGAAAACCTGATAATTTTGACCCATACAATGTATTTTTTGCAATTTGCTACAAATATACCTGTGCGACTTATGACTGGTTTTGTTGTCCAGGGTAACATACTGTATCAAAGTACCAGGGTATTACCATGACACCATCCCTGTATCGTAATGCCACCGTAGTAGGTTTTTGTTAGGGTCATCATTTCATTGATGTTATCAGGTCAAACCAGAATACACATGGAATAAATTAACATATATATCAGACATTTGACAAGAATATACTGTGTTGACTAGACCTTCCTTACCTGACCTACTCGGGTAAGGGCTGTCGTGGTACATCAGTGGCTAGTCTGTAATGGCAAAAATAGAGATAACTCAAGTATGATGCAAATACCTCTGGCAGATCTGTTATCTTAACTATAAGCAGAATGTCCTTTCAACACTGTGGCTGAGATGATAGCCAGGTGGTGGTCTGTATTAAAGCACTGTCTGAGAATGCAGCTGAATGGTGTTATGTGGTGCAAGCCATTGCCATAAAGACAAGAAACATCTTGAGCAAAAGCTGCTTTAATCGTGGTTCAACTCCCTGAAATGAAGGGAGAAAAAACTACAGAGATGAGCTTCCATAGAAGAACAGCAATAAACAAATATACCTTAAAATATAGGGATTGATTCGGTATAGTGATCTTCAAAGCACTTTCGGATAAAAAAAAATTAAAAAAAAACTAACTCTATTTCAACACAATTCATCCTGGACCATTTGTGCTACAAACATGATTAAGAAGATGTATTACATTTCGTAGAAATGTGGTTGAAAATTAGATTTTTGTCTGGCAGAAAATGACATAAATTACATTTTGATTAACCATACCTAGTGATGTTATTATCATATATACCAATAAGCCACCAAGATACCACCTAAAACCCCTGCAATGTGACTGCAACTTCAGGGTGGACAAGCACCACATTTTCTTTGGAAAAACCTAATTAAAAAGCTACAACAACACAAAAATGTGCATACTGTATATAGAATCCTATTTTAGTGCTTGCAAAGACCCCTTCATTTATTTTTCTGTTATGTTTCTTTTGTCTTTTCCCATCTCTCTCTCTCTCTCTCTCTCTCTGTCAGCGTCTTTCTTGACCTTGCGGAGCACCCATGATTGATAGGTTGGGGACAATGTTATGGCAGGTTCCGTACGTTCTAGATTAATGATGTTTGGCTCAGATTTACAGGGATTTGGCTGTAAAACTGCCTCTGTTGAATGAACATAATAGATTTCAGTGCAATTTTCAAAGTAAAAGCTGTCAAAAGGTTGTTCGGGATGTAGGACATACTTAATCTGTTCATTTTCAGTACCTCTGTTTTTTTTGTGCTAACATTTGTGTGTGTGTGTGTGTGTGTGTGTGTGTGTGTATGTGTTCATTCTGTCCTCTACTGGACAAGAGCCCTTATGACAGATGCCTAACCACTCCCTAAAGTAAGGCCCCACCCTGCTAGTCAATTTCCACTGACAACACATCTCTGACAGACATTGCTGATCTAGGATCAGGCTGAACCTGTCCTTTGTTACTTCACCTTAAAATACAAACCAGAGCCAGAAACTGCAGTTCTAGTTAGAGAGTCACCAGGGGGTATGACATCAGACCTTATTTAGTGTCTGCTTCAGACAGGGTGGTGTATGTTGTGACGGATGGTCTGGTCTGGGGTGAGGCAGGTGGAGGGATGTGTTTTTGACTACCGCCAGATGACACTTGTCCCTGAATGTCCCAAAAACACACAAACATCCTCTGAAGGCTTTAAGTAATTTTAAAGGAATGATACATATTGTTGATATCTTTGTTAATATGCAGTGCACACATTGTACTGCCAGTATCATTACTGAAATAACATTTAGGATTTTTTTTATATCACAGATTTTTTTCATAGATTTGGGTCAATGGATCAAAATGCATTTATATTTTAATTACAATGATATTAATTGCACGTGACCTTAAAAAAAACATTTTAAATAATTAAATGTGCTATGTATTAATTAACTGCTATATGTTTTGTAGACATGCAAATTATATCTGCTTCTAGGGTCAGAAAGTTAGAATGAAGTGTTAAATGGATAAATAAAGCAAAATATTAATATAAACATATTATATTAATATATACATTTTTATTAAAAATGTTTTTTGAAAAGAGATGATGAGTCAGACAGGCAGCCAGCAAGTGCCGTGCAGCATCCTCTTCAATACTCTTAAGGCAAGTTTTGATTTATTATATACATTTATATAAAATATATCCACATGTATATAAAAAATTTTTTTTCAGTATCAGCTTAACATATTTTATTTTATTAAATATATTACACTGTTAAAATATATACTTAAATAATATTTCCTTAGGTGTGGATAAAACTGAGGAAATTACGGTATTTATCACAGTCCACTACATTTAAAGTGTTTAAATCAACCTGTATTGATTTAAACACTTGTATTTCTGTAATGTATTGTTTTGTTCACTAGATGGCGCTATGAAGAAGCATTTACTACAGGGGAATGGGACGGCGCTTCTTTTCGTGACACAGTGAACCTGTGGTCATGGTTGCATGCCATGTGCAGTAGCTCACTGCTTCCCTCCAACTGTAATGTGCCATTATCTTCCACGCAAATTTGTATTTACTAAGTTTGAGACTGCTTGTGATTGCTTGAGTATGTGAAGCCCAAGTAACTTGCTACACTGTGGTATGTACATGCTTTAAAACGGTACGAATATTTTATTCATCATTTACACGTTACACGTTTCATAATTCCAACGAACTCTGTAGACGTGAATGCATTTATTCTATAACCAGAATATCAGGGGTGCAAAGCAGAGTTATCCTTTCTAAAGAAAAAGTGTCACCCCAATTTCCACAAAGCGTGAACCACTGCCCATTGTGCTTAGTGTGTTTGTGGTGTGTGTGTGTGTGTGTGTGTGTGTGTGTGTTTATGAGGGAGGGAGTGTATTTTTATAAACCCAAAAAACTCATTATAGTTTATGATGTGCACAAGAAAAATGTCCAAGTCAATGATGTGAATGAATGACTCGAATGCTTGACATCATGTATGTTTCCTGATGCACATTTTGTCTGTTGCCACAGGGAAAGGACAGCAGAGGAGAAAAACAGAGCAAGGGAAGCGAAAAATAATAGGAGTGCGCTTCTTGTGTTGTTTAATCTCCAGACAGTCCCTAATTTCTCTAATTATCAAGCTGCTAAGCAAACAGAGGCAAGCAGGCAGGAATTGGCCGTCTCCTGCGGCTTACACTTCGGGGGGTCGTGTCTAATTTGAGGGAAGACCCGGTCCATCTCTTGCATGAACACATCTAGGGCTAACACACCCCTACCAGTGCGGCCCCTCCCTGTCGACCCCTACACACATGCACCAGCTTTATGGCAGATGGCGTAGTTCTCCCTCCCTCTGAACCTCCATTCCACCCCCACCCTCGGCAGCTTTTGTGCCCCTGTGCATGCAGTGTTAGGGGGCTGCGACAACAACAGTCCTCCCCACCGCTTCCAACCGCCCTGGCCCTATTGTAAGCAGGATTCAGGCTTCATACATGGCACCGCGATCGGGTGCCCTAACAGGGTTGTCAGCACCCGAAAAATCGTTTTAATCCCAGTGGTTGTGCATCAGGGCCACTGGAGTTTGTAGTACTTTCCTGACACACTTGACCGGGTTTGATCCCCAGCTATTGCCAGAATCATAGGAACATTCTAAAGGCCTGTCGCATTTTGTCGCAGAACTGAATGTTTTCAATAAATTACTATTAAATTATTTGCTTAAAGTCATAAGTTACCAAATTCTACTTACCATTGCTTCCATTGAAGCTTCTTTGGTTTGGTTCCTTTGCCAGGGTTCATTGATAGCTCTTCACCACAGCTACCTGATCTAGGTCATACATCAGGCAAAGACTCTGCTTGTACAAGAGTGTTGAACTGTAAAAACCTTGAGCAAGGTCAGAAGTTAAACAATTATACTCACTAGAGCCTTTGACCAGTGTAACTGAGACCATTGTTGTCTCTTCGCCAGGGCTTGTTCCTTTTTGTAGCTAAACACTTGATAAAAACGGCAAATATGGGCAAAGATTCTGCTTGGTCATGAGTGTTATGTAACTGCTAAGAGACTTCTGTTTCCCTGAGGTTATCTCCATGACAACAGGGTTCAAGTCTCTTGGGACTTTTGGCACACGCGACCCTTCTGCGGGGCAAGACCCCTGGGGCGTGGGGGTAGGGACATGTGTGGGTTAAAGGTCACTGGAAACTGCCGACACTGAAAGCGAATTGGAACAGGGTTATGGTGACATGGGCAGAGGTCGCCTCAGAAAATGCCTTGCATGCATAGCATTAGTTGCGGTCAAAGAAGTCATTTCTGGCCATCAAAACCGTGATGACCCTTGGAGTGGATGGCACACGCCACCAATTTAATCTTATAGACAACTAATTCAATCCTGTTTCTGGATTGTTCCTGTGGCTCAGTGGTAGAGCATTGCGTTAGCAGCGCAAAAGGTTGAGGGTTCAATTCCCAGGAAACACACATACTGATAAAAAATAAATGTATAGCCTGAATGCACTGTAAGTCGCTTTGGATAAAAGCGTCTGCTAAATGCATAAATGTAAATGTTTCACCCTCAGTTTGGCTAGTTTCTTTCTTGAATAAATCTATGATCTTCTTATGCCAAGTAGGTGAATCTTTGCTTATGTTGCATTCTACTGCCCCTGGAGATTTTAGCAGAGATTTGCTAGAGTTTACAGTTGCCCCTCTCCAGGACCATAAACTCCTTCCCTGAAATTCACCTTCGACAGTGAAAGGGAAACCCATGACTCAATGTTTTAGTGGGCAATGAATAGGGTTTTTGACCAGTTCAATATTTACATTTGGCTACACCCTTGATCCCTTCAGTTTCGGGCTACTTTTCATGGTTTGGTCCTCACAGTATAGGCAACAGAGCAAGGAGCCAAATAGAAGGTGGACAGGAAAAAAATCAATACTTTGTGTGTCCAGTGGTGTATACAGATGACAAATGCAGCAACAGAAGACGCCAAGATCAGTTGGCCAATGTGGAGAGAGAGAGAGAAGAATGAAACAAGTATAAAAAATACAGGGAATGAGTTGGGAAAAGAGTCAGGCCCCCACTCTCTCCTTCCTCTTCCCTTTGTTTTTCCCGTTTTCTTTTCTTGTGAACTGTAGCGTGTTCCTCAGTTCGTATTGTTATTGCCTGACAACCTGCTGACACTCATCGACCAACTCCCTGAAATTCTTGTTGCCTCTCCCACAGCTGTTCGTTCTTGGTTTCACATCCATACTTCTGTCTCACAGCCTTGCATATCGTATTGTAGAGTTACTATTTATTACATTCTCCACAAGTTAAAAGAGTCTGGGAAGGAAAAGAAGAGAGAAGAGAAGGGTGCCGGGATGAGATTTGTGGCTGTGGTCATTCCAGCAGCTCTTGTCCCACCTGCCATCCATCCATGATGGAGGGGGTGAAAGAAGAGTAGAGTGGGGAGCTGCATCTCTCTTTCCCTCGGCTAACTCACCCTGACAGGCGGGAACGCAGACTGCAGAGAGGAGGAGGACGACGAGGAGGGGCCTCAGCCCCCACCCTCCAATCAGGCGCTCCCTTCGCTCTCAGCCAGTGGCAGCAGAGCAAAAACAGTAGCAGGGCTAAAGCTAGTGGTCCTCTCTTCTCCTCTCCTCTTCTGCCTTCTCTTTTTCTAGCACTCTAGGCATGGAGTACTATTCCTCCATCTCCTGGGCGTCACGCCTCTCTCCTCCACCCTGGCTGACCACTGCAGTGCATCCACGAGGTACTCTCTCCCTCCCTCTCTATCTATTTTTCTTTCTCTCTTCCTTTGGCTCTCCCTCACATACATTCTCGTTGGCTTGTTGCTATCGTAGATTGTTCAAAATAACTTTTTGGTCAATGCAATGCTGTCGGTGATCCTACTCTGTTAGTCCTAATGAAATAGGACCTGTTAATGTTGGAAATGACTATGTATTTCATAGCAAAAAAAGATCTTCACTCCACTTTTAATGCAACTGATCATCCTAAATTCATTATGTTTCTCTTATCGGTTAAGTTTTGCCTTGCATATTTTAAGCACTGCATTGCTCTCTGGGTTGTAAAGTAGTAAACAACCGTTTATGTATTGACCCCATCATGAACAGCAGGTGCAGTGGTGCAAAATATTCCCTCTCTTCACACTTGATCATAACTTGACGGAATTCAATTGTACAACTTTTATTTTTCTATTTCAATGCGTGTTCTAACATATTTAACTGTGCTGCCTGTTATGCATAAAAAAAGACTCTTGTGCTCGCTGTAGAAATGTGCATGAAATAAGCGGAAAAGCATTATGCAGATATTTATTCATAAATGCATTTTCTGAGTGTTTTAGGGACTGTTTTTACTACCACTGCCTAAACAAAGCTCAGTTTTGAAATCCAGATATCTGTATAGAGCAGCATGGCACACTTACGCATGGCCTCTCAAATGGAGAACGCATTTCCAGGCTGCACATTTCTAAAACCAGTGTGTCCACCCCCTCTTCTGTCACTTGTATTGATTGGTTAATGGCATTATTTGTGGAGTGTGCCTCTCTGGACGTTAGCCCTTTTCGGCCCCCTCGCTGTATTTGTGTGTGTTTGGTCAATAGAAGGCCATTGAGGCCTGACCGATGGTCATCCTTCAGCGTTATTTGCTTTCACACCAAAGGTCAGGGGGGTTCATAAGAAGTCAGAGGGTAATAAGTTTAACCCTGATAGGGCCAAGGTCACTCATAGCGTGACTCCAACGAAACCTAATCAATACTCCCCTCATACCATCCTCTTCCTCATATTCTGAGCAGGACTCTTTCCTTATTCTTAAAAAGTGATAAACAAGCACCATGTGGAGAACTAAATGTGTTACAAATGTTCCTTGAAATACCTTGTAAATGTTTTATTTTAAGTATTATGCCTTTTGTTTTAAGTCAAATGTTTTGCGAAGGCTTGTTACAATATATATATTTTTTTTTTTTGGTTTTAAAGCCATTCAAAGATGTTCATGTCGTCTTAGGTGCAGCGAGCCAATTGTTGGAGGCAGCGCAGGGCAACGCCCACCCGACAGATTTGTGAACCTTCTGGAAATTATTCACTCTGCGCTTCTGCACCTGCACATCTTGTTCTTAACCCTCATTCTTAAACTGATAATACTTTCACGAAATCTAATATCACTGTTAAAATTTCATGTCCAAAAAAGACACGGCAGTAGAAAGTCTTTAGATGCACTGCAGTTTGCTGTGGATTTCAACTTTACATCACAAGTCCTGAGAGAAAAACAGCTGGTGTTTGTCCACCATACCTTGCGATAGAGACCAACTAAATGTTTAAACATGAAACAAGTACAAAAAATGGTAGTGTGGGAAGGTCACCAGCTGGGCCACAGCATACGATAAGAGCCTCCATCTTCACTGAGTCAGCCATTTTACTACAGTACTAATCATCTTCTAGTCATCCAGCCTACACATGCTAAGAGTAACCCTGGTGTTTTTACCTTTTTTTACAAAGTGTACAAAGATTTTCACTCAATTTTGCCTAGTTACGATAAAGTTCTCAAGCTACAATAATCTACAAATAAACTGTTCGCTATATATGAAAACCGAAAGGCGTGTGCATGCAGTGTGATCGCAAATGCAGCTGTAAATCTCATTTAAAATGTATCGTTTTGTGAAAATTATAATGGAGTTGTTGTCAATTATAATGACAACATGGTACGGTAGTAAATGCACCCTTCCAACAAGCTAGTTATGCCAATTTTTGTCTGAATTCTGCGTATCGAGAATTAAATTCGATTCGCTCGCAAAATTCAGAACAGCTTTTTTTTCAATTGAGACAACATATGAGATGAACTGAATACTATGTTGAACTGATTTTTACGTATTCCCATAAATGCTGTCAGAATTGTTTGTACTGGGCAAATAAACTGTATTAGATTCCTTTATGGTTAGAAAGTTTTCCTAATTTGTTTGTTTACATAAGCAGAGTATGCTTTGATCTTGTAGCATTGAAGTCAGGTTGATGAAATTTACAACACCAGACTTTACAAAAAAAGACAAAAACTAACCAAAACACAGACATAACTAGTAAGCAGATGCACAAGAATTCTTTGATCATCTCGTAGTGTTAAAAACAGGTTGACGAATTTACAACAACCCCCCCCCCCCCAAAAAAAAAAAAAAATCACAAAAATTCAATACAAATTCAAAATAACACGCACGCACGGTATGTTAGTGTACACCATGCTGTCAAAACAGATGCGTTAGCTCATTAACCTGAACTCCTTATGGCTCACTGAGGGAAACTTTGGAAGATCTGTATTATAATACAGGCTATTTGGGATATACTTCTGTAAACATAACCCTACTGAACAGTGTCACCCCTTTTACCAGGCCAGATACACTCAGTGCTCTTTAACACGCACATACTACATTCCTCCTGTCCCGCCGGACAGAACAAGGGGAAAGAGGGAAAAGGGAAGTGCTTTTTTCACATCTTTCCATCTCAATAAATTCTCCTTATGATCGCAGCTCTCAAGAAAACCAAGCAATGGTTAAACAAGAAGAAGTGACCTGCAGGGTGGAATGCCTATCAGGCAGGCTGAAGATAGATCAATGAAGGGGGGCCATCGGAAGAAGGAGAGACGTGTGCTGCTCTACAGTCAGAGAGATAGGGTGGGATTTCACAGGCTAGCAGCACATGCTCTCACCACGCTGAGAGCTGAAAGACGTATAGTACACGTGTGTGTTTGCAGTAGAAGGCCATGGCATCTTGGGACTGTCGCTTTTGAGGATAAAGCAAGGTAAGATGCCTTTCCGATAATATCCTGAAATTATCCCACTGTTGCACATGTATGTTCAGACAGGGCTCGAATGATAGATTTCGAAATCGAAAAGTGCTATGCAAAAAGTGTTTAGTGCATGCTGTACAATGTTACTTCAATGTAAACTGTACGTTTTGCAGATTTGCTCATTTTATTTATTTATTTCTCCCGCAAAAAAAATGCTTTGTCACCATGGGCCCCTGGCCCATATGGCACCGCCAGTAATTCAGTTGATTGCAGTAATGCATTCATTGATTGATCACTGAAGCCACTACTGTACAAGCACATCTGCTCACTTAAGAATGAAACGAATTCATTCTTTTTTTTATTAAATAATAATAATAATGATAATATGACATAATACTACAACTTACTACTAATAATAATATATTTTAATATTATATTACTAAATATTTTATTATTTTAAAACATTAAAGTAAAAAATAATTAATTGATTACACACTGCATGCTATAGGTCAAATTTTATTTTCTAAAAATGTATTAGTTTTCTAAAATATAGTGTAAATTGGACGTTTTAGACTGCAATACATGTTTTTGGATGGTGGAAATTGTCACAAGTACAGCTTCAAAAACATACATGAGACATAGTGTGTAAATATGTATTACTGTGTGCAATATACAGTATAGGTTATGTTGGAAATGTTGGAACATTTGATTCTAGAGTGGTTAAGTTTAGGCAGGGGGCCGATCACAAAAGGCTTCTTCTGTAAGCTATCACTAATTAAAGATGACTATTGCTCTAATTACGAAAACGTCTAAGACGTCCAGGGTACCAGAGTAGGAAAACTTCAGAGAACACAATATAGCAGTCCTCATTAATGAGACAAGTGCAACACCATGGATCCTTCTGTCAAGGACTGTTCATATTGTCTTTTTTGTTTTCAATTTTCTACCAGACAATATGACGACAGAGGGGGGTCCCAGGCCACATCCACTGCCAGAGAAGCTGTTCCACTTTTTCAATTGTTTTTTTTCCTCTCACCCTCTGCCCCTGGTGGGAAAGTATTTAGGACTTTAGGTCTGTGATAAATAAAAATGTCATCCCTGCTCAAGTCTGCTGTGATTGTTTGTGGGCAAACCGGTGCTCGGAGGTCTTGAGATGTTGCCTTACAGAGAGAGGAGATGCTGGGAATGGCTCCGTATTCTCCGTATTCTTTGGTCAAGCCCAAGTTCTGGAACACCGCTGGCCTTTCCTTAACAATACCACTCGCCGCACAGGGGGTCCCCTCGAACCCAGAGCTCAAACAAATTCACATAGAAACACAATTGTACAGTAAAAAGCCTTTTGAATATGACCACCAACTGACACATCTCATCTCAGTTTAAGGGGGGAGGAAAGTGGCTAGAGAAAAGTGACTCAAAAACAAGTAACAATGAAAATGAAATGTATCGAAAATGGAACTGTGTAGATTTGGCATAGTGGAAAAACAGAACAAAAACAAATTCATATATATTTTTTTAACTAAAACAACTGCACTTTTGGAAACGTCGATATTCAAAAAACAATCCCCACTAGAGAGTTAATGGGAGGGGCACGTTTTTGTTTTGAAACGACCAATTTTGAAATACAACGTAATACAAGCTAATGGATTAGGCTAAAACTGTAATGTTTCCTTGCCTTCTTTTAATATTTTTTAAAAAGGGCCATGTTCACACCTTTTTGAAATCTTTTTGTCAGAAAACATTCACGGAGCTCAAAGCAGATTGACAGAAACATTAGACGACATTTGTAACAGTATCAGATGTTCAGTTTATCGGTTAAACATGAAAACCGCAAAAATCATCTCACTTGTTCCACCCTTTAACCCTTTTATTTCTGATATGGACCATTTTTGACCTAGTTTTCCCTAGTGAAAAATAAATATACTAAAACAAATGCAAATACATTTACATATTTATGTGCTTAATAAAAATACCCTGCAATTATACTTTTGGTATACTAAACAGGTATACTTGATGTCTGCTAAATTTAAACAACTAATTTTGAACTTAATGCCCTTTAATTGTGCGGAAGTAGTGCTGAAGTCCAACTAAAGATATACTGAAGTATTTGATTGTGCTAAAGTGTAACTATTACAAGTATACTTCAGGTAGCTACACTTAAGTGCATATTTTGGACTTAAAAACCAATATTATTCAAAGATTATATGATCGTCATCAACAGTGACATTAAAACACATTTTAGGCTTAATATTAAGAAATGTGCATTGTGTACAACAAATAAAGTTTAATTATATTTTTTATATCAGTAAGTCTCGAGAGATATATCAGTAAATATGATAATAGATTTGAACTAAAATATTTCTTTTTTACTAGGGTTGACTAAATATCTTGATTGAGTGTACTTTGCCACTACAACAAACTTGCCATCAGATTTCTTTATATATATATATATATATATATATATATATATATTTATAGAGAGAGAGAGAAATTTATTTTATATTTATTTGTTTATTACTAGAAAAATAATCATTTTCTTTGGTAATTGACAAGTATTTGTGCTGCGAACAAATTTTGGTCAATTTTTTTTAACAGATTGATAGATAATTTTATTTCTAATTTATTTCAGCATCTTAAAAACTATAATAAAATGCTATTGATCTTTAATGTACAACCCTAGTTTGTATTCATTTTGGGGTGTGTTTAATTAAAACTATAAGCTGCAACATACTGAAGTGCTCACGTTTTCTTTTCACATTTCTTTGGTGGGTATCAGGTGTTCAGCAGTAAATCACTTTCTCAGCAATAGTTGAAATGGTCAGTATACAACTCCCACAAAAGCTAAGCCCCTCATGCTTTGTAAAAGGTCTGCTAGTTTGGGAAGAACTGGCCTTTGATCTGGCCTACACGACTTAGTCTAGCAAACACACAACGGCTACTCTCTCTCTCCCTCCCTCTTTCCCTCTCCCTCACTCCTTTCTTCCATCTTTCTCAATTTGTTGCAGTGTTCAGGGGTGTCAAAGGACCCGAGCTGTGACTCTAAAGAAGAGACGGCGAGTGGGACATACACATCGGACGCTCTGACAATGCCGGCTCAGGTTCCTGTGAGTTTGCCATGGCGACCAGTGGGCCCTGACAGCAGTGGGGATCACGGGCTTGCAGAGGAAGGGTGTGTATGTGTGTGTGTGTGTGTGTAGTTGAGGGGGTGTGGGGTTATTGGGGGACACACGCCAGATGCCTTGGGGAGACGCCCTTCAGCTCACCAGCTGGGAGAGGCTAAACTGCCCCTCACGCGATGGTTTTCGGCCTTAACGGATTAGAGTGTTTGTTTACGGCACACTTCGGCTATCATACGCTCACCAACACAAAAACAATGATAATATAAAATAGCACTTTTCAGCTGGTTTTGTTTCAGGACACAGATTTTACAGTAGACATGAAGTGGTGACACACAACTGTAGCAAAATTGTTTATCGTATAAAAAAAAAAAGGTCTTAAAGTTACCAATTGAATCAAAATGGTCAATTCTTATTTATGGAGTATTGGAATTTTATTATAAATTAAATTAATTCATAAATAAATAATTCCCCTTACATTCTTAATAGTAAAGGTTACAATAGGGGTTTTCACAGCGATGCCATAGAATAACTATTTTGGTAAAATTTTGAAATAAATTTTCGAACCAAAAAAAAACAAAAACATTTTGGTTCACCAAACAACCTTTTTGAAAATTTTTCTTAAAATATATATATATTTTTTTTACTTAAAGAACATTTTAAAAATCCAAAGATCCAAAGAACTTTTTGTGGAATGGATAGTTTCCATGGACTATTAAGGTTCCTCATGGAACCATAGATGCCAATAAAACCAAAATTGAGCGTGCCAATAAAACCAAATTTTTTTTTTGAGTGTGAAACAATAATTTCATCCCTCCAACAACCTGTAATTCACATGAGATTGAAAAATGACAATGATCTAATCGGTTCCCGATGGACAAAATCAAGTCCTGCCCAACATTTTTTTTTTCTCATTCGAGAAGACATTTCTTTTAGATATGTGTCAAAAAAAGAGCAACTTACGTTTCATGCTGACTTTAAAATCAAACATTGACATTTATCAATATTAGCCTAAACAATAATGACATAGACTGAACAAGAAAATTGTTGTTTGATGAATTTGATAGTTTCACGCTCCCAACATATAATAATTCATGCTAATGAAACACGGCCGGTGCAAACCATGTTCATCCTGCAAACTATATTTAATATAGTCTACGATGCATTTATTTTACCTTGAAAAATTTAATTCATGATTCTCAAAGATAAGAGCATTTCATGCAAACTGTCCATCTTAGCATCCCTACCAAAATACTGCTAAGTTTGATTTTGAAGATAGCATGAAACAAAAATGTACTATATTTGCATGTTATCAATCTTATTGTGAACAATTCACCAGGGCATTTTTTTGACCTCGTAATTAGAATGTCACAATGCAACCATGGTGACGTATTCCATACTTCTCCAATCATTCCGTCTGCTTAAACTCTGTCCCTTTACAATCTTCTGCAAGCTCCCGTCCAATCAGCAACTGATGGATATAACCAAGTCTCCACCCTATATTTTTTGTTTTGATAATCCATTACACTTGACTGTACATCACAATATGGAAGAAAAGATCTGTTGCTACTTCTGAGACTTTAACATAAAAAAAGATATGCAAAGCCTTTTTCTTTTCCTTCCAAAAATTACAGTTTTGCATTTAGCATTGTTTTGATTCTGCCACATTTGATAAGAATTGACCTGCGACCTACTTTTGGGTCACAATCCACCATTTGAGAACCAATGCTCAGTTTAAACCCAACCTGTTTGTTATTGACTAGCATCACAACAAAGGACCAAAAATGGACCGACTGGGTAATCTCTGCAGGCAACTGTGATGTGATTACAGACTCACATTGACCTGTAGGGGTTGAGTAGTCTGTTTACACCCAAAACCTAAGAGAAAACTACATCAGCTGCACCTGAATCTGCCTTTTACTTCAATACTACATCTGTGCTAATCTCAATGCTAAAATGCTAATCTGTTGTTTTGCAATAACCGCTTCAATTTACACTAAATGATCAAACATGCATCTTATACTGTACAGAGGAGCTAAAGAAGTTCGTGAACGTATTACCATCTCTGGGACGCAAACATCTGCGCGCCCTACTGGAGGACTCCGGTACTGGTGGCTGAGTTTTGGCATAATCTCAGCTGGCAACTGTGAGTAGTGTGTCACCCCTCTCACAGGCGCTGCTGGGGTTCTGTTACACACAGCACTCGCACACCATGATGAAATAACATTGGTCTCCATCGGACAGAAGAGAGCAACCTGTGGATGAGAAGTCAAAGTATAATAGAATTACGCTGAAATCTGTGGCAGGGCTGAAATGTAAATGTTTATAGTGTTTGTTATTCAGTCATAATGTTATTAGCTCACAGACTTGTTCACCAATTCCTAATTACAATACATCCCTTCACCTGTGAGGACTTTCTGATGTTGGTGATACTGCATCAGGAACTGATTGGATGATATCTAGGAGCCATCAGTTCTTGATGCACTCCCTTCAGCATCAAAAGAGACACCTGCGAGTCTTTTAACTTTTACAATCCAGTACATGGATGTCAGTGAACAGTATTAAAGTGTAAGTGAGATGATACTGTAATTGTTTTGAACAGTTTATATAGATATTAAAGATGCAGAATGCAATTATCCGCTAGTGGCAACAGAATTTATAGGCCTAATCTGTTTGTTTAAGCGGCCAGATATAGTAATATTGCTGTATTATTGCTGTGGTTATTTGTCTTACTTGTAGAGTTAAACACATCGTATGACACATTGTACATTGTTTTGTGCTTTACCTTTTCATAATGAGTTTCCACTGTTTTCAATAAAGTTGTACTTAAAAAAAAATATATCTGAATATAAATGATCTCTGCTCTTCATATGACACCAGACCTTTAACTTTAACTAAGAGACATATAGTCAAACCAAAAAATATTCAGACACCAGATATATATTTTTATATTTTTTTAGTGGGTGCAGGAGGACACTAGTTTATTATAAGTGAGGATAGCAAAATAAAGTAAACTATGACATATTATACCCCAAAGTTCTTCATACAGTGAACTACCAGTAAAATTGATAAAAATTTGGGACCAAAAATTATTCAAACATTTTGACCTGACCATGTTTTTTCTTTAATTGCTAATGGATCTTTTTACACCACAGACTAAACAAAATTAAGCATTGCTTGGTAATTGGCTGACCTAAAGTTGTATTATCTAATTGTGTACTTAAATTTAACAGCTGACAGCAATCTAACTTATTTCTTTACATAGCCTACCTTTCTATCAAAGTTAACTGACATTATCAAGATTTTGACACAGTTTAACTCTGAGTTCTTGTCATGTTTTATTACCATTTTCTAAACTATAGCGAATAAATTATGAAAATGTGAGAAATGTTGAAAGTGTCTGAATAAATTTTGGTTTGACTGTAGCTATTGTTCTTATTTTTATACATAGCCTACAAATAGCCCCATAAAGTATTCTAACACTTACTGTAAGCCACACTTAAAATGTCTGAATGTCACTGCATTAGAGGATAAAATATCTATAAATATTAGTTATTTTTTATAAATGCCATTTGCCATGCCATTTGGTTCTGCATTTTACATTTTAAGAGTGGTCTCGATATTAAGCGGTCAGTCACAGTTTTTGCCTGAGAAATGGTACAGCGTCCTCTGCCGGTTAACTTCATTCATTGAAACAGTCTGAGCTGTAGAGGACTGTTGAGTAAACATTGAAATTCAGAATTTTTATATAGTTGGTTGTATGTTTGGTATATGTAACACACAGAAAATACATTTTATATTAATGAGGGAAATAGCAAAATGATGCACTGCATCTGTCATGAGTTTAACAACTTTAATGAGCGCTACAAGTAGCTTGTGCTGCTGTTTATTATCCTAGTGGCCACCAAATGCCATTGCCACTGATCAGCACATGGAGCAACTCCGCTGCACTCGGCTTGAGGTCACTTTTAAAATTGAATGCAGTTTGAGAGCGTCAAGATTGTAGCATTTTCTTTGAAACAACATCAGTTGAACAACTGAAGAGTTAAAAACACCGGCAGCTCATATGAGCTCGAAGGGAGGCAGGATTAAACGCTCCAAAAATGTGCGTAATTTGGATTCGGATGATGCGCCTTCACTAGCGCAATCAATACTCGATGAGCAGCCAAATATTATGCCTGCCGGGCGACAGTTAGAGAAGACACCTCCATCTGAAAGTGAAAGAGTAACAACAAGCCCCCCCAGCAAACCAGATGATTCTCCTACATCAGAACAAGTGGTCAAAGATGAGCCATGTGGCCAGGTAAACAAACAAACAAACAAACACCACGATAGTATTTTACCAGTGGCTCATTCGTGTCTCTCTTAGACTAATGTGTATGGATATATAGCTTTTAAAACACATTTTCTTTTCGTTTATTCCTTTTTTATCATGAGAATATTTTGGCCTGTCCAAATGTCCTGAATATTTTGGCCTCATGCGTTTCTAACAAGAAATGGATTGATAGGCTTAACCCATATGGTGAGCAAAATTCTAAATATTATTTCTGCTCTATGGCATAATTAAATAACCCTGAGATTAAACAAACAAAAAATATGTCTGAATATTTGATATTATTAATAAAATAATGTAGCCTACCGTAATAATTATTATAAGTTATTCAACGTTGTAATTTTGGGAGTCTTGTTTAATTGTAAAGCTACAGATTTCTCACTTGAGAATGAGAAAGGTTTAATTATTAATCAAATAATACACTGTTTTTACAAACCCACCAAATTCATTCAACTTATTAAAAAGACACTTGTCAATATCAGTCAAAAAAGAAAACTAAACATTTACATTAATAAATATGAAATGAAAGCTAGAATTCTCTCTCCCTGGTCTTTCAAAAAAAAAAAAAAAATTTATTTTAAATGTCATATTTAGTAATAAAAGTTCACTTCATAAAAGTTCTTAATGAGTTCAAAATTATTTTCAAGGAAATAACTAAACCCCTTTCTTGCAATGGATCAAATGAAGTTCTCCAGCACCCTAAAGTTAAAGATGAGAGGATGTCGGTCAGGAGGTCTAGTTCTACAGCTGCAGCAGGTGATTTCATATGTTCACTGACATAAGTAATCATATTCGCACATCTCTATATGTTCTTATATTTGTTAGTAATGGTACCGCACCACATACTCACTGTTTCTTGTTCAGTATGATTTCATTGTTTTATTATTCACTTTCATGACTGTCCAGCAACCCCTGGGAATCCCGATCCTGATATCTTCATCCAGGGAATGCAGGGATACAAATGGACAGACACAGACCTGGAGTTTGTCTGTCAAACCAAATGGAAAAAGCGAGTTCAACAGGCACAGGTCAATGAATGCATATTTTGGGATGGAATATCAGTGTAATGCATAGTATACACTAAATACTGCATACTATTTTAAAAATTACTGCATGTCATGCAGTGTTAAACATTTCCAATTATATCAAATGCTGTCCAGTTATCACCTAAAAAAAATCTCAGGTTATTTGCCATATTTTTATTCCAATATTTACATAACATTTAGTTTAAAACCACTGTTTATATTACTTATTAATTTGCATAATGAAATTTGTGAAAATATAAACAAATTTCTTTTACATCTCTATAGGTCACCTGCTATTCTGTACACATAGAAATTTTGCATATTGCACACAGTATACATTCAAAATGTCACATCCTCTCCTTATTTTCCCATTTATGCTTAAACCGATCAATGTTATTAACATTTCCTTTTCATCTTGACAATTAAATTGAACCAAGATGATTTTTTCATGACAATTTGGTTTACAGCAAGAGTTAAGTGACTTGCAGAAGTCTCTGAAGAGCATGAAACAAATGCGGGACATGGGCTTTGCTGCGCTTGACAAAATACAAACAGAGCTTTCTAAGGTAATAAAAAAAACTTTTATTAATGCATTTTGTCACTTCATATCCACCAATTTCATAATGTGATTCTTGTCAAACACATGTCTGATCTCAATGTTTGTGGCTCTGTCGTTGAGGTGGCGTCGTGTGAACGTTTACAGCAAATTTCCATGGAAATACTTCTGAGGTCCCAGAGCTCTAGTCAGCTGGAAGGGCTTGATCTGAAAGCTCTCCTTGCCAAGCTCAAGGTTGCTGATGTGAACTGCACTACTGCCGAGGAGAAGGCAGAGGTCAGCAAACTCAAGACAGAGCTGGAAAAAGCACAAGTATCAAGGTATTAACCAGAGAGCTTGCACACAATGAAAGAATGGCTTTTCTAGTGGTACTTACCCATTCAAAACTCACTAGCATGATGCTAAAATGTTGCCATGTGGTTGCTGGAGTGTTCTGGGTGGTTTCTTACCCCCAAGTCTTCTGTGTCCCGACTTGTATTAAGATGTTTTGCCAGTTTTATTGTCCACCAGAAGAAAACCGTTTGCTCAATCGCTAAATTGTCAGTTTTACATCTCTTCTCAACATGAAGTTGTTGCTGCAGATTACCAGTGTGTAGATTTTTGATACATCTACCTTTATTTTGTTTTCAGAGAGAAGGAGGAGCGACTCATGAAGGACATTGACAGCTATGAGGAGAACATCAAACAAATCAAGGTAACCGCTAGCAAGAGCACATCCTCAGTCATTGTTGGAAATGTGTATATTTTGAACGTTTCACACTTAAGATGATCCTTTTTTGTGCGGGAAGGTAAACGTAGATACGCTGAAAGCAGAAATATCTGCTCTGGAATCCCAGCTGTCCAGTAAAAAGGTTAGTTGATCACTTTTCTAGTTTGCTATGTCCTAGCTGATACTTTTAGTACTTAGCAGGAGGGCTGTGATGATAAATCGATGCAAAATCGATTCATGGATAGATTCTGAGATCTTCCGAATGTATTGCGATACTATCTGGAATCGATTCTGAGCTTAGATTTTAACAGCAGATGGCGCTCTAATCTAGTTTGTATCCGCACACTCAAATGCTTATGAAGAAGAGTCCTGCACTTGTGTGTTTGGCCGAGTCATGTAATTTCACCTCAGCTAAGAATGCTTTTATGACGCGAGATTAATGTGAACACAGCCCACTGTGAACACCCTAATTCGTTTCAAACTTATTTTAGGTTCAAGTGTGTGTAAGGATTTGGAAACAAGCAGAGTACGGCTGTTTCTAAAGCATGCCGTGCCATCTGCTGTTCAAAACTAAGCTCAGAATCGACTTGAGAAAGAATTGCAATGCATTTGGAAATCTCAGAATCGATGCTGAATCATTTCTCGATTCGTGATGCATCAATTTATTTTCCCAGCCCTACTTGGCAAACATTCAAACAGAATAAAGGCCTGTTACAACAATGACTAACTATAATGTCAACAATAATTGTAATCATTTTAATTGAGGAATTGTCCATACTGCTGTAACGAACACAGAGGATTGATACCATTGGAAACACTTATAGAACGTTATTTGCCAGGTAATGAATGATAAAAACATTGACAGCCAATCAAAATCCACCTGACTTTAAAGAGTTTGAGAAGTGGCACACGACAAAACTGCAGTGCGCTTATAATAAACAAAACATTATCCTCTGTTTATGAGAATGTTAATATAGTTATCATTCTTGGTGTGAACGGGCCTTTAATTTATACCTACACATTTTTAGTCAATGAAATTTGCTTTCGACTGTTGTAGGGGACACCACAGTCAGCTAAACCACAGCAAAAAGGCCACAGAGGCACCAAACCTCTGTGGCCTAAACTCCCCAAAAACCCTTCAGACCCCAAACCTTCTGCCTCTCCTCCTGCTCCAAAAACCTCCAAAGCTTCTCCTGCTTCACAAACCTCCAAACCTTCTCCTGCTCCAAAAACCTCCAAACCTACTGCCACCCTGAGAGCCCAGACTGCCTCCAAACCTCCTACCTCTCCTCCTGCTCCAAAAACCTCCAAAGCTTCTCCTGCTTCACAAACCTCCAAACCTTCTCCTGCTCCAAAAACCTCCAAACCTACTGCCACCCTGAGAGCCCAGACTGCCTCCAAACCTCCTGCCTCTCCTCCTGCTCCAAAACCCTCCAAACCTACTTCTGATCCTCCTGCGCCAAAACCCTCCAAACCTACTTCTGCTCCTCCTGCACCAAAACCCTCAAAATCTACTTCTGCTCTTCCTGCTCCAAGATCCTCCAAACCTACTTCTGCTCCTCCTGCTCCAAGATCCTCCAAAGCTACTTATGCTCCTCCTGCTCCAAGATCCTCCAAACCTACTTCTGCTCCTCCTGCTCCAAGATCCTCCAAACCTACTTCTGCTCCTCCTGCGCCAAAACCCTCCAAACCTACTTCTGCTCCTCCTGCGCCAAAACCCTCCAAACCTACTTCTGCTCCTCCTGCTCCAAGATCCTCCAAACCTACTTCTGCTCCTCCTGCTCCAAGATCCTCCAAACCTACTTCTGCTCCTCCTGCGCCAAAACCCTCCAAACCTACTTCTGCTCCTCCTGCGCCAAAACCCTCAAAACCTACTTCTGCTCCTCCTGCGCCAAAACCCTCAAAACCTACTTCTGCTCCAAGATCCTCCAAACCTACTTCTGCTCCACCTGTGCCAAAAACTTCAAAACCTCCTGCCACCCTAAAAGCCCAGACTGCCTCCAAACCTACCACTGCCCCAGAAGCCCCGGAGGGTGATGTCAGAGGCCTACGCCGCTCGAAAAGAATCGCTGGTAAGAAAAAGTAGTGAAGAATCTGCTCAGAAATGTTCCTGATCTGTTCATTCTACCAGCTCAGGAAGTTGTCTTCATATGTTCTTACACTCATTCAGGACAGACCTCTTTTTGAAAACGTTTTAATTTGCAAGGATGCAATTTACAGTAGGCTTTTAGACTTGGAGAGTGTAGTTTGGTGCCCTCTAGTGGATATTTTGAGCATTTATGGACACTCAATGGTGGAAATCGGATGTAATTCTGTCTAATGGTGTAACCACACATTAATGTAATTTTTTTTTTTGTTACTCCACATGTTAAGAGTTTTTTTTTTTTCTTTGGAGATGAATAAACATTTTTTTTCAACCCTCTATAAAGCCATCTGGGTTGTGTGTTGTAGAAGGAACATCGGAGAGTTGACATATTCAGAGTTGGAGAGTAACTAGTAACATGTAACAAAATGACATAATTTAATTACAAAATAAATGTAACCGTGATCTGTTACAGTTACTAAGAAAAAAAGTTTAATTCAATTAGTTACTTATGAAAATGTTAACGATTACAAAGGGGGTTGCATCTGAATATTTTCTCTCTCTCTGTCTCACACACACACACACACACACACACACATTTTCTTCTTTTATTTAGATCCACAGGACAAGCAACAAAAACGGAATCCAAATACCTTGGGAAGTCAGTTTGCAAGATGACAGGTACACATGGCTAACATACATTCACAAGTCCTTATATTTATAACATTCACCACTCAAGGATAGACAAAACATCTTCGTTTCCATATTTGCATACTCCCTATAATGGCTGAAACTGAAAAAAAAATTGCACATTTTTTTGCTTTCTTTTTTTGCAATCCACCCAATGGCAGTCCTTTAATCACATTTTTGTGCACATGACCTAAACTTCAGATTTGATTGTTTTCTTTCCCAAATTGCATTGACTGCTCAAATATGAGACGCCAATAAGACAGGACACAGAATAGGACACATGCTTATTTGCTAACTGTATTATTTCCTGTTTGGGTTGATGTACGTATATGCTTTATTTTTTAAGATTAACTGTTATTTTTTTTCCAAGTCATTGTTAGATGCCAGTGTTTCCTGTCACAGCTATGCAAAAAAAAAAAAATCATGTATTTAACCTCAGAACGATCTCAAAGAAAAAAGTGCTAAAGTCTGATTTTGTGGTTGCTGCTTTAAAATTAAATTATTATAATCTTAATTCTAGTGAAGATGGATTTTAAAAAGTCTGCAAGTAATCCATGTTGAGTACCACTGTTAACCCTGCCCGCTCTAAATGTTTCAAATGAAACTTTTATTTGAAATGTACTCAAAGTAATCAAATATAATCAGTTACATTAATAAAGTAATTTAAATAGCTACACTACTTCTTACATTTTAATTAATCTGTAACCTATTATATTTACAAAGTAACCTTCCCAACACTGGTCATATTACAACATGATTCCGGAAATGTTGGGACGTTTTTTTAAATTTGAATAAAATGAAAACTAAAAGAATTTCAACTCACATGAGCCAATATTTTATTCACAATAGAACATAGAGAACATAACAAATGTTTAAACTGAGAAATTTTAAAATTTTATGCACAAAATGAGCTCATTTCAAATTTTATGCCTGCAACAAAATAGTTGGGACGGGGGAATGTTTACCATGGTGTAGCATCTCCTCTTCTTTTCAAAACAGTTTGAAAGATGTCTGGGCATCGAGGTTATGAGTTTCTGGAGTTTTCGTCCCATTCTTGCCTGATATAGGTTTCCAGCTGCTGAAGAGTTCGTGGTTGTCTTTGACGTATTTTTGATGAGCCAAATGTTCACTGTAGGTGAAAGATCTGGACTGCAGGCAGGCCAATTCAGCACACGGACTCTTCTACTACGAAGCCATGCTGGTCTCATGAAAATACGTATTATATTACGCCAAAAAAAAAACGAAAACTCGTGGTATTGATACGCCAAAATGGACTTTGGCGTTTATATGCTACGCGCATTTTTGGCGTGCATATAATACGCAGTTTTCGCGTGCATATGATACGAAATTTGTTGGCGTGCATATGATATGCAGTTTTCGCGTACATATGATACGCATCTACACCACAACCCTAACCCTACCCATCGCGTAGCATAGACACGCCAAAGTCCATTTTTGCGTATCAATACCACGAGTTTTCGTTTTTATTTGGCGTACTATTTTACGCACTTTCATGAGACCGGGTTGTGTTGTAATAGCTGCATTAATCGATTAATCTAAATGATTATTTTCCCACAGAAAAATCAACAATTTTACTTAAGAATATTTTATTAAACCAAATTAAATTCAAATTTCTATGAAATCCTTTTTTAAAGCAAAAGTAAAGTGCAACATAGTGCAAGTGTCAAGTGTCCATCTCATAGTCCAAATCACTGAAATCAGTTCAGTATTATAGTGTAAGAAAGACAACATATCCACGTGTTCTAGTCTAATAATAAAATTATAATAAAAAACACTATTTAAAGGAGTATATTTACCAGAAATATTATTTACCAGAATTTATTTAGGTGAAAAATGTAAATGTGCAGTATTTCTGGAGGAAAAAAAGAAAAAAAACTTTTTAATATAAAATCAATTAATTGGAGATGCTTTTGATTATTACAATTTAATGGAACCATTAAAATGGAATCCAGAAAATAATGGAAAACAGAATTTGGTACAGATAAAACTGTAAAACTCAATTAATTAGACAGGCTTTTTGATTAATAAAATTTAATTTAACCATTAAAACAGAGTATAGAAAAATGAAAATGGAAAAAAATGAGTTTAGATTTTTTTTTTTTTAACAATAGCTGTTCAAATGACTTAAAATACATAATAGCAATGATGCAATAATAATTAGTTCAAATAAAGTATCAAAAGCAAGAAATCATATGATTTTATTGAACAATACTGTAATGTTCCAAAACATGCAAGCTGCCCATACCGTATCCACTTATGCACCCCCATACCATCAGAGATGCTGGCTTTTGAACTGAATGCTGATAAGGTCTCCCTCCTCTTTAGTCCGGAGGACAGAGCATCTGTGATTTCCAACAAGAATGTCAAATTTGGACTCGTCTGACCATAGAACATTTTTCCACTTTGAAACAGTCATTTTAAATGAGCCTTGGCCAATTAATTAGTTGCTAGATGTTCTCCCAGCTGAATCTTTTCAAAATTCATTGCTTTTTCAGCCCTTTGTTGCTCCCGTGCCAACTTTTTTGAGACCTGTAACAGGCATCAAATTTGAAATGAGCTCATTTAGTGGATAAAAGTGTAAAATTTCTCAGTTTAAACATTTGTTATGTACTCTATGTTCTATTGTGAATAAAATATTGGCTCATGTGATTTTAAAGTCTTTAAGTTTTCATTTTATTCAAATTTAAAAAAGCATCCCAACATTTCTGGAATTCGGGTTGTACATGCAACTCTCACAGATAAATTTCCATTCTGCTCAAACCGCCAGTGTCTAATTGCTAAATAACGTCCTACTGGAAAATCCAGATTAAGGTGATAGCTGTGTTTTGGAACATGCTGATTTCTAACTGGTGCAAGCTGGTAGACCAAATTGGAACAACAAAAAACAGCTGGTCATACCAGTTCAGAGGGTTCATGTTGGTTTTTGGGGCACAGGTGCTTAAACTGGATTTTCCAGCAGGGGCCTGCTTTTGTCTACAAACTGTTGGTTTAGCTATGTGGACTTCAGACAAAGTACCTTTTCAGCTTAAATAAGATTTGGAAAATGTTAACACATTTCAATTAACAATGTTTTTTTTGGTATTTTCTGTTCTGGGTGGCTGCATGGACATTGCTATGCAATTGCTAAAGTGTTTTTGTTGGCTGATAGCATGTTTCTGTTTGCTTGATAGGGTGTTCTAGGTTGATTTGAGGGTGTTGCTAGGGTGTTCTAGCTGGTTGCCACTTGCCAGTGCATTCCTATGCAATTAATTACATAAGTACATCATCTGAATGGGTTAGCATATTGCTGTTTGGTTGCCACTATATTCTGTGTGGTTTCTTGGACCTTGCTAAATGGTTGCTAGTGTATTTTTTTTAGTGGTTCTTTGGGTTTTCTGTGTAGTTTCTAGGGTGTTGCTAGGCTGTTCTTGGTGGTTGCCAGTGCATTACTCTGTGATTAATTACATGTTCTGAATCGATGGTTGTTAGAGCATTGCTATTTGGTTGCTGCATTTTGGGTGGTTTCTAAAGCCAGTGGAAATTTTAGCCAAACAGCTAATGCTAACACTGCGACTTTGGTGGTACGCAGGGAAGGACACCAGAGGCCTTTGTATGATTGCCTCACTTGATCTCACTTGCTAGGTAATTGCGTTCTCTGTGGTTTCTTAGTGGTTGATAATCTTCCAGGTGGTTACTATGGTGTTGGGTGGTTGTCAGGTCATTACTTGTCTTAGCAAACACTACTAATAATGATTCAAATGTAAACCATTAGCATGCAATGAGACCGCGTTCATCAGGTTTGAGGCCCCATTGGTTTGTGCTATCTCAGTCACTTTCCGAGTAATTTAACACTGATTATTTTGTGGTGATTTTTTTTTACCACAGACTGGAATTCTACACAAATATAATACATACATACACATAAACAGCTGAAACATGGAAGGTCTGTAGAGGAAACACATTAATGCTTTGCTGACTCAACCAGAGTCACCCGTTATTGTTGGCTTGGAAACGATGGATGAGAAGACCATGTGAGAGTCCAACTGTGGTTAACATATCATACAGCAGGGAACAACTTCTACCAGGCTTACATCAACAGATTTCTGCTGGATCCGTTAAAATCGGTGTTGAAGCCGGGTACACTTTCAAAACAGTTGATTTTGGAAATTTTGTTTTAATATTTCTCAACGCTAATGTTTTCCAGACCCTAACTGGTTTCAGACTGTATTTCAGTGTTTTGGAGTTAAGACATGTTTGTATTTCATTAGTATGTGCCAAAATTAAACATTGCAAACCACTTTCATAACACTTTTGATCGATTAAACATTTGAATGTCTTTTTTCCCCCTCACATAAACCTATCATATTGCTTCAGAAAATTTTTAATATCATTCACTGGTAGTATTTACTTCAAGTTCAAGAGATTTATTTGTCACATACACGATTATACAGAGAGTATTAACCAGCAGTGAAATGTGAGTCCGGTCCGCTCCATGGACAGTGCAATATTATAGAAAAAAAAACAACACAAAGAAGTATACATAAAATTAAATGAATAAAAAAAAGATATAAAGAATAAAATATAAAATAATGTGCATGATAGTATACTGTAGACTTAAATATTAAGATAGGCATGACTGTACAAGAGAGGAATGTGCAAATAGGTTGTACATGGTTGACATGTAGCAGCAATTTAAAAAAAATAAAAAAAATAATAAGATACCAAACACAGAAAGTGATGTGTGCAAATTACACTGTCAGTATGAGGTAGATAATAATGAGTGTGAATATCTTACTGATTGTGAGTGATTAATAAGTGAAGTCATGATGATGTTAAGAGGCTGAGTTTGAGTTAAGGAGTCTGATGGCCTGGGGGAAGAAACTCCTAAGTCTCTCAGTTTTTGCCATCAGGCAGCGGAAGCGCTTCCCAGATGGCAGCAGAGTGAAAAGACAGTTACCAGGGTGATTTGAGTCCTTGATGATTTTGACAGCTCTGCTTCTGCAGCATTTGAGGTAGATGTCCTGCAGAGAGGGGGGAGCAGACCCTGAGATGCGCTCAGCTAAGCGCACGACTCTCTGCAGGGCCTTGCAATCTTGACTGGAGCTGTTTCCATACCACACTGAGATGCACTGAGTCAATACACTTTCTATGGTCCCTGTATAGAAAGTTTTCAGGATTGTTGGTGAGACCCTGAATTTCCTCAGCTGTCGCAGATGGTACAGCCTTTGCCTGGCTTTCTTAACCTGTGTTTGAATGTGTGTAATCCAAGTCAGGTCCTCGGAGATGTTTTCACCGAGGTACTTGAAGCTGCTTACTCTCTCCACAGGGGTCCCACTGATCATAAGAGGAGTATAGGGCAGCAGGTGTCTCTTTCTGAAGTCCACAATCAGCTCTTTAGTTTTGCTCACATTCAGAGAGAGACAGTTGTCCTGGCACCATGATGTGAGTCTCTCTACCTTGTCCAAGTATGCGGTCTCATCATTGTTGGAAATGAGGCCCAGAACCACAGTATCATCAGCAAATTTGATAATAGATGTGGATCTGTGAGAGGACACGCAGTCATGTGTGTAGAGAGAGTAGAGCAGGGGACTCAGGACACAACCCTGCGGGGCTCCTACGTTCAGGGTGATGGAGTTTGAGGTGAACTGGCCTACCTTCACCACTTGAGGTCTGCCGGTGAGGAAATCTTGAATCCAGTCGCAGAGTGAAGTGTTTAGGCCGAGGTTTATGAGTTTAGAAGTCAGCTTGATGGGGACTATGGTGTTGAAAGCTGAGCTATAGTCTATGAATAGCAGCCTTGCAAAGTTCCCATTGCTGCTGTCAATGTGTGTGAGGGAGGAGTGGAGTATGTGAGAGATTGCATCATCAGTAGATCTACTGGGACGATAGGCAAACTGAAGAGGGTCCAAAGTAACAGGGATGGATGAGCTAATGTGACTCTTAACAAGTCTCTCAAAAACCTTCATGACTATTGATGTGAGGGCCACTGGTCGATAGTCATTCAGGCAAGAGGGTTTATTGTTCTTAGGCACAGGGATGATGATGGATTTTTTAAAGGAGGTGGGAACCACAGAGGTTGCAAGGGACTCATTAAAGATTGAGGTGAACAAACTAGCAAGCTGATCAGCGCAGGACCTCAGAACCCGGCCTGTAATCCCGTCAGGTCCAGCCGCTTTCCTGATGTTCACTCTCTTTAGTGCCCTGCGAACCTTGTCCTCCGACACGGTGATCACATGATTCTCACTTCTCTGCCTGCTGCTTCCTGACGTGCTGCTCGGCAGAGCCACGCTGCCTCCATTGCATTCAAAGCGGCCGTATAAGTGGCCTTTGTCGTAGGTGATCAGTGCAGACGTTATGTGTGTAAAAAGAGAAATCAAAAGTAAGTAAAAAAAGTAAATAAAAGCACAGTCTTAGCGGAGCGACCTGGACGACGACCGAACATAGCAGCGCCATCTTGGTTAATGGAATGGTTTAGAGGAATGGTTCACCCAAAAATGAAGATTTGTTTAAAAATGACTCGCCCTCAGGCCATCAAAGATGTAGCCGAGTTTGTTTCTTCATCACAACAGATTTGGAGAAATTTAGCATTATATAATTTCTTCACCATGGATCCTCTGCAGTGAATGGGTGCCGTCAGAATAAGAGTCCAAACAGCTGATAAAAACATCACTATAATCCACAACTGATATCACATGGACTATTTTAACGATGTCCTTACTACCTTTCTGGGCCTCGAATATGTCAGTTGCATTGCTGTCTATGGAGAGTCAGAAAGCTCTCAGATTTCATCAAAAATATCTTAATTTGTGTTCCGAAGATGAACGAAGGTATTACAGGTTTAGAACGACATGAGGGTGAGTAATTAATGACAGAATTTTCATTTTTGGGTGAATTATCCCTTTATATTAAATGGATGTACTTTAAGAGGTTAGAATGTGAAATCACACTTTGTCTGCTTCTTACAGACAGACATTAGACAGTCTTTGCATGACAGACCAAGATAGGATTCTTAAATATTTAAGTGAATGATGCCTGCAAAAGCTGCCCAGCTGTACCAACAAATGGTTTCCTGTGTCCAGACTCACCAAAGGCCTTTATAGATAGACAGGACAGTGGGAACACACTGGCATTAAATCACACGTTAATATAACCAACATGGTGTAGTAGTATTTGCTAAGTATCCTTCAGGCCAACGTCTCAATCAAAAACAAACTCAATTGTGACACGGGTGACCTCATGATTGAGATGGAAAGATTTTGTTCTCTTTGATTTCACAAGCACACCCATCTGCTATTCTCTCTCTGATTTCATCAATGGAGCATTGAGACAGACTCGGTTAAAAAGTGAATTCCTGGTATTTGCATGTGTCAAGTGTAGCTCGGGGTTTATGACAGGTCTTGAGGGTCAATCTAGGGCTTATTGTAATAAAATAAAGCTCCCCATAATAAATCAACCACATAAAAATTCACTCCTTGTCCATCAGGATATTTTACACGCCTACAAAATGATATATAATTGTTGTCATAATTAAGTTGGCTTGTTTTTTTTTTACTAAAGCTGGTTTTAGCTGGATTTTTTCAGTCATGTTAGCAACATGCTAAATATGGCTAAAACATGTTAGCAATATGATAATCATGTTAAACATGTTAATCATGCTATAAACATGATTAACAACATGCTAATCATGCTAGCAACATGTTAAAATTGTTAGCAATGTAATCATGCTAGTAATATACTATCAACATCTATCTAATCTATCTAATCTATATCTAAACTTTAAAACTTCAAGCTTTTACAATTGCTTCAAATTGCTACAATTGCTTCATCAGGCTAGTCTTTCTCAAGCCACCTTCAACTTATATGTTTGGTATCTTTGTTGGCGTTACTTAAGTAAATTTAAATGAATAAAATTACATAACATATCTTTTTGAATATCCAAGTTTAAAATTAATCTAAGAGTGGTGTTATTGTTTTATATCGGTGTATTTCTAGATGTAGGCTGCATGAAGGTAGCATATATCACTGCTGTGAATGTGACCTATCTATTGTATTTTTTCCCAGGTTTCATTGTTTAAATCTATGCTTAACCTCATAAAAAGTTATTAGAATATTTCTCTGACATCTTTCCTGAAATACTGCAACCAAGGCTCCACCGCAGCTGTAGTTCTCGGGTTGGTACGTCAGTCATTTATATCAAATACAACATTTAATCATTTAGCATTTACATTTAATCATTTAGCAGACGCTTTTATCCAAAGCGACGTACAAATGAGGAGAACAATAGAAGCAATCAGAACATCGAGAGAGCAACAGTATACAAGTGTCATGACAAGTCTCAGTTAGTCTAGCACAGTACACGTAGCTAGGATTTTTTTTTTTTTTTTTTTTTTTTTTAAATAGAATAGGTAAGTTAGTATTAGTTAGTCAGGTGTTGGCGAAAAAGATGTGTCTTTAGATGTTTTTTGAAAATGGCTAAAGACTCAGCTGTTCGAATTGAGATCGGGAGGTCATTCCACCAGCTGGGCACAGTCCAGGAAAAGGTCCGTGAGAGTGATTTGGTACCTCTTTGGGATGGCACCACAAGGCGTCGTTCACTTGCAGAACGCAAGCTTCTGGAGGGCACATAAGTTTGAACCAGCGAGTTTAGGTATATTGGTGCAGTGGCAGTTGTGGTCTTGTAGGCAAACATCAGTACCTTGAATTTGATGCGAGCGGCTATTGGTAGCCAGTGTAACCTGATGAAGAGAGGGGTAACGTGAGCTTTTTTTGGCTCATTAAAGACCACTCTGGCTGCTGCATTCTGGATCAGTTGCAGAGGCTTGATAGTACATGCAGGAAGGCCCGCCAAGAGAGCATTACAATAGTCCAGTCTGGAGAGAACAAGAGCTTGGACAAGGAGTTGTGCAGCTTGCTCTTGCAGGAAGGGCCTAATCTTCCTAATGTTGTATAAGGCAAATCTGCAGGACCGGGCCGTTGTAGCAATATGGTCTGTGAAGCTTAACTGATCATCGATCACAACTCCAAGGTTCCTGGCAGTCCTGGAAGGAGTTATGGTTGATGAACCCAGCTGTATAGAGAAGTTGTGGTGAAGCGATGGGTTGGCAGAGAACACGAGCAGTTCTGTCTTAGCAAGATTGAGCTGAAGGTGATGGTCCATCATCCAGCTAGAAATGTCACTCAGACAGGCTGCAATGCGATCTGTTACCGTCGGATCATCTGGTTGGAATGAGAAGTAGAGTTGAGTGTCATCAGCATAGCAGTGGTAGGAAAAGCCATGCTTCTGAATAACCAATCCTAATGACGACATGTAGATGGAGAAGAGAAGTGGTCCAAGCACTGAGCCTTGAGGAACTCCAGTAGCAAGAAGTTGTGACTTTGAAACCTCACCCCTCCAAGACACCCTGAAGGATCTATCGGAGAGGTAAGACTCGAACCACAGGAGGGCGGTTCCTGAGATGCCCATCTTTCTGAGGATGGACATGAGGATCTGGTGGTTAACTGTGTCAAAGGCAGCAGACAGATCCAGCAAGATGAGTACAGAGGATTTGGAAGCTGCTCTTGCCAGTCTCAGGGCCTCTGTAACCGAGAGTAGGGCAGTCTCAGTTGAGTGTCCACTTCTGAAGCCAGATTGGTTGTTGTCCAGAATGTTGTTCTGTGCAAGAAACAGAGAGAGTTGGTTGAACACAACTCGCTCAAGTGACTTTGCAATGAATGGAAGAAGGGATACCGGTCTGTAGTTTTCTAAAAGTGCTGGATTTAGAGCAGGTTTTTTAAGCAGTGGGCTTACCCGAGCCTGCTTAAATGCTGTGGGAAATGTACCAGTGTTAAGCGAGGTGTTGATAATGTGAGTAAGAGCAGGTACGACCGAAGAAGAAATGGCTTGAAGGAGGTGAGTGGGGATAGGATCTAGCGGACAAGTAGTGGGATGATTGGAAAGGATGAGTTTGGAAACCTCCGTCTCCGAGAGAGGAGAAAAGGAAGTGAGAGATTGTGTATTTGTAACTTGTAAATACAAGTTAGTTTTGTTTTCATTCCAGGCATACAGTATAAGTTTGGTGCATAATAGTGTGTTGTTTTGGCAGTAGCGACAAGACAGGCAGCAAAGATCAGGCTTTTTTGCATATCCAAAATTTTTTCTTTTTTTTGGTAATCCAGTTGTGTAAATGACTCTGTCAAATACCTGTTTACCGCTCATAGCCGAGCAGACGTGGTGCAAGGAATTGTGAGAAAGATAGGATTTACGGTTTGCTCTCGATTTTTGCCTTGTTCATTACTTGGACTGGTGGGTTTCATATTATCCTAGTACTGAACCTGAGGAATATCTGACCAAACAAATACGTTCTTGAAACATGGCCAGTATTGGGCTTAGTGAGCTGAAGGACCTTATGTTTGCTTTTTATTCGTGTAATTTAAGCTCATAGTCAGTTGAACCTGGAACATATTTAGCTCAATGACAAAGAGAAATAAATGGAGGAATCGTGTGATTACGAACAACCACGTACTTTCATATCTTAAACGGTCTGTTTTGGTCTGCAACAGTACTTCATTTATCAGGCCAAGCTAGTTCAGGGTGCTGTTAGCATGCTAGGACCTCATGAAAGCCTATTATTATGATGATAAATGCGTTGAGCTGGAAGCCACATATGTTGGTGTAGGAGATTAGCTTCTGTTTTCCTAGAATTAGCGGTGAGTCCTCAGACAAGTTCAGTGCAGGAAATCGTAGGCCCCCAGAAAGCCGGGTGTCGTCCGGTCCAATGGATACCACCGATCTCATTTAAAATCCATTGCACCATTAAAACTAACTCTTTTATTATGGAGGCGACTAGCTCAGGGTCAGTCCTTGATTAATCAGCCATGGACTGTGATTTACTTCCAGCCCAAATAAAGCATGTTCCTTTGTTTTGGCTAACAAGACAGATAGGCGCTTGTATTAGAACAACTCCCAACTTTGATCACACACGCACACTGATCCTTTAATTTTAGTCATTGCATTCAAGGTTTTCAAATTCACATGTTAGTTATCCAAACCAGTTATCCAACCCCATTGCAGCCACTAGAGGTCAGTGCTGTGCCAGATGGCACCTGTGTAATCTATTGATAATTCAGCCAAGGTTTAGCTTGGTAGCGCTGCCCTGTTAGCACCAGTAGCAAATGCATTTTTTCAGAATCCCTTTTTTTTTTTTTTAGTAAGAACGTTTTCGGGAAGCAACATATATCTGTTATATTTCTAGACAGTTTACTTTTCTTTTTTTTTTTTTTTTTTTTTTTTTTTTTTTATGTGCATATTTTCCCTCTCTTCCATTTTACCATTGTGGCATTTGTTTTTAGAGACCTCTTAAAAATGTGAAATAGACCTATTTTTCCCTGTCTACTGCCTAAAGTTCAGTGTAGTGATGGGTTTTGAAATGTGCTGAGTTAATATTAGCATGCTACGCTATTTCTGCCATATCAGTCGGGTTTTAGATATGGTTTTTAGATAAATGCCTGAAATAAGGTCTGTGGTCTCAAAACAACTTTCACATTTTATGTAGACAAAATACTTCCAAGGCACTCACGTGGTGAGATAAAAAGCCTTTAATGTACTGGGCTTAAGTCATAAGTTAAAAGTAGATCTACGCGTTTCGGCAACAACAGCCTTCTTCAGGACACTTGAACAACTTTCACATTTTATTCTACAAAACAAAACTCATCAGTAATACCCCATTCATGATTATTATTTTTTTTCTTCTGCTTGCTTTGAAAAAGGCGGTTGCTAATAAATGATTAAATGGGACTACAGAGGTTGACATTTGTTGCTACAGAAGACATTAAATGTCTACTCACTAGTCCACTTTTACAGCCTGTGTTTATAATCGCACTCTTATAAACTATACTAACTCAAGCTTTCTAATTTGTAGATTTTAAGTAAAGATTATGACGAATTGTAGGAAGATGACACTGAAGTACCATGTCATAGTTTATTAACCTAATATTACTTCTTCTGGTTGTATTTAGGCTTCAGAATTAATACAAATTGTGTTAATTTAAAGTGCCCCTATTATGCTATTTTTAAGGTTGCTAATATTGTTTTATGAGTCTCCTAAAACAGGTTTACATGCATCCAAGGTCAAAAAACAGTTTAGTTTTCTCAAAAAATAGCTTTAATTTTACCTCATTTCTAAATGATTCCTAAACGATTCGTGCAAAGCAGTTCGAAGAATCAGTCTCTCTAAACTCGTGAGCACTCGCTGCTGTGATTGGTCAGATGGCGCAGTCCTTTGTGATTGGTCTACCGCGTACAGCGCGAATGACAGCCATGGGCGGACATTATGCAAATGTATTACTTTGTGACGTACAGCCGTAACAGAATAAGATTCGAATTCCCGACGACTCGTTTAGGCGATTGTGAGACGACTCTTTTTTTTTTTTTTTGATGGACAATAACTTTACATATCGTGCACTTTCGGCTTCACAACTTTGCAGAAAGTTTGTTCACATACTGCTACATGACACACTGCATGAAAGGTAATCTTCCAAAAGGCATAATAGGGGCACTTTAATTTCTTAATAAAAATAGTAAGAATCATAAACCTTATAGGTCACAGAGCTTATTTCTGCAATAATTCAAAATAAAGTGAAATCCTTTTGGCTTTTTGTTGAGGGAACCAGGGTAATTTGAAACTCTGGGTTGGCCTAAAAACACACCAGAACTGAGCCTTCATTGTGTATTTTGATTCATTCAGAAATATTATGATTCTGAGACTCTTTCTGCAGATTACATTGTTTTACCAGTAGGGGGTGACAACATTGAGTGTTTTTGAATGTTATGAGTGAGTCACTGAATCATTCCCAACTGATTCAAACAAACAAGTCTAAAATTGTACAAGTCTACAAAGAAATCTCCAGAGAGAGTGATAAGCATCATAAACGTAACAACAAAGCATTTATAATTTTTTTCACTCCATTTTGGAGTTTGCTTGTTCACTTTGCTTGACATTAATCCTTGATTTGTTCACTTAAAAGATTCATTTAAATCTGCGCCATTATTAAAGATGTCAGATTTGCCCTGTGCCCTAGCAGAGACAGTCATTTTAGCCCAGTCATTCCACTGCAAATGCCTGCCAGTCTCCCCATGTACTGTTTGTTGGTTTGGTTTGGAGATGATGTATGGTCATCTCCCGAAGCCAAGAAAAATCTCATAAAAGCGTATTAGCGGGACGAAGGGGCTTAACTTCAGAATGTGGCGGCAGTCGCGTGAAGTCTGGCCAGGCGGCGTGAAGCATGCATAGCTGGTTCTATGAGTAAGCGAAGCGCGAAACCAGCCACGCAAATGCCCCTGCCAGCCCTGATACAATCCCAGAAATGAAAGTCCTGGTTTTGAGAAGCTTGTCTGACAGCGTTATTTGATGGTCTTTTAAAGTCTCCCCCAAAATCTAAGCAATATTCCCCTGGAATGGACTTCTGATGGTTTCAGTCTAGCCAAACACTGCTGGTGTTACATTGAGGTAAAGTTAAAAGAGTAGTTTACCCCAAAAATTAAACCTTTTTACTGATGTTCCTCTCCAGATGTGACCAGATCAATGAGGTAGTGAGTTGAATCATGCAATCTCAAAGTGATAGTTCACCCAAAAATGAAAACTCTCATCATTTACGCACTCTCAAGCTGTTCCAAACCTGTATGAGTTTTTTTTCTTCTTCTGTTGTACACAAAAGAGGATATTTGGAAGAATATTTAGAATAATTCTGGTAACCAAAAAGTTGCCAGAAGCCATTGACTTCCATACTATGGAAATCAATGGCTACTGGCAACTGTTTGGTATCCTTACATAAAAGTATTGAATGATTTCTTGAGACTGAAATATTTGGTGCAAAAGTTGCTTGGACCACTTTATGGTGCTTATTTTGTTATTTTGGAACCAGTCCCCATCCACTTTCATTACATTGAACTCTTTAAATTCTTCAAAAAAAATCTTCTTTTGTGTTCCACTAAGGAAAAAACAGTAATACAGGGTTGGAACTACACGAGGGTGAGTATAATAAAATAAAGTTAACTTATCTCTTTAAATCCAGGCTAGTCCACCGACGAAAAGCATTCTTCTGATTGCTGCTCATGCGCAAGTTTTATTTTTGCTTTAAATCAAAATAGGCATTTATAGTGGAGATTGTAAGCCTGCAGGACATTTATTACTCCAGTATTTATATGACAGGAAACAAGCCTACTGATATGTCAACAAAAAGATCTGCTTTTTCAAGATAAGCTCTGTTTTTATGCTGAGGGAGTTACGAAGCTAGCACTCTGGCTAACACATTTATGATGACATACTCCATAGAGAACATGTGAAATAATGTTTATACTGTATGTTCCTTACAATCACAAATCATTATATTTAATTTATAATATTTATTGAATGCACTGTTCACATAAAAATATGGTAAAAGTGATAATATATAATATAATATATTTTAAGTGATATAATTATTTAAAGGAACAGTACACCCATAAATAAACTTTTTGTCATTTACTCACCTTTTTCTTTCGGGTTGATTCTCAGTCATCGTATGGCTTCAGAAAACTTATATGGATCACTTTTATTGTGCTTTTTTTTTGTTGGAAAAGAGCAGCACAGACATTCTCCCAAACGTCTCATTGCGGGTTTTACTAAAGAAAGAAAATAATGCAGAATTGGAACAAACAGAGGGTGAGTACAGTAAACGATGACAACACTGCCTTTTTGAGTGAATTATCCATTTAAATTGTAAGTAAATCATGTTCATCTATGCTTGCTTGCTTGCATATAAGGCCTAAAAGTGAGGCAGCAGGAAAGGCCTGAAGTCATTTGTTTTACTACTCCTTGAGGAATGCTTTCAGGAAGAGAGTGGTTCCAGGAGGAAGGGGGAAACAGGAGTGTTGAACGAAGTCGCGACTGTGCACTGGCAACAATTTGTAGGGAAGGCAGTAGAATAAAGCACATTAGACTAAACATTTAGACAGTGTCTAAGTACACACTCTTTTCAGCGAAGGAAGAGGGTGACGGGGGTCTCTGGTCCAGCTGAGGAACTCAGAGACCCTGCATTCTTCAGCTCCTCAGCCTGAAAATTCATGAGGTGCATTTTGTTGTGTTGTGGATTATTTGCTTCCCAGTTATTCCGGAAAAATGTATTGTAACATACCAGGGACTGAAACCCGCTATCAGACTAAACATTCGAACACTTGGCCTTTTAGAGGTACACAAACTAGTTTGTATTAAACATTGTTCCTCAGTGGCTATTGGATTGTGAACACTCAATAAACATCATCTGCAAACCCTGAAGTCTTTATCACCCTAGTATCAGATGTAAACTGTGGACTTGATTACAATAGTTGTGGTCAACTATATTGGATGACGCTGCACTGGTGGTCTTGAGGTGAGCTCCCATGATGCACTGGGTTTTGGAAGTCTAAAGAACCAGTAGTTCTCCTTTTTACATTTGAACTATTTCATCTGGAACCACTAGCTTATTAGCTAACTAAGCTGCACTTATTAACTTTTAGCTTATGTTTAGCTGGCTCGTATTCGTCCCAATAAGACCTGTGGCTTTTGAACATTATACTGACACCTAATGGCCTGGATGTTTGGTTACCAATTACTGCCTTACTTTTCTTGTTTCCTTATTGTATGTCAATAACTCTATGAACCGTAGAGAGGAAAATGATCAAATTTGGCACCCTGATTGTGGTGGTTTTGAATAATAATATGACTGACTTTGGAATATCTAGTAGCAATGCTATAGCATCACCACCAGTTCAAAAATAGGTTGAACCCTTTGTCTTAGAAACAAAACTCTCGTACTCTTCACATGCTGATTACATTCAATAGCTTATGTTAAGTCGCCCATTACAGTGGTCACTATTGCAAAATGCACTGTTTTTCATAACTGTATTTCAAATTTCTTCCAATTGACTCACTAGACCAAGCATACAGTCATATAGAATTTTTGAATCTTTGTTCAAAAGTTAGGTCACACTTTATTTCGATAGTCCTCTTTAGACAGTCTTCTAATTACAAGTAACTTTGTAACTACGTCAACTAATTCTCATTAATTTGCAACTACATGTCTACTAACTCTCAGTAGGTTAGGTTTAAGGTTAGTCGAATAAGTTGACATACTTGCAAAGTTTCTCATAGTCCGTATGTTGTATGTTGTGGACCCATCAAAATAAAGTGTTAGAAGATATTAAGCAGACAGTCTACTGCAATACTCTAATGACTGCTAGTTGACGTAGTTGCAAAGTTACTTACTGTTAGTAGAATGTATAAATTGGACTATCGAAATAGTTACCAAAAGTTATGAGATGAAGTTAACGATGTTGACCTAAAATTGGATGAAAAGCTGTATCTTCGCAATACTTTGATCTAATGAAACAAAACTATGTATACTTAATTAGCACCATAATCTGAGGGTACCTGCCAAATTTGGGAACAATTCCAGCTACTCGGCCAATTGCATGACAATATATGATGATATGTCTAGTAACTAATATGTTCACGTGGTTGAACATCATTTTTATGATATTTCTTCTAAATGGTCTTCATTTATTTGGGTACACTCTTAAAAATAAAGGTTCTTTGTTGGAATTGATGGTTCACATACATGGAATATTTCCATTTCACAAAAGATTCCTTATTGGGAATAAAGGTTCTTCAGATGTTCTTCAATAAAACAGATATTTTAAGAACTGTTTACTCAGAGGCTTTAGAGAACCCAAAATGGTTAATCTATATGGCATCAATGCAAAAAAATAAAAAAAAGCCTTTTGGAAATTTTATTTTTTAAAAGTGTATATCGTTTAATGAGCAAAAAATGACCGAGCAGCCTTGTCAAAATTGTCGTTTAAACAATGCTAATATTTTAAATTCTATAAACAAATTAAGATTTTTTTTTTTTTATTTGTCACATACACAATTATATAGAGAGTATATAACCAGTAGTGAAATGTATTCTCTGCATTTAACCCATCCTAAGTGAACACACACCCGGAGCAGTGGGCAGCCATGTTACAGCGCCCAGGGAGCAGTTGGGGATTCGGTGCCTTGCTCAAGGACACCTCAGTCGTGGTATTGAAGGAGGAGAGAGCGCTGAGAGCACCCACAACCTTCCGCTTTCAAGTCCGACTCGCTATCCATTAGGCCACGACTGTCAGAGTGGCAAATCCAAATAAATGTCTGTGTAAAAATAAAATGGAATCAGTTTGTCACACTGGCAATTAAACACTGTAAACATATGATCACCATCGTGTGAATGAATCCATATTCTTCTGAAGCTAGCTGAGATATTGTGAAGGGAAAATGGATGATGTTAGCTTCTGCCTATGAAGCTCTACGACACCCTAGGGACTCGTCTTCCATCAACGGGAGCCTTCCCCATCCCAGACGAGCTTTGATTATCGTAAATCTCCCAGCCTGCAGTGTAGCGCTCCTGCCAGGGTTGACAGATAGCTAGGAGCCGCACGGTATGTACACTGGCACGCGGCTGTATGAGTATTTGTCCAATGTGTTTGGAATATTTGTGGAGCTGTCTGAGACACTCATGGCTTCGGTATTCAAAAATAAACCATTGTCAGAAAGCGACAGAGTGAAGAGGCCGCTAGCGATTTAGCGAGCTGATAGGGGCGAGGGAATATTTGTATCTGTGACAGACTACGACATGTCTGGAAAGCCCACCAAAGATCCTCGAGTTCTTTCAAGTCTGCTGACTGATGTGGTTGGAGGTTTGATTTGTCCATATTGTGACCCTCTATGTTCCAGCAGTCCAAAATCTGAGCCTTAACCACCATTTAGCTTCTATCGGAAACTGTAATTCCTCTTTTGATATGTTTGGCTGATTTAGAAAAAATCAAACAGTGTTTACATTGTTCACAGCTTGATTGAAAGAGCAAGCATTAATCATTTCATAATAATCAGGACGTTATTTCGTTCCACAAAGTCTTAAAGGGGAACTCGAAATAAAATGCGTTTGACATTGTCTGTGAGCGTCTGCTTTCGTTTACAGTGAGTGTGATCTCATAGTTGCGGCTGTCTGAGAGAAACACACACTGTCCCGTTCAAACTGCCAGGATAAACGTGTTGCATTGAGAGGTCGTGAAGGAAAAAAAACTAATTCATCACATGCTTCATATACTGTCAGATTCTAAAGCATTTCCTCCTAGAGAGACCACAGAAGACGACCAACAGCCTTTACAGTTCAGCTAAAATCACATTGTATGACATCTGTCTGTGAGACTGTATTGTTTGTTTTTTTCCCCTTCAAATTTACGCAGTATATTTACACAATTGTCATGTTAAAAATATCGAGTGTGCATATATGTATATATATATACAGTGGGTACAGAAAGTATTCAGACCCCCTTCGATTTTTCACTCTTTGTTATATTGCAGCCATTTGCTAAAATCATTGAAGTTGATTTTTTTTCCTCTTTTTTTTCCTCATTAATGTACACACAGCACCCCATATTGACAGAAAAACACAGAATTGTTGACATTTTTGCAGATTTATTAAAAAAGAAAAACTGAAATATCACATGGTCCTAAGTATTCAGACCCTTTGCTGTGACACTCGTATATTTAACTCAGGTGCTGTCCATTTCTTCTGATCATCCTTGAGATGGTTCTACACCTTCATTTGAGTCCAGCTGTGTTTGATTATACTGATTGGACTTGATTAGGAAAGCCACACACCTGTCTATATAAGACCTTACAGCTCACAGTGCATGTCAGAGCAAATGAGAATCATGAGGTCAAAGGAACTGCCTGAAGAGCTCAGAGACAGAATTGTGGCAAGGCACAGATCTGGCCAAGGTTGCAAAAACATTTCTGCTGCACTTAAGGTTCCTAAGAGCACAGTGGCCTCCATAATCCTTAAATGGAAGACGTTTGGGATGACCAGAACCCTTCCTAGAGCTGGCCGTCCGGCCAAACTGAGCTATCGGGGGAGAAGAGCCTTGGTGAGAGAGGTAAAGAAGAACCCAAAGATCACTGTGGCTGAGCTCCAGAGATGCATTCGGGAGATAGGAGAAAGTTGTAGAAAGTCAACCATCACTGCAGCCCTCCACCAGTCGGGGCTTTATGGCAGAGTGGCCCGACGGAAGCCTCTCCTCAGTGCAAGACACATGAAAGCCCGCATGGAGTTTGCTAAAAAACACCTGAAGGATTCTCTGGTCTGATGAGACCAAGATAGAACTTTTTGGCCTTAATTCTAAGCGGTATGTGTGGAGAAAACCAGGCACTGCTCATCACCTGTCCAATACAGTCCCAACAGTGAAGCATGGTGGTGGCAGCATCATGCTGTGGGGGTGTTTTTCAGCTGCAGGGACAGGACAACTGGTTGCAATCGAGGGAAAGATGAATGCGGCCAAGTACAGGGATATCCTGGACGAAAACCTTCTCCAGAGTGCTCAGGACCTCAGACTGGGCCGAAGGTTTACCTTCCAACAAGACAATGACCCTAAGCACACAGCTAAAATAACGAAGGAGTGGCTTCACAACAACTCCGTGACTGTTCTTGAATGGCCCAGCCAGAGCCCTGACTTAAACCCAATTGAGCATCTCTGGAGAGACCTAAAAATGGCTGTCCACCAACGTTTACCATCCAACCTGACAGAACTGGAGAGGATCTGCAAGGAGGAATGGCAGAGGATCCCCAAATAAACTTGTTGCATCTTTCCCAAAAAGACTCATGGCTGTATTAAATCAAAAGGGTGCTTCTACTAAATACTGAGCAAAGGGTCTGAATACTTAGGACCATGTGATTTTTCAGTTTTTCTTTTTTAATAAATCTGCAAAAATGTCAACAATTCTGTGTTTTTCTGTCAATATGGGGTGCTGTGTGTACATTAATGAGGAAAAAAAATGAACTTAAATGATTTTAGCAAATGGCTGCAATATAACAAAGAGTGAAAAATTTAAGGGGGTCTGAATACTTTCCGTACCCACTGTATATACAGTTTATGTATATGCAGAAATATGATTTAACCCCTTAACTGTCACCCCCCTATTTTTGAACATACACATGAAAGTGCACTATCCAAACATAAACTCTTATAATTCATGAATGCTTTGGAATACAGACATAAGGTTGGACTCTTTTTAAAGAAGACAACCAGCAGATTACTGCAGAAGTGGAATTTTTTTAAGAGTATTATATTAAAATATGAAAGTAACAAAAAGTTATAGAAGTTTAAATTTACTGCAAAGAAAATACACAGTATTCATTTTTTTATATTTTATATAAAATAAATATTTTACATAACAGGTTTTACTCTAAAATTGATATAAAATTAAAGCCATATGTCTAAATAAGTTATGTTCCAAATTTGAAGTTGATATGAAAAACATTTAGGTTCTTGTGAGATTTTATTTAGGGCGTCATACCACAAACAGCCACCGTGTGCCATCCAAACTCCATATAATTTTTTTGATGCATTTTTCTGTCACAAATGTCTAAATTTCTCTGTCAATATTAATCCGATCACAAAAAGACCACCAAATATGGAATCCTGAGAGTCAGACCTAGTCAAAATTACAAAAAGTTTTGATTCTAAAAGACTGTAATACATTGTGTAATATGACACTTGACACCGCCCACTAAGGGGGAGGAGACCGCCAAAAGATTTTAAAGTACCATTTCCATGGTAACGCAATGTCCGATTTCAAAATGGTTTAAGCTTTCAAATGATATATAATGTATGATGATTACTAAAATATTTGATAGGGAAAAAAGATAACGAAAAAAAGAGCGCCAAGCGTCCCACAGGTGGGACGGTGACAGTTAAGGGGTTTTAAGGCTTATGTATTCATAAATTGTATATTTTTACATTTTAATAACTTTATATTTTATATAGAAAATATTATAAATATATAAAATATATAACATAAGAAAAAATGATTTATATGATTTCATTCAAATTATAATTTCATAATAAGTAATCTACCCAGCTCTGTATGTGTGTGTATAATTTTTGATTTCTATAAATATAAAAAAACTATTTAATTTAAGAAATATTGGGTATACACACATATTATATCATTTTTATATTTAAATCATTTTAATATATTTAATATCAGAGTGTTTTTTTAATTGCAGAGAATATGCATATTCTTGAATCAAATATTGTCTGTTGTGTATTTTATATACATTTTTAAATTCTGTATATTTTGTATTGTAAACATTTTGTAGTGTGTGTTTGTATGTATATATATACATACATACATATACTGTATATATAATCAGTGTTAATTTCGTCGACGAAGACGACGATGAAAAATATTCGTCAACGAACCTTTTTCCTGTGACTTAGGAGACCTTGATGAGCTAAAATTAATATCTGATGATCAAAACTATGACGAAATTTATGCCCGTCCTCGTTAACAAGACAAGACGGGACTAAAATGTTATTTGAGGACTACCTGCATGGGCGGCCCTAGGGAGGGGCGCCCCCAAGAAAAACCAAAGCACCCCCATAGCACCCCCATAAAAAATTAAATACATAAAAACATTTGACTCATTACACATGCATAAATACTGCATTGCAATACAACGTGATTTGCAGTTGCAAGTAATATCAGCATTTTATTTTAAAAATGGATCGGTTCCTTGTGCCAAGTAGGCCTGTGTGACGACCACAAAAGTGTCATATTTGTGTTATATAAAATATTCAGAATTATTGTTTTTTTATTTGAACACAAGTTATTGTATTTCTTTTTGAAAGAAGTATCTCAAGGGTTTTTATTTTTAATGTGATTTTCCTTCTTCAAAAAAGTGAATTGTGTAATGTTTGCTCCGGGCCAGCAGGGGCGAAGTCGAGTGACGGTTTAGCTGTGTGAGTTGTGGGTTTCTCATTACTGCAGAGAGCTCGAACCTGACACACTGTCTCCTCGTTTCTCTCCTGTGTTACAGGTTGGTAAATGTACAAAAACATCTCAGAACTAGAATTTAGCCATGCTAAAATGTGTTTGATATATGAGTTAACTGCTTCAGTGAAGTAATTTTCGTTAGGGTCTGTTTCTGATTTTGTTTGTAACGAGTTTGAAACGAGAGGGCAAAGTCCGGCAGATTAACGGCCTACTGGCAACGCACACATTACGTTAGGGAGCAAGTCAGCTCAACACACACACTTTTCCATATACATAAATGCTCACGAAGGTATTTTATGAGCTTGCAATGTCAACGAGTATTGGTTCGCTCACTGTATGTTAGTTTCCCACCATCAGTTAAAAATGTGTTTTTCTCAATGAGTTTAGACAAAAATGGTTACAGTTTAAAATGAGGTTTGAAGCTACATTTGGAGCACTTTAGTAGTTTTGAGCATGATTTGCAGTACTAACGTGATACTGATAAAATACTGGAAATAGAAGTTACTAAGCATCCTAAACACAGCTGGTGAATATTACCATTGTCTTTACATTTCATTTTGATAAATAGTGTAGAATACAAGCACAAAGAGTAAGTGAACATGTATTTGGTACTCAGAGGTGTATTTTATTATGGATTTTGTATTGATATGGACACTGAAATTCATTGTAATGTTAAGAAAAAAACACTGAATATGTAATATGTGAAACAAATGACTCTTAATAATAGAGATGTGTTTGCTGAAGAAAACTCTTGAATAAATTACTGCAGAGAGCTCGAACCTGACACACTGTCTCCTCGTTTCTCTCCTGTGTTACAGGAGTTAATCTGTTCACCACGGTGCCGTTGCCACGGTACCCGTTACAGATTTTTGGTGGCCCGTACGGGGAGCAGCAGCAGTTGCGCAGGCTACCAGCACGACCAGACTCAGCAGTTCGACATGTTCTAAGAGCTGGCGCCTCTTCAGGCCCTGAAGTTAGAGGAAGATTGGGTGCTACATCCGTGATGCCAGTGTTTCCCCTCATCTTCTGATCGCGAAGATACGACCTACCTCAACCATCCACCATCCCAGATACACAGGCCCTGCTTCCACCAGACCAAGTGCCTGTGAGGTTACGACGGTGCTGCAAACGTGGAACCAGACCAAAAGCTACGGGTGAAAAGAGCAACCAACTGTGAGGAAGAGAGAAAAGCAGTCATGGCGGACGGTGAGAGAAAAGGCTTGGTGTGGAGCATCAAGAAGAGTCTACTCATGCTGACGGCCGATGAACTTCTCCAACTAGCCCAAAATGTTGGTCCTGTGCCAGGGAAGGATTCATCCGAGCTTCAGGTTGGCGAGGAAGAGAGTTGCTTTGAGTACATTCTAGCTTTTATGAACAGTGACACTTTGGTGGAATCTGAGGATTCAGGTATGGCAGTGTTGTTAGAGCTTAATGATACTGTGAATAATGTCATTCAGATTCGTTATACTCAACTGAAAGCAGGTAATGTGCACAATATAATGTCAACCCCAGTACTGAGTGAGAATATGACAGTAGGTCAGCCAGTGACAATTACTGATAACCTGACAACTGATGACGTGACAGCCAGTGGTCCTACTACTACCCACACAGCTGCGGTCAGCGTAGCTACCCCTTCACCAATCACCAATCCCCCACTCACACTTACTGATGTCAGAACCACACAGAACACTGACACAGAGTTACAGAGAATGCTTTCTAGCTACGCTGAGCTTAGCAACAAAGTCCTGCAATACATAAACAATCCCACATCATCACCTACACTCACGCCGGCACCAGTACAATCTTCTCAACAATATAACAACACTCACACACCTGAACAACAGCCACACGGAAAATATGACCGAGCCGTCCCCATTCGGGACCTTTCACTGCTTCGTCGTGAGTTCAAGATTCAAGGTGGACAGATTGGTGATCAGAGCTCAGATTTAAGCTACAATAGCATATGCAGACAAATCGATGAGGGTGTTAAAGAACGATTCAGTGAGACTGAAATACTGAGAGGCGTTCTCAGAGTCATTAAATCTGGAAACTTTAAAGACATGCTAATGCACAAGGATGATTTGACCATAGACGAGCTGAAGGGCTTTCTGCAATCCCATTTAGGGGGGAAGAGCAACACAGAACTTTTCCAAGAGCTTATGTGCACAAAACAAAATGACGGTGAGACTCCACAACAGTTCTTGTACCGGGTAATAGGACTCAAACAAAAGATCCTGTTTGCTTCAAAATATGCTGACACAGAAGTGAAATACAATGCAAACACGGTTCAAGACATTTTCCTTCATGCCATATATCAGGGCCTCAGCCATAAGCATAATGACATACGTCGAGAACTTAAACCATTTCTCTCAGATAGCAGTGTGTCTGACGAGACAATTCTAAAGCAAATGATGAAGATAACAAATACTGAGAATGAGAGACAGAGACGTTTGGGGTCAGTGGTGAAGCAGAAACAAATAAGCGTGCATAGCACAGAGCTTGAAGTTGCAGCAGTACAAGGCAGTAGCACAAAGAAAGATGCTCCAGATAAACAGCCAACGGCTGATGCACTCCAACAGTTAACTGAGAAAGTAGAAGAGTTAATGAATAAAGTTGAACTGCTGCAACGGCCACAGCGGATTCAAAACTCAGAATCTTGCCATCACTGCCAAGTCAAAGTGGATCAAAAGAAAACCAGATCAAATAGCTGTGCCAATTTCCTCGAACAGAATCACCCAGGTTGCACTCATTGTTTTTACTGTGGTGAAGACGGCCACAGAGCAGTAGGCTGTTTGAAGAAGCCCAAGCGTCCGGAAAACTGGAGCCGGTCCCTGCCACGGGACAAGCAGTGACCGGGCTTCATGTTCAGTCCCACAGTGCTAAGTGTAACGTAGGGGACTCTGAGAGTCATACGAAGACAAGTTTAGTTAATCAGAGACCAAAAGAAAACAATGAACAAGTAAATCCCCAACCTCCTTTTTCCATACCCACCCAAACAAGTAGGCGTCTGGCCAAGTTTATAGGAGCCAAAGCCCTTGCGCGATGTGACCTTAATGGCTTGACAGTCAACGCTTTACTAGACACTGGAGCTCAGGTGAGCATGATCGATAAAAGCTGGAAAGAGAAGTACCTACCAGACGCACCTATTAGGCTACTCAGTGAAATATTTGATGAGGGAGAAGAGCTGGAAGTACATGCTGTGAATGGAGACATCCTCCCTTTTGATGGCTGGGTCCTCATCGCAGTCAGTTTCCGGGGAAATGGTGTTCTTAGCCAGTCTATCATGGTGCCTTTCCTCATCTGTAGCATCCCGCTTGCACAGCCACTACTTGGATTTAATGTGTTAGAGGAAGTGATTCAGAATCGGCCAGCAGAACTTGTTCCAGCCCTCACCATGCTCCTTTCTGATGCAATATCTGTCCCTGCTGATAAAGTTGAGCTGCTGGTGAACTTCATTCAGACTGACAAACCCTCTATGTATCAGAGACTGTTAAGAACTGGCAATTACGACACTGCAGTTCCAGCCGGACAAGTAGCCTGGGTTAAGTGTCAGATCCCATCCGCTACAGATCAGTCAGACCCCCTTCTCTTGTTTGAACCTGATGAAAACAGTGCCCATCTCACAGAGCTTGAGATTGAGGAGGGTCTACTAGAAATACAGACTGCAAAGAGACCGTATGTCATTATACCAGTGAAAAATAACACTAAACATGATGTCACTATACCAAGGAAGACAGCCCTGGGTAGCGTCCAGACTGTGGCTAGGGTGATCGAGACCAATCCAATAGAGAGTTCTAGGCCCAGAGTAGTAGTAGACAGTGCCGCAACCACACCATCAGCTCAAACTGTTTCAGCCTTGTGGCAGCCTCCTGTGGACCTCAGCCATCTGAGTGATAAGGAACAAGAGAAAGTCAAGAAAATGCTGTGGGAAGAATCAGCTGTATTTGCACACGACAGTCATGATATTGGATGTATTCCTAGTTTACAGATGTCGATCACCCTCAAAGACGAGATTCCAGTGCAGAGAGCCTACTCTTCGGTCCCCAAACCACTGTTCAAAGAAGTGAAAGACTATGTACAAGATCTGCTCATGAAAGGCTGGATTGTCAAATCCAAGTCCTCTTATGCTGCACCAGTGGTCTGCGTCCGAAAAAAAGACGGTACACTCCGCCTCTGCATAGATTATCGTCTCTTGAATCAGAAGACCATCCCTGATCGACATCCCTTACCTAGGATACAAGACCTGACTGACACACTCGGAGGCTATTCCTGGTTCAGCATCCTTGACCAAGGAAAGGCCTATCATCAGGGTTTTATCGCCAAAGACTCCCAGCACCTCACTGCTTTCATTACTCCCTGGGGGCTGTATGAATGGGTCCGTATCCCTTTTGGCCTCTCTAACGCCCCCGCGGCCTTCCAGCGGAGTATGGAAGAGATGTTGGGTCCCTTGAGAGATGATTACTGCCTCCCATATCTTGACGACGTACTTTGCTACGCAAAAACCTTTGACGAGCACGTGGAAGGGGTCCGCAAAGTACTCCAAGCTCTCCAGCAACATGGAGTGAAACTGAGACCTGAGAAATGTGAGCTATTTCGACAGGAAGTAAGATACGTGGGTCGTCTTGTGTCAGCTCAGGGAGTGAGGATCGATCCCAAAGACCTGGATGCAGTGCGGTCGTTAGCCAGCAGGACACCACAGACAGTTGGAGATGTGAGAAAGCTCACCGGGTTCCTGGGCTATTACCGTTCCTACATTCAGGATTTTTCAAGGATAGCAAAGCCCATTTATGAGCTACTACAAGTCAAGCCAGAACAAGCAGCTGTAGTGCGTGGTAAAAGCAAAGGTCCACAACTACCATCCAGAACCCCTGTGGAGTGGGCCTTCGAACATCAGAAAGCCTTTAACCGACTCGTGTCTCTCCTTGTTAGCCCCCCCGTGTTAGCATACCCTAACTTCGACTCACCCTTCGTATTACATACAGATGCTTCAGACCAGGGGCTGGGCGCGATTCTTTATCAACACCAGGACGGCAAGTTGAGAGTTATTGGGTACGGGTCTAGGACCTTAACTGCAGCTGAGCGAAACTACCATCTGCATAGTGGGAAACTAGAGTTCCTCGCTCTGAAGTGGGCTGTGTGTGAAAAGTTTAGAGATTACTTATTTTATGCACCTCACTTCACGATATACACAGACAACAATCCACTGACCTACGTTATGACCACAGCAAAGCTAAATGCTGTAGGCCATCGGTGGGTTGGGGAACTCTCCGATTTCAGATTTGACATAAAATACAGACCAGGAAAGTCTAACATAGACGCTGACACGCTGTCACGTCTCCCTTTAGACATTGAGGCTTATGCTGAGTCCTGTACCAAAGAGTGTGCCGAAGACGTAGTTCGCGCAATATGGGATGGAAGTAAAGTAGCCAAACAGAAAGATGTAGCCTGGGTGGCGGCTCTCAACATCTCCTCCCAAGCCGACTCGTCTCCCTCCTTCGATCACTTAAATGCAATTAGCCATGATGAGCTTGTGGAAGCACAACGTGCAGATGAAGCCATCAGTGAAATTATCAAGTTAAAAGAGGCTGGTACACCTTTAACTGATGAGATACGGAAAGTTGCTAGTGGAGCCACCAGAAGACTATTCCATGAATGGGGAAAGCTAGTCTTGGAGAATGGTCTCCTGTACAGGCGTGCTAATGAAAGAAAGCAGTTGGTGCTCCCTGCCAAGTACAAAGGCCTTGTCCTGAAGAAACTCCATAAAGAAATGGCCCATGTTGGCACGGAAAGGGTCCTTAACCTTGCCAGAGAGAGATTCTATTGGCCTTTTATGGCTAGAGAGATCGAGGACCATATCACTAAGAAATGTCCATGCATAAAATCAAAGAAGCCAGTTACTCATGTTCGCGCCCCAATGGGTAGTATCACATCAAGCTCGCCACTAGAGTTGGTGTGTATTGACTATTTACATCTAGAGACCAGCCGTGGTGGCTATGAATATATCCTTGTGGTCGTTGACCATTTTACAAGATTTGCTCAAGCTTATCCAACAAAGAATAAGAGTGGGAAAACGGCAGCTGAGCGCATCTTTAATGATTTTGTCCTCCGCTTCGGATATCCATCAAAGTTACACCACGACCAAGGCCGCGAATTTGAGAATGAGCTCTTTCGTACACTTCAACAGCTGTCAGGAATTCGTCATTCGAGAACAACACCATACCATCCCCAGGGAAACCCTGCGGAACGGTTTAATCGGACGATACTCCAGCTGTTAAGAACATTGCCAGAGAAAGAAAAGGAGCGATGGAAAGACCAAATCCCACAAGTCATACATGCGTACAACTGTACTCGGCACGAGTCGACAGGCTTCTCACCCTTCTTTCTTCTTTATGGCCGTCATCCTCGCCTTCCCATTGATTTACTGTTTGGGTTGGTTGAAGAGACAGGGCCTGACTCGCCAAAGGGATATGCAAAGAAGTGGGCAAAGCGGATGTCTGAAGCTTATCGAATTGCCAATGAGAATAGCAAACAGGCCAGTGCCAAAGGCAAAGTGCTTTACGACAAGAAAGCAAGAGGAGTGGTATTACAGCCTGGCGATAGGGTCTTAGTCAGGAACCTCAGTGAGCGTGGTGGACCAGGAAAACTACGGTCATACTGGGAGAAGTCCATCTACATTGTCAAAGAACAGTTCGCGGATAACCCAGTGTATGTAGTGTACCCTGAGTCTGGGGACAATAGGAAGACAAGAACACTACATCGCAATCTGCTGTTGTTAGCGAATGACCTTCCATTTGAAGCTCCTCCAGGCCATGACGCTCCTGAAAAGAGGATACAGAAAAGTAAACGCCATACTCGACCTACCAACGTTCCAGGACGTACAGATCTGCAGGAAGAATCCGATTCAGACTCAGATTCTGATGATGACTCAGATGGCCATCGTTATTGGCTGAGGGTACCAGCAGAAAGGAGACAGGAGATACCCGCCGCTGTAGCCCCACAACAACGACCTGCCATCACTCTGGGTCGCTCAACTCCAGTTCCTGTCCAGGAAGAAGAGAGAGTTAGAATGCAATACTTACCTGAAGCAGACCTGATGCCTGAAAAAGATGCGGAGATGGAAAACTCCGGAGAGGATGAAGACCAGTCTGTTGTTGCTGGACCTGAGGAACAAGATGGATATGATGAGGCCCCAGAGCCCATCCAGGAGGAACAGCCTCCAGTCAATACAGTGCCAGACAACCAGACCGAGGTCAGGAGATCAAGTCGGGACCGACGACCTAGACACATTTTTACATATGAGAACCTTGGTCAGCCCACACTGACAACACAAGCCACAGTTAATATGGCAAACACACACTTACAATCACCTGCTTACACTGTACCTCATACCACCCAACCCCTGCACTCACTTATCCCCTATCCAACACCAACATATCCACTTAACCCCTATTCTACCCTTTACCCCCTATTTACATACATGCCTTACATCGTAACATCACCACCATACATAGTACCAGTTCCGGGTGCCTGTTAGGAAGAGAAAAGAGAATTTTAGTTCAGAAAAGTTTAGTAGAAAATGGTGGGACCCATTTCTTTTTGACGGGAAGTGTGTGACGACCACAAAAGTGTCATATTTGTGTTATATAAAATATTCAGAATTATTGTTTTTTTATTTGAACACAAGTTATTGTATTTCTTTTTGAAAGAAGTATCTCAAGGGTTTTTATTTTTAATGTGATTTTCCTTCTTCAAAAAAGTGAATTGTGTAATGTTTGCTCCGGGCCAGCAGGGGCGAAGTCGAGTGACGGTTTAGCTGTGTGAGTTGTGGGTTTCTCATTACTGCAGAGAGCTCGAACCTGACACACTGTCTCCTCGTTTCTCTCCTGTGTTACAGGTTGGTAAATGTACAAAAACATCTCAGAACTAGAATTTAGCCATGCTAAAATGTGTTTGATATATGAGTTAACTGCTTCAGTGAAGTAATTTTCGTTAGGGTCTGTTTCTGATTTTGTTTGTAACGAGTTTGAAACGAGAGGGCAAAGTCCGGCAGATTAACGGCCTACTGGCAACGCACACATTACGTTAGGGAGCAAGTCAGCTCAACACACACACTTTTCCATATACATAAATGCTCACGAAGGTATTTTATGAGCTTGCAATGTCAACGAGTATTGGTTCGCTCACTGTATGTTAGTTTCCCACCATCAGTTAAAAATGTGTTTTTCTCAATGAGTTTAGACAAAAATGGTTACAGTTTAAAATGAGGTTTGAAGCTACATTTGGAGCACTTTAGTAGTTTTGAGCATGATTTGCAGTACTGTATTAACGTGATACTGATAAAATACTGGAAATAGAAGTTACTAAGCATCCTAAACACAGCTGGTGAATATTACCATTGTCTTTACATTTCATTTTGATAAATAGTGTAGAATACAAGCACAAAGAGTAAGTGAACATGTATTTGGTACTCAGAGGTGTATTTTATTATGGATTTTGTATTGATATGGACACTGAAATTCATTGTAATGTTAAGAAAAAAACACTGAATATGTAATATGTGAAACAAATGACTCTTAATAATAGAGATGTGTTTGCTGAAGAAAACTCTTGAATAAATTACTGCAGAGAGCTCGAACCTGACACACTGTCTCCTCGTTTCTCTCCTGTGTTACAGGAGTTAATCTGTTCACCACGGTGCCGTTGCCACGGTACCCGTTACACCTGCCCCCGACTAATTTTTCTAGTCAACTAGTCGCACGTTTATATTAAATTGATTAGTATAATAACCTACTAAACCATCCGTTAATATAGGCATTTAGGCATATTATTCCGCGCTCAAACGCACGCATAAAGGTCTCTGCACACAAATCTTGCCGCAAAGCACCGGCTAAAGTAATGATTATGAATGCACCGGGGAAAAAGAAGACATTTTAATTATTTATTAGTGCTTTCTCAGACTCGCCATCTCCACAGTGGACGTGCCTTTAATAGAGAAATGCACCTATACGGACTACATAATCAGAGGAGATTCGATTTTATTTTAATTGGTTTTCAAGATTTCTGCAGATTTATTTCTTATGTCTGTGAGCTGGTTCATTGTTGTGACGCGCTCCATTCATGGAGACTGCATGATACGACAGAAAGCACATCCAAAAATGATGTCATAGGCTACACTAAGAGCGATAATGCTCCCACATTCCTCATAAACATTTGAAATGCACCTATATAGCGATTTTATTATTCATATAAAAAAAATAATAATAACAACCTGTTTTGGTCATATTTAGCCTACTATTAATTGCCTAGCTCCCCCTGTCATTGATCTAGCACCCCCTCAGCACCTGCGTTCAACATTCTCTGGCGCCGCCCCTGACTACCGGACATTCAAAATGCATCCTATTGGCTAAGTTAACTGTCTTGTCTTTCAAAATGTGTCTCTGTCATTGGATTGCAATCAGATGAGGGGCGTTTGCATATCTAGTCTCAGTATGGCAGCAGACAGAAAAGCTACCAAAAGGCGAACTAGCGATCTGAAACAATGGTCTCAGCAACCGAAGGGTTAGGGACTGAGTGACCAGACGTCCCATTTTTCCCGGGAGTCACAATTCGTTGTCGATTAACTTAAAGTTTATGAAGGCGGGATAGGCGAAATCGCGCTGATAGAAATGCTCTCTCTCTCTCGTGCGCGCGCTCCACTTCTTCAGTTCTCATACAGCGCGCGATCAGTTCTCAGTGCTCAGCACACAGCAGTCCAATTGTCTATCGTGTAGAGTCAGAGCATCTCACGTAAATACAGTCGGCTATGGCTTAAGCCAGCGTAAACAGGTGGGTGAAAACTGAATGTGTGTCAGTATTACAACCCCAAATCAGAAAAAGTTGGGACAGTATGGAAAACGCAAATAAAAAAAGAAAGTAGTGATTTCTAAATTTACTTTGACTTGTATGTCATTGCAGACAATATGAACACAAAATATTTCATGTTTTGTCTGGTCAACTTCATGTCATTTGTAAATATACATCCTTTCCTGTCATTCAGACCTGCAACACATTCCAAAAAAAGTTGGGACAGTAAAGCGTTTACCACTTTGTAATGTTGCCATTCCTTTTCACAACACTTAAAAGACGTTTAGGGACTGAAGACACCAAGTGATGAAGTGTTTCAGGTGTAATTTTGTCCCATTCTTCCTGCAACAAGTCTTAAGGTGGGCAACAGTACAGGGTCTTCGTTGTCGCATTTTGCGCTTCAAAATGCGCCACACATTCTCTATTGGAGACAGGTCGGGACTGCAGGCAGGCCAGTCAAGTACCCGTACCCTCTTCCTCCGCAGCCAGGACTTTGTAATGTGTGCAGAATGTGGTTTTGCATTGTCTTGTTGAAATATGCATGGACGTCCCTGGAAAAGATGTCTTCTTGAAGGCAGCATATTGTGCTCCAAAATATCTATGTACTTTTCAGCATTAATGGTGCCATCACAGAAGTGCAAGTTACCTTTGCCAAGGTCACTGACAAACCCCATACCATGACAGACCCTGGCTTTTGGACTTGTTGCTGGTAACAGTCTGGATGATCCTTTTTTTCTTTGGTCCGGAGCACACGGCGTCCATTCCTCCCAAATACCTGAAATACTGATTCATCTGACCATAGTACATGTTTCCACTGTGTGATGGTCAATCCCAGATGCCTCCGAGCCCAGAGAAGTCGACGGCGCTTCTGGACACTGTTAACATAGGGCTTCCTTTTGGCACAGTACAGTTTTAACTGGCATTTGTGGATGTAACTACGTATTGTGGTACTTGACAAAGGTTTGCCAAAGTAGTCCTGAGCCCATGTGGTGATATCGCTTATAGATGAATGACGATTCTTGATGCAGTGCCGCCTGAGGGATCGGAGATCACGGTTGTTCAGCTTAGGCTTGCGCCCTTGTCCTTTACGCACTGAAATTCCTCCAGATTCCTTGAATCTTTTAATTATGTTATGCACTGTTGAAGGTGAAATATCCAAATCTCTTCCTATCTTTCTTTGAGGAACATTGTTTTTAAACATTTCAATAATTTTCTCACGTATTTGTTGGCAAACTGGCGATCCTCGGCCCATCTTTGCTCCTAAAGGACTAGACCTTTCTTGGATGCTGCTTTTGTACCAAATCATAATTACAATCACCTGTTGACATCAACTGTTTCAAATCACATCATTATTTAACCAATTTACCTCATTACTAGCCCTAAATTGCTCCTGTCCCAACTTTTTTTGGAATGTGTTGCAGGTCTGAATGACAGGAAAGGATGTATATTTACAAATGACATGAAGTTGACCAGACAAAACATGAAATATTTTGTGTTCATATTGTCTGCAATGAAATACAAGTCAAAGTAAATTTAGAAATCACTACTTTCTTTTTTTTTTTGCGTTTTCCATACTGTCCCAACTTTTTCTGATTTGGGGTTGTACATGCATCCGTCTTAAATGGACAGAATTCCTAATTATCTGTGTCATCAATGTTAACCAACAAAATGTGTTAAATAAATGTATAATTGTTAAGTAAACCTACTGTATCTGAAAAATTAGTTGCATTTATTTTTCTACCAAAAAATGAAAATGTATTCCAGTTTTTCCAAATGCAATCCTTGATTCAAATTTCTCATAAGCTTAATTGATTTGGTCTAAAGAGAGAAGAATTGATGACTATTTTTGTTTGAATACTATATATAAAATAGCTACCAAAATAAATGTTGGCAACTGCAGTTTGACTAAAAGTAATGACTAAAAGCTGTGTGACTTCGTCGACTAAAACTATAAAAGACTCAAATGACTAAAATGTGACTAAGACTATTAAAGGGATAGTTCACTTTGAAATTAAAATTTGGTATCTATCAGCTTACCCCAAGGGCATCCAAGATGTAGGTGTCTTTTTTTCTTCAGTAGATCCAATTTTGATGATTTTAGGTCAAACCGTTCTAGTCTGTCAGTCATATAATGGCAGGTATAGGTCACTGTCTCTATAAGAGCACTCAAAAAAATAGCACTTTGGTTGAACATGATTTAATCGTGGACAGTGGTTCCACGTGATTACACCACATTATCTTAACAACAATGGATGATTTAAACCAGCTTGAAATATTTGTGTTCATTTAACATGAACAGATGACATTCACTAAACATGATTTAAATACTTATTTTTAACTTGAATTAATGGTTTTTATTGAACTTCAATTAATCATGCTATCTTAAATTTAATCCTTGATGTTAAGCCGATATGTTTACATCACTTCTAATGAATCCCATTTAGTCAAGTTACTACTATGTTATAAAATAATGAATATCACCCGTTTTTTTCCCCATAATTCAATGATGACTACGGAGGCAGCAAATATGTAATAAATTCTTTTTACTAGGGAACAGCTTAAGCAGGTGTCACACTTTCAAAAACATTTCAAACACTTATAACACATTAAGCTTGAATTTGACAATTTATATAAAACACAAATGTGTACAGAAATGTTTTCCTTTACAATGCAAAATGAAACAAACAGGTTTACATTCCTACATGTACAACCCATTAATAAAAAAAATAGCAAAGTGTGTTTGCTTTTAATGCATTTCACAAAAAGAAAGTAACCTGCAATTCCAAAGAAAAAAATAATATTATGTTTGGGTTATGTTTGTTCATCAGGCCTCCACTGAAGTGCAAAACTTTATCAAACTGCCTGTGTCCATCAAGCTGTCTGTAAATGTATTCTAATTCCAAAATGTGCCTGGATAATTTTTGTAAAGGAAAAGCAAACACAATGTGTGCCATGTGGAACATCTTTGAAAACTATTTAAAATACATTGTCATTCAAACCTCTTTCCTTGAAGAACAGTCAGAAGCCATTAAAACCGTCATTGAAAAAAGTGTTTAAAAGAACAAGTTTGAAAAAAAAAAAATTAAAATAGTCACCATTAACTAACCCATGAGTCATTGAAACCCTTGATGGTTTTCCTTGACCTTCTTTGGGTGAGTTAGGGACTAATGTAATTTTTAAGGAAACTATTCCTCTTCACATATGCCTTGATGTACAAAAAAATAAATAAAATCAATAAAGGCATTAAAAATGTGTGAACATGAAACATGAACATGTTTTGACTATTTGACACAAGAAACATAGTTTCAAGGTAAAGATCAGTCTGTTCATCAGTCCTTTAATGAGGTGTAAAAAGCTTGGTCTTGAGGGCTTGAACTTTGGTGGAGAGTTTGTGTCCATCAAGCTCCAGGAACACTTTTTGCAGGAGTTCAAAGGTGTATCGAAACTCCTTCGGATAACTAAGATTTAGGGCATAAATAAGCCCAACCAGCAATGCAACACCATTAGCTACATTAGCAAGCCCTTCTAGTGCTGTAACTCCTTCAAGAACTACTCCAACATCCGCAGGTTCATCACCAACTTCACATCCTTCACATCTGATGACAAAAACGCCCATCACCATTTCTTTGTGTGCAGCTTCAGCGTTGGAAAAATCTACATGCTATAAACAGAAACAAAGTACATTAATACTAATGTACTATAAAATGTATTGTTATACACAAAATATTGTCAGAATATTCAGGCAATAATACCATGTACTCCTTGATGAGATTGTCAGGATCCTCATTTAGGTAGACAAACAGGGCTTTGAGGACACACTCCCTCTTAACATTAATGCAGGCACACTAGGGAAAATAAAGAAAATTAGCAACATGTACCAATCAACTAATACATTTTCAAGTCACAAATCATAAGTGAGAAACAAATGATTAATTTATCTAGAAAAACAATTTTCGCAGTTATCATACCTGTGTAAGTGGCACAAGAAGTTTCCTTATCCTTTGTCCCTGAGCTCCACCTCTCTTGGCAAAGATCCTCAGAAGACTTGGAGTGTGTTCATCCAGCTTTGAGAAGAATTTTGAAATTAAGGCAACAGTTGTTACCTGTGCAAATTCAGCACAAACCTAAAACACAAAGAGAAAAACACCAAAACTTTAATGTATGCCCAAAAAAGCTAGCTAGCCTATGTGTTCTAACTTGCTTATATGGTGTAATTATTCTATTTGACTTATTGGCATTTTAATACATTTAATTTTATGTAAAATCCCACTTAAAGACATTAGGGTGAATTACCTCATTTTCTTGGAACAAAGCCGGCCATCTGCTCAAGTCAGCAATAAGTGGAGATTCTTTGACAACCTCTTGTCTTCTCAATGCAAATGAAAGGTCCATTAATCTTCTCACAGTTTGCTCGTTGTTCTTCTTAACCTCAGAAAGAAGGGAGACTCTGATTTGCTCCATGCTGTCAGGAGTTTCACCAGGAAGAAATGAGGGACAAAAGTTAACTTCAGCCTTGCGTGGCTTCTTGACACCAAAAGCTGGATTGCTTACACCCATAGGTTTGTGCTTCATGGAATTAACGGTCACTTCACTACAACCAAGATTTAAAAAAAACAAAACAAAAAAAACACTGTACTGTACTGGTTACAGTCAGTATTTCTATTAGTTTATACAACTTTAAAATGTGTGTGGTTCTGAAAGACACAAATAACAAATACGAATAACTGTAAAAATTATTAGCCATACATCCATACCATTGTAGCAACCAAAGGCGCAAATACCCATTATTGATATTATTATTAACAATATTCAGTAACCAATAATAATTGTCATTAATGCTTTCAAAACGCACTGAACCATCAACCACACAACACAACATCGTTATAATATCTTTGATCAATGCCATGAAAATGAACAGAGTGCAAAGATAGATGATTAAACTAACAAACATGTGCAAACTTAGACACATACCTTTTCGTTTGATGTTTAATTTCTTTATAGCACCATGCTTCAGACACGCCCTCCGTCAAGCGTTGACGCCGACGCCCCGTGTGAATGCAGCGTGAGCCAGAGCGCGCGCACACACACGTCACACACCGGATGCCTGTGCACACTCAGATCACTTGGACATGGTCTTAGGCCATCAATGTGTAGTTACGATGGGGAATTGTTTAATTTGGATTTCTCTGTGCATGTTCTTTTTCCCTCTTATAGAGACAGTGACCTATACCTGCCATTATATGACTGACAGACTAGAACGGTTTGACCTAAAAACATCAAAATTGGATCTACTGAAGAAAAAAAGACACCTACATCTTGGATGCCCTTGGGGTAAGCTGATAGATACCAAATTTTAATTTCAAAGTGAACTATCCCTTTAAGCATTTTCGTCTCAAGATAAAGACTAAGACTAAATAAAAAATGCCTGCCAAAATTAACACTGATATATATATATATATATATAAAATATTTAAACATTTTATTTAAATAATTTTAGATTTTATATGTAATTTTTTATATATATACACAATATTTTTTAGATATTTTGCATGGTTTTTAGCACATTCCTATGCAGTTGCTAGGCTGTTCTGGGCAGACGTCTTCAGGAAAAGGGCTACCAAGCCACTTCTGAACCAGAGACAACGTCAGAAGCATCTTACCTGGGCTGTGGAGAAAAAGAACTGGACTGTTGCTCAGTGGTCCAAAGTCCTCTTTTCAGATAAAAGTAAATTTTGCATTTCATTTGGAAATCAAGGTCCCAGAGTCTGGAGGAAGAGTGGAGAGGCACAGAATCCATGTTGCTTGAAGTCCAGTGTAAAGTTTCCACAGTCAGTGATGATTTGGGCTGCCATGTCATCTGCTGGTGTTGGTCCACTGTGTTTTCTGAAGTCCACAGTCAACGCAGCCATCTACCAGGAAATTTTAGAGCACTTCATGCTTCCTTCTGCTGACAAGCTTTATGGAGATGCTGATTTCATGTTCCAGCAGGACTTGGCACCTGCCCACACTGCCAAAAGCACCAATAGTTGGTAAAATAACCATGGTGTTACTGTGCTTGATTGGCCAGCAAACTCGCCTGACCTGAACCCCATAGAGAATCTATGGGGTACTGTCAAGAGGAAGATGAGAGACACTCAACAATCCAGATGACCTGAAGACCACTGTCAAAGAAACCTGGGCTTCCATACCACCTCAGCAGTGCCACAAACTGATCACCTCCATGCCACGCCGAATTGAGGCAGTAATTAAAGCAAAAGGAGCCCCTACCAAGTATCGAGTACATATACAGTAAATGAACATACTTTCCAGAAGGCCAACAATTCACTAAAAATGTTTATTTTTTATTGGTCTGATGAAGTATTATAATTTGTTGAGATAGTGAATTGGTGGGTTTTTGTCAATTGTGAGCCTAAATCATCACAATTAAAAGAACCAAAGACTTAAACTACTTCAGTCTGTGTGCATTGAATTTATTTAATACACAAGTTTCACAATTTGAGTTGAATTACTGAAATAAATGAACTTCTCCACGACATTCTAATTTATTGAGATGCACCTGTATGTCTGCAGGATTTTTTCACCTGTTTTATCAGTTGTGAGCTAAAAAAAACCAAGTTTGATTTCTTAGAAAACTAACAGCACTCCTCTCAGCACACATTCAGCTTCTGGGGCATCTTTCATGTTTTGGACGCAAACAGTCCCTGAAAAGTTTGTGTGTGTGTCATGTCTTGCTTCAGCGATCCCTTTTCACCATCCATCTCTCTGTTTCTCTCCTACATAAACACACTCACACTTTCTCGGCCACGAAATGAGCATTAGTGTTCTAATTTCCATATTTTGTGTAAACGCACATCTTCAAACTGAGACCGAGACGAGTCGTATTTGTTCAGATGGAGTCGGGCAGTGATACCGAACCGAAAGCGCTTGAAGTTTTGGGCCGGCATTCAGAACTCTTTGCTACATGGCAATATGACAGGTCTTTGGTTCGGTATCAAAGCAACATCTGTTAGGACCATTAAACACTCGCATTTACTGAAAAGGCCAATACTTAACAGAGGTTTACAAACTGACGTGTATAAAAACACACAACCCTGTCCAACGTCAGTATCTGTCCAATTCAAACAGCGCTTGTTTGCGTTATCGATACAAGCGAAATAATTGCGCACAGTTTTTATTAGTCAGCTCTACGGCATGCAGTTGGTGGGTTTTTGCGGAGGAAATATTAGGCTTGAGTTTATGTTTGAAATTGTCTGCAAATGTCGTGAGAATAAGGATCCTGCTCATGGTTCGTAAACACCCTGAATACTTAAAAGTAATAAACGTTTCGCGTCTCAGCAATATTCAGATGAAGTAAGAAAATACTTATCAATCTCTGTGAAGTCGTTGCCAGTTCAAATTCACCATCAATTTGAGCATAACCTCATGTTAAAAGTCCCAGCCTTCACTAAACTACTTTAAACAGCCAGTTCCTGTGATTATGAGCAAATGAGTTGAGTCAAGGCCAATGGCAAAGTAACAGAGTGCTTATATTCCAGAAAATTCCGTGTTTTGGGTGATCGCTAAGGTGTTGGTAGATGATCAAATCTCTACCCTACTTTTCTCTAATAAAAGTCTCTTTTTTAATTCTACTGCAGTACGTTCTTCATCCAGATGCAGTTTGTTTTCTTTCCGCCCACGATAAATTATTTTTGCAAAGGAGACGTGTTAAAAAGCATGCATCGCAGAGGTTTACAGGTCCGTGGCGTCATAGATATTTTGACCTTTGATATTGTAGGTTCGGTTGATTTGGTCTGTTGAAAGTTTCCAGATGGGCCTGATGTTTTAGGTGTGCTTACAGGGTCATTTGCAAGCTACAGGCTAATTAAAGAGCTGCGGCTGTAACTCATGTTCAGCGCTGGAAAACACCACCATCCTTGCTGATGGCTTATTGATGAGATAGGCTAAGGCTCATGTTACTTAAAGGTGAAGTTTTGAATTTCTGTGCCTCTAGCACCAGCAAATTTAATTTTTTATTTTATTTTATTTATTAAGGACCAAAGAGAATAGACTGAATAGAACATGTAAGGACTAATAATATAGGCTAATATAATATAATAGCTACAATATAATATATGATTCAAATTTTTGGGGTTTGTGAATTGTTTTGATGTTTTTAATGTTTTGTCCATGTGCTTTTTTATCTCTTATGCATCTATTTGATCAAAAACTGAAATATATGTATTATTTCATGTTATTTAAATATTTTAAATTATAAAAATTATTAAAATATTAAAATTTATTTCAATTTAAAATGACTGTTTTCTATTTTAATATATGTTAAAATGTAATTTATTCCTGTAATATACTAATTTGGTCTCAATACATTTCTTATTATCATTGTTGGAAAAAAATGTGCTGCTTAATATTTTGTGCAGACGTTGATATTTTTTTTTAGGATTAATTGATTAATGAAAAGTATATACACACTTTTAAAATGCAAAAAGTGAAATTTAAAATACAAAAATGAAGTAAATTTAATTTTATGCATTGTTGCTGCTGAATATAACTTAATTAAAAGAAAAAAATAACTTGTGGACCTCAAATTTTTATCTGTAATATATAATAGTTGAAAAATTGTGCTATTTAATATTTTTGTGCAAACTGTGACACTTTCTTTAAGATTCATGAAATCAAATGTAATATAAGAAGAAAAAGAAAACAAACAAACAAACAAAAAACAACTATGCTTATTCAGGGCCTCCCTCATCCTTCTTACTGCAAATTTAAATATGTTTTGTGAGGATTTTGGCTGAAGCACTTATTGTTCAGAACCTGGTGTATTCAAAAATGTTGAGGCTGTGCTTGTTCATTACCATAGACACATGCTTTTAGAAAAAAACAACAGAACTGGAGATGATAATTCTTCCCGCTTTAAAAGTGACTGTCTGTACATTTTGATCTGTTGGTCAAAATGTTTTCAGGACATTTGGCCAGACAGTCACAAAAAAATGACCAGACAGTGCGTCAGATACTGTTGACCTCATGGGGTTCTGGAGCAAACACCTCCAAATATTCATTTGATTTAAACGAACAAGAGGCTCCAGTTAAAATAACCCCACACCGCTGCAGCTTCCAGACCACAGCGAAATAAGATACGAGCTACATGTGCTAGCCAAACAAATAAGAGGCATTTAATAGAGAAAAGTCCTGACGGATACCATGGTAGTCTGGCATAAATACTGTAATTATCACATGAAGGCAATGTTCCCATGATATTTGCCATGAATTATTTCCTTAACACACAAATCAGAGGAACTAATATATTGCCCAAGCAGTGATTTAACCTTCAGGCTTGTGCATCATTCAGAGCTATTAGCTATTATAAGAGTATATTATGCTCATAATTTATATAAATTAGGTGTCAAATGATATTAATTAATCTGACGTTAATGAGTTGGCTTGTGCAAAGAATATCATATAAGTATAACTGGATTTTCTACTTTATGGTTCTCAAACTACATGTCTACGAGCCTAGATAGTTTCATGCAACTCCATATTTTATTTAGCTGTATTTTTTTTTTATTATTCTTTTTTTTGTTCAGTATTTTGATTTTGTTTTGTAGATTGTTCTTCTGTTGTGTTTTGTTCTGTTTTTTTTTTTAATTTTGCGTTTTTCTGTTTTGTAGATTTTTTGTTTTGTTTGTCTTTTGTTCTGTTTTTTTGCCATTTCTTATTTGTTTGTTTGTTTGTTTGCTTTTAGACAAGTCATGTGGACTACTCTAAAATTAAAATTATGTTGCTTTTTCAGTTTTGAAGGTTGATAATGCCAGTCTAAATTAACTTTCCTTGAATGACAATTGCAGCTTGAATTGTGCTAAATATGTAGAAATATCTCTTTATTTATTTTTTATTTAGTGTTTTAACTTTGTTTTGTGTTGTGTTTTGTTTCATTTTGTGTTTTTCTGTTTTGTTTTGTAATTTTTTTGTGTGCATTTTGTTTTGGTCTGTTCTGTTTTTTTGTTTTGTTTTTGGCTTTTGGATAAGTCATGTGGACTACTTTAAAGATAAAATTATGGTGCTAATCTAGTGCCAATCTGCGAAAATTGCAGCATGAATATTCTGCTAAATATCACTTTTTGTGTTCCACAAAAGAAAAAGTACATGTTTGAAATGACATGAGGGTAAGTTTTGAGATTTTTGAGTGAACTATCCCTTTTAAAGGGGTCATCGGATGCTAAATTCACTTTTACATGTTGTTTGAACATAAATGTGTGTTGGCAGTGTGTGTAGACAACCACCCTATAATGATAAAAATCCATCCAGTGGTTTTTATTTAATCCCTATAAATAAAATCCCCTTTTTCAAATCAGGCCGTTCTCAGCTTCTTGTCTGTGTGACGTCACACGGACGAATGCCGCTCCCACGATTGTTGATTGACACGACTGTCTTACCTCAGACCTGCCCTGAGAGAGCTGTCATCAGTCCACCATTGTTTTGACGCTGGAGCAGGAGTAGACAAGAATGTCTCCATAGCGATTGAGGTGTTTTGTTGTTGGATGTAGTAATAATGAACAAAGTAGTCATAATTTACTCCCGATATCTGAAGACGCAGAGGATTACTTTTGTTTGTGAAGGGAATGCTCCCCGATCTACCTAAATGTGTCTATGTTTGTGCAAGGGCCATTCCACCGAATGGGTGCCATTTGCTTCCAAAACTCTTAAAAAAATAAATAATTTTCTACCTTTTTTAAAGACTGAATCTAGTAATACACATATTTAACTATTCAAAATCTATATTGGTCCATCTCAGGTAACTTTATTTAATTTTTTACACATTTTTTAAGTGGAAGATGGATGTATTTTTCTCAGTCCTGTTACCAAAACTCTAATGTCTTTTAAAAAGCATGTTTAAAAATATATCAACAAATTCCTTAATTTTCCCCTCAGGCAGGTGTTTATTTTAAAGAAATTGTTGGTTTCATGCTCAAAAAAAAAATTTTTTTATCATAAAAATCACTATTTATCTACACAAGGTGTATTTTTCTGAAGTACACAAACTCATTTTTTTAATTTTAATGGCGACTCAAACCTCAAGCTTATCAATTTTCTGTGATGCAATTTATTAAATAATGGGATAAATTATGGATCAAACTTAATTAAAAAAATAATGGTTTAACTTTATTTTTTAAAGAAAAAACTATTTAGTAACAGGAATGAAATGGGTAACAGGAGTGAGTATCCATTATATTAGTATACAGGTTTGACTACACACACTGATATAGTGAAAGTGTTGAACATTGACTTGTGAGATGACCTCACTGCTAAAAAAGGCCAAATCATGTTTCTATTTAAATCTAGTGGTCTGCAGAGGTTTTTGTTAGGGTTATGTTTAGGGGTAGAGGATGGGTTATAAGATAAGATCTAAATAATGAAATAAATAATAAATATTAAATAAAAATTGATATTAAAAATAATAAACTTAAATAATATATTTTTAGATTTTCTTTGAATATTGTTTTCTTATAGCGCAGCCCACAAATGCCATTCCATAAATGAGTCTAATACATAATTGCCACAGGACAGAAATTTCAAGTACATTTTCTGTCATACTTGCAGGAATGCAATATAAAACAATAATGCAGGAACAACCATAAGTTTTCTCTGGGCAAAAGCATTGTCTCAGTGTGGATAGAAGGCCAAAACTTTGAGAAAAATATGCATTTTCAAATGTATCTGTTAGTATGGATGTAGCCTAATATTTACATGAATAAATCAGATGACACTACTCATTCCTGTTACTATTACTCAGTTTCTATATATAAGTATAGGATATATGAGTGTATGAGTAACAGGACTGAAAGTGACAGGATTGAGATTTTAGGATAAAATTAGCAAATACATATAATCTAGCCACATGGAGTACATGCTAATATTACGAGAATACTCTGCAAATTATAGTGATTCACCACAGATTTGTATTTTTAAAATAAACAAGTAACATCTAAGAAATAATTTAGGTAACAGGACAGTATATTTATAATGACGCACCCAGCCACCGTTACAATATCATCAAATATACAGAACAGAAAATAAGACCACATGCTTTTTGATCATTTCATTGCCTTCAGAAGATCCAGATGTTGCAATATTATGTTGAAAATGTGTCTTGTGGAATTTTCTCAGTTTTTCAGAGGGAGAATGTGTTAGGGTAACAGAACTGAGTGAAAACCTGGGGACATGAATAAAATGTATATTTTATCCAAAATATTATACATTTATTTTGAAATAAATGTATTTAAAGCACAGATGGGATATGGAGGTACACAAAAATGCAAAATAAAAATGATTTCTGAAGGATTTTAAACATTATATTTAATGTTAAAATGTAGCGTTAGACACTGGGGACATGCACAAATGCTATATTTTCAGTGTTTTAAGTTGTTTTTAATAATTTGTTTAATTATATATTTTAAATTTGCAGTTACATTAATGTGCAGGTCACTTTGCTTAATAATAAAATGTAATTTATAGTAAATTTTTATGCATGTTTGTACCTATAATGTCCTGGGGACACAAATGGCACCCATTCGGTGGAATGGCCCGCAAATCATTCGTCATCCAGCTTCACTTACAGCAGAAGTGAGTATAAAGTTTTTTTTATGAATCTTTGCAATCACCTTTCCTAATAACGTGCTAGTTAGCAATTTTTGCGGCTAAAGTAAACAGTCTCTCCAGTATGGCTCTTCACCACACAGAAGAGAGGGGCGGGGTGAGCAGAGCTCATTAGCATTTAAAGCAACATGCAACAGAACGGGTTGATGTCTGCAGAGCTGATTTTGACAAGTTAAAAAGGGTGTTGTTTTACACTACCATTGAGAAATTTTAACCAAAGTATGTTATAGACTTTTCAATAAGACCCTAAAGAATCATATGAACTTGTGGAAAATGGGCATCTGATAACCCCTTTAAAAAAGAGTTTCTTCATGCCTGAGGGAGTTTCTAAGCATATTAACAGATGCTGTTGTTTTTACACGTGACACTGACAATTAATAATTTAACCCTCAAATCAAATAACTAAGCTTTGATCAAGCACATCTAACCGACAGCCTGACCTCATGACTTTATCTTTGTCCTTGTATATCTCCTTTCCTCGTCTTCTCCTGTCAGCTGACCTGAATGATGCTGCCCTCAACTCTCGTAACACCATCTGTGTTGACTTTCCGCCATTAAACTTCCACTCCATCTCAAATATAAAGGCCCAAAGGGGAGTACATTTCGGTAATAGACTCGTCTTGACCCCCATACATTCACCGCGAGTTGCGGCTTTGGTTGTATTTCTTCGGCTGGATGCAGCACAGCATCTTCCAGATAATTTTTCATTTCTTCTCACCTTCATCATATACAGCTGACATTCGCCTGCACTCCCGCTGCCCTTGTCTGCTTTTATCATTAACTTAACAACTTGAAGGGCTTATTGTGCTTATTAGAGTGTCATGTTGTTAGCTTAGCAACATGAACTTATAAACCTTTAAAGACAGACCTACTGTGAGCTACGAGGTTAATCGATTGTATATGCTTTTGTTAAAGCCATCAGTTCATATTAAGTTTTAACATACATTTAAATAATCATGTTTAACAGCAGAATCCCTAGTGAGAAACTACTTTACCCAAATTCTACCAATCAGAAAGTTGCAGCGAAATCGCAAATCGCACCAAAAGGAGCGTTAAGCTCCGCCCACTACTGTGAAGCATCGCAAATGATTTAACCTAAAGTTTTATATTTCTTCATTATTTTTTATTCGATTATGTCATTCGCAATGGTTCATGAGATTGTAGTTCTTTGCCTAATTCAAGCTGTTAAGAACCTTATTTTTTGTCCAATTTTCAATTTGTTTAGCTTCAAATCAAAGTTTGTACTGTTGTGATTCATCGCTCAGGTGGTTGGATTGGTTCACGGCTTATAACACTTTAACGAAGACTTTTTAAAAATCACTATGGGAAAAATTAAAGGAAAAACTACTTAAATTCCTAAAACAGCACTGCTAAAAAAGTGGGCGGGCACTAATGTACTCTATTAGTGTGTTAGTTAGTTATTCTGAACAGCAACAACTTGTAAGGTGACCTGTAAATGTGAAAAAATAAACTTTTTCCATTGCAATTTTGCGAAGTATTCCTTTTTTTGAATTGCCTGAAAAACCACCTCAAACTTTTTTTTTGCAATAAATGGGAGTTTTTGCGAAATTCACGTTTCCACTGGGCATATTTTCAATTCACAATTTCAATTTGCACAATTTGAAAGGTAATGGAAACGCGGCTACTGTATAATTGATATCTGGACTCATCCAACTTCTGAGTTGAATGGATACAGCCTATATACATAATACATAAGGTACGAACAAGCTTACATTTTTATTTAGGATATTGCCTTAATGCCTTTCCACACTGAGCACGAAAAAGTGAAACGAATATCGGACGTGATGACGCGCTGGAATAAAACAACAGCTTCCTATGGATGCTTCCACATTCATATATATGTATCATTATGAAATGGGTAAACTCTGGTTCACACTCCAATACAGTAGGTGGCGATAATGCACCTTAACGTTGGTGCTACCTGCCATAAAACCGAAGAAGAAGAAGATGCTTCCACATAGACCACGAACATTCGCGCACCGAAAATGCGAATGTTTTTTTTTCGCACTAGTCCGACGAATCTTTTCAGTTTCGCAAAGCAAAACATGGGCCATCCAATAAGATTTGAGCTAGGATCACGTGACCAGAGCAGCTGCTGTTGCACAAAAGGGTGAGAATGGTGGCACTGTTTCGAAAATCAGTGTAAACAAACACCGAAGAAGAGAATCCCGGATAAGAGAAGAGAGTGGATGCTGAGTTCTTGTTATCGTTGGTAGATTTCTCACGTTCTTTATACAGAATAACATTTCTATTAATTCTCCACTGAATTATGTGATCTGTAGAGCACTGTCCATTTTCTTCCACGAGCACGAATCTTCACTCTCTAGTCTAGATCTTCCGTATTAAAATAAAAAAAATAAAAAATCAAGTGAAACATTTTTCTACACATGAAATATGAAAGCAAACAGACATGATTATGACGATATATTTTCTGTATGTGTTTTGTATGCAGCTCATGGTATTTTTTATAGCAATAAAGGATGTTTATGACAAACATTAGAGTCTGTCTTTTTATTACAGAATCAAAATCAACTATCACAATCGTAAGTTGCAAGCACTCGATGATGGTTTAAAGTGGGTAAGCAAAAACATTAATAATTACAGACATTTTCAAGTGTAGCTTGATGCTAATTGTACTTATAATTATATTTTAGGATGTAGTATATTCTTGTAAGCATTATAGATAGTTTGTGTTTCTGGTGTAGAACCAAACTTTGTTTATCTTAATTTAATGCTGTTTATTGAGCAGCGGACGATGTAATCTATATACGAGATACATATCTGAGGAAAAATGCCTTGTTGGTCAGCGCCACCTAGCGTGCAGATGTGAATTAGCAGAAGGCGAACAATCGTTTCACGCTCGGTGTGAAAGCAACGTTTGTCGGCGATTCACCTCGTTTTTTCGCATCGCGCTCAGTGTGGAAATGCCTTTAGAAGGCACCATATTTAGGTACCTCATGTGGTTTTAGACCAGAGCCACTGTGAACATTGCTTACATGTTTTCTCCATGCGGCCTCATGCTAAGAAAGCTCACTTTTACAATGGCCCATTGAGAACCTTCTCTAAAAATCCATTATGTGTCACCGGTAGTTTTCCAAAGGTTTTCCTGGTTTGGATTACAAACTGAGCACTATGCATTGGATGACAGCAGAGGGGAACAGGCCAAAATTTGCTCCCGACAAAAGCCATTGAAGCATGTCTGACAAGAAAATTGGCAAAGTTTGGTTCAGCGATGTTTTGAACAAAAACAGTTTTAATACTGTACCTTTGTAAATAAGCATGATTTTACACTACCCATTGCCCAGGAACAAGACACAGACAATTCCAACAGTAATGTTATGCACAACATTTGGCATGTGCTAATATCTGGATTGATGCATGGCTATCACTTATAAAAAGTATTTTGTCAGTATTATGATACAGTGAAGAAATCAGGTGGTAATTAATACCGTACCATAGTACCACAATACATTACTATATTCATATACCATAATATTTAGAATGGTACATGTCCAAAAACCTCAGTACTTTTTTGTAAGTGATATACTGTATGTATAATACAGCTAAAAATGAAATGACTCCAGAAGCAGTTACACTGGAATCTTTACATGACTAGGAAAAGGCTGTGCAAGCATATGTTTTTAAGCTTATTTTCTTTCGCAAATTACTGCACAAACATTCATTTTACAGAGCCATACCTGTTTAACCGGTCAATCTGTCAATTAACTCCACAATTTGAAGTAGCTCCAGCAAATGTGGAAATTTACGTCTTTGCAAAAACTGGCACAGAGGCGACATTAAAGAGACAGTTCACCCAAAAATGAAATTCTATCATCATTTGTTCACCCTCATGTCATTCCAAACCTGTTTCTTTTCAAATTTCTTCATTCTGCAGAACACAAATGACATTTTGAGAAATGTTGGTAACCAAACAATTTTGGTGACCATTAATTACCATTGTATTATTGTATAATATCTCAAAAGTTTGGAATGGCAAATGATGACCGAACTGTCACTTTTGGGTAAACTGACATGCAAAAATATTAATGAAAGGACCAAAATGTCCAAATACAATGTCCATATACAAAAGATATTTAGAAAAATGTGACTGTTTTTTGTCCATGCAATAAAAGTCAATGGGGTCCAAAGTCGTTTTGTCATTGTATGAACAAAAAAGTGAAAGCATCTTATAAAATATCTTATTTTGTGTTCCACAGTAAGTCATACAGGTTTGGAATGACATAAGGAGAGTAAATGATAACAACATTTTAATTTTTAGGTGAACTATCACTTTATTGTTGCTACTTGTGGGCGGAGTCTGTCTCAAAGTATGCGAAAGAGGGCGGGGCCCCACAGATTCGCGGTTTGCCACTGATAGCAAGATAATAGTCTGTTTCCTTTGATTTAAATGCCGTTTTATTCTTTCCTGCAACCAGTCCTAACCTCATCCACCGCAACGAGGGTGTTCCAGTGGCTAATGAATTGAACACAGTGATCTCGCAATGTTTTTAAACCTTCCGTGTGACCGTGTCTATAATCACATGCACTGGCTCATGAGTTCAGCAGAAATGGTCTGTGGTGACGACTTTTATTACTCTGAGTGATTCAGAGGCCGGACAGTTCGACAGAGAATAAACAAGGATGTTGTGAAAGCAGTTAATTTTCACAAAAACACGGCCTGTCGCCGACACGTTAATGTTTGTTGTGGACGTCTGGAAGGGAGCATTTATAGGATTTCAGAATGTGTGAACGCCTCTGTGATTTATTTGACCTGTAAATTATAGAGTTTCTGTGCTGTCAGACAGGTCTTCGATCTCAGAACAGACTTATTTGAAACAGCAATTTCATACTGGGTGGTTCTGTGGAAGTATTACATTTTTGCAGTTTGATGACGTCTGAACATAATTCAATGTTCTCCAAAGCTGCTGCTTCATCTGTTCAATACAGCTGTGAAATCTGGAAAAGAGACATGTTTTCTTGGGGAATTTTGAATGGAATTTTAGAATAATGATTTACAGCATTTATAGCAAAATTAAGCTCATGGTCAGCATTACTCAAAGAGACTATCATGTTCGGTCCTACATACAGGTGCATCTCAATAAATTAGAATGTCGTGGAAAAGTTCATTTATTTCAGTAATTCAACTCAAATTGTGAAACTCGTGTATTAAATAAATTAAATGCACACAGACTGAAGTAGTTTAAGTCTTTGGTTCTTTTAATTGTGATGATTTAGGCTCACGTTTAACAAAAACCAACAAATTAGAATACTTCATAAGACCAATAAAAAAAACATTTTTAGTGAATTGTTGGCCTTCTGGAAAATATGTTCATTTACTGTATATGCACTCAATACTTGGTAGGGGCTCCTTTTGCTTTCATTACTGCCTCAGTTCGGCGTGGCATGGAGGTGATCAGTTTGTGGCACTGCTGAGGTGGTATGGAAGCCCAGGTTTCTTTGACAGTGGCCTTCAGCTCATCTGCATCTTTTTTGTCTCTTGTTTCTCATTTTCCTCTTGACAATACCCATAGATTCTCTATGGGGTTCAGGTCTGGTGAGTTTGCTGGCCAGTCAAGCACACCAACCCCATGGTCATTTAACCAACTTTTGGTGCTTTTGGCAGTGTGGGCAGGTGCCAAATCCTGCTGGAAAATGAAATCAGCATCTTTAAAAAGCTGGTCAGCAGTAGGAAGCATGAAGTGCTCCAACATTTCTTGGTAAACGGGTGCAGTGCAATGGTTTTCAAAAAACACAATGGACCAACACCAGCAGACCCCAGATCATCACAGACTGTGGAAACTTAACACTGGACTTCATGCAACTTGGTCTATGAGCTTCTCCACCCTTCCTCCAGACTCTAGGACCTTGGTTTCCAAATGAAATACAAAACTTGCTCTCATCTGAAAAGAGGACTTTGGACCACTGGGCAACAGTCCAGTTCTTCTTCTCCGTAGCCCAGGTAAGACACCTCTGACGTTGTCTGTGGTTCAGGAGTGGCTTATCAAGAGGAATACGACAACTGTTGCCAAATTCCTTGACACGTCTGTGTGTGGTGGCTCTTGATGCCTTGACCCCAGCCTCAGTCCATTCCTTGTGAAGTTCACCCAAATTCTTGAATCGATTTTGCTTGACAATCCTCATAAGACTGCGGTTCTCTCGGTTGGTTGTGCATCTTTTTCTTCCACACTTTTGCCTTCCACTCAACTTTCTGTTAACATGCTTGGATACAGCACTCCAAGCATGTTTCCACAATGTTTGTGGCTTACCCTCCTTGTGAAGGGTGTCAATGATTGTCTTCTGGACAACTGTCAGATCAGTAGTCTTCCCCATGATTGTGTAGCCTAGTGAACCAAACTGCGAGACTATTTTGAAGGCTCAGGAAACCTTTGCAGGTGTTTTGAGTTGATTAGCTGATTGGCATGTCACCATATTCTAATTTGTTGAGATAGTGAATTGGTGGGTTTTTGTTAAATGTGAGTCTAAATCATCACAATTAAAAGAACCAAAGACTTAAACTACTTCAGTCTGCATGCATTGAATTTATTTAATACACAAGTTTCACAATTTGAGTTGAATTACTGAAATAAATGAACTTTTCCACGACATCCTAATTTATTGAGATGCACCTGTAAATTACAGTCATACCTCAAATGCAAATTTTGCTTTGCAACTTGCAACGTAAGGACTTGTTACAGGCCTAATAGATTTTTTGAGAAGTTATTCTGTGACTTTTCCAGTCATCTGATTGCAAAAAATATTTTATAGCAATCACAGACACATGGAACGATTTCTAGCCAATACAACTGAGTGTAATACATTATCGACAGTGAAAAAATGTAGGGTGTGGACTTGCTTCTATGAATCGGATTTGATTGGATGTTGAGATGTGGGTGTGGCATTCGAAAGTGGAGGCATATAAACAAAAGTTTGCAGGGGTGGAGCTTAAGTGAACTTGATTGGAGAAGTCCTGCAAACGTCACCAGGGAGAAGTCTGTCATTTTTACCAGAAGATCGAGTTTGAATTTTCATTTTATGCCAACCTAACAGTTGAGCATAACCATAATTGATGGGTAATTGTTCAACTATGAGACTTTTAGAACATAAACTCGCTTACAACACACTTTCTTGTCACAATATAATTTCCAGCACATTGTTTAATAATATTCTGTAATAAAAATGATGAAAATTAAATTTTTGTAATACAAATTACGTCATATTTCATACTTTTTTTCATACTAATTTGATAAAAAAAAATCAATCGCTGGGACATAGAGGTGTTTGAAGTTGAAGAAACACTTTTATAGAGCTGAGTCAGGGCAGCACCATATTTATTTTTTGACAGAAATGAAGACAAGGCTGTGAGAAGTACAGTGTGTTCAATGGGCATTCAACAACATACTGATTTTTTAGCTGACAAAACGTCCTTCCTAAAAAAAAATATTAATAAATAAAAAAATAAAAACATTTCAGTAGATAAAACGTCCATAAAACAGTTTTGTAAGTTGTAAAAATCACATGATCTAGGATCTTTAGGATGTTTTACGGTGTGTGAGATTGTAAAGACTGTAAGTCTATCCCTCACAGTGTCATTTTCATTCATGTTAAATTCATTATTGCGTCTAAGTCTATATTCATCATAGACATTTGGATGACTTTAACATTCCCTGATATTTCCAGGCTTCCATGACCATAGAACCCTATAATTATTTTTTAACTGTACTAAAGTATAAAAATACTATAATATATTGTCAGATATGTAGGAAACATGCTAAGTTCACATACTTGTTTCTCTGAAAAACAATGCTAAAGCCAGTTATTCTACTTTGAAAATGAGCATTCCATGTCAGAATGTCTGTTTTGTTTTGGTCTGTGTGACTCCGCCCACTGCCAGTTTACCCAATAGTATTTTGACACTCTGGGTTGCCAGTTGGCGGAAAACACAGCGTATTGCAGCCATGGGAGCCAGCAAACAAACTGGATCAAAGATGGCATATTAAAACGCAAATAAAACAATTAATCAGTTTACATTGTGTAAAGCTTGTTGCCTTCCATTGTCAATTGTGACTGTTCCTGTTGCGTGTCAATCTGGCAACCCGCATAAGAGTTGAGTCTGCAGTCTCTTGGACAGCAGTACCCATTTAAACCACTATAGCTGTCAATATTACATACTACACTTTTAATTTCAATAGTCAACTGATGCAGCTTTATTTGTGTGTGCTCTACCACAAAGAGAAATAAAACAGTGTTTTTATAAAGAAAGTTTGGTCAGGTGCAGCCCGACCCAGACGAACCCAAAATGACCCTGATCCTGTTCCATCACAGACAGTCTTGTCCAAGACTCCCCTAGTGGTTTACTGGCTGTCTTTTCTCTGCAAGAATGCTCCGCTTGCTCTAGTCTACAAACTGGATTGTGTGGAAACTTCTTTCTAGACATCAAGGGAGGTGCGGTGTTTGGTTTTATAAAAGACTGCTGCTCTGTCTAAACTCCTTCTGAGATGAATCACTTCCCAGAGAGGAGAAGAATAGGTTTGCTCATCATGTTTTGTGTTCAGGCGAGTTGGGGTGTCGTTTTGCATTCGAGATTGGAATTATTCTCAAGGCTTTGCTAGCATAAATCATCCACCCACAACATTGCTCATCTCGGAGGAGCATTTTGGAACCCGAATAAGTGAACAAAAAAATAACAAACTAATCCGTGTGCCATGAGAATGTGATCATTCACGGTCTTTGGCGTTGCATGGAGTACAAATTTTGTTCCTCAAAAAGAAAATCAAACTTAAATGTTACTTAAAAACTAAACGTGTTTGCAAAGTGAAGTAGTATTATTTCTATACTAATATATATTAATACAAAGTATATATGTAGTACTTATTAATGGTTTGATTTACCTTTTTACTTTTTTATTTACTAGTTTTAGCATTTTATTTATTACTTTTAATATTTATTTTTAGATTTAATTTTAATTTATTTCATTTTAATTAATTTATTTTAGTACTCAGATCATTTTTTTATTTTAGTTTTATTATTTATCATATAATATTTTATTTTATATTTTTAACTGACAATACACACCTTATGTATGCATGTACCTGTATATGAGTTTGTGTATAATATTTATAAATATGTGTGTGTGTGTGTTGTAGATAATAATATACATAATATAGTGGGTATATTTATATATATATATATATATATTGTGACGAGTCGGCTGCCTCCCCCTAATTATCAGCGTCTCCCCGTCCCTTAATCGCCGCCCTTCACCAGGCTCCCGACGGGAGTGGGTGTGTGAGAGAGGAGGGGCGCTGAAAACAGCCAGGTCTGGCGGCGTGTGATGAGGCACACCTGAAGTGAATGGAGCCTCATCATCGCCGCTGTTTTATGCCGAGCGCGCCTCTCCTCTGGAGACCGTTCTCTTCCCCGTGCATGCACGCTGGTGTCCTCGTGGGTTCAGGAAGGGAGCGTTGAGGGAGCAAGTGCCGCACCCGTGACACGGCTGACGGGCCAGGATGCCGGGCCGTATAATCCCCGGAAGTGCCGCGGGCCGACAGAGGACGAAGCCGCTAAAAGAAGCCGCCGCCCCTCGCGCTCCGGACCCGAGAGGGGAGCGCGTGAGGCCGCCGGACTCCGCCCCTTACCTGGACCCTTCCTTCCAGAACACTGCCCTCCCGTCACGAACCCCGGAGCACGACGAGGACACCAGACCCCCCTGTTTATTTTAGTTTTTCTGTATAGTTTTAGTTTTTCTATGTAGCTTTATTTTTTATTTCAGTTTTATTTATTTTGTTTTAGTTTTTATTGTAATATTTAATTTTCTATACTATTTAATATTTTATAGTAACTCATTACTGATTTTCTTCACATTTCATTTATTTACAAGACTTGGAATATAGCACAAAAATCTACGAAAAAATAATGTATAAACATAAATGTTTTAAATGTAATTACTATCAAACCTTGCATTTGATTTATTTTCCCAAATCAAGAACCGATGCTGTCATGTTTGTTCAGTAGTCCACGGTATGATTTTTAGAGCCGTCAATCATTGCTATGACATCATAAGCATATAGTGAGTAAGAGGGTGATGACAGGCACATCCCTTCAAACTAAAATTACCCCCTGAATATGTTCCACATGATTTATCCTCTGCTGGGACATAAACCAGAGGCTGACCGTGATAGCAAACACCACAAAAAGAATACTTGCCTTCGGAGAATTGCAGACTTGGGCTATTTAGGGAAACCTGCATGAAAGCTTGTCTTTGTTACATTAAGCCTAAATGAGTTTTTCACATTCACAAAGTGAGACCTGTTTTACATCTTTTGCTCACTTTGTCATGCAATGCTCAGTGTTGGGAGGGTAACTTTGGAAATGTAATAGGTTACAGATTACAAGTTACCCCACTTAAAATGTAATAAGTAGTGTAACTTTTCAATTACTTTATTAAAGTAATGTAACTGATTACATTTGATTACTTTTTGATTACATTTCTAAATTTCAAATGTTTTCAACTCTTACTCATTTTCAAGCATGTTAACCAGGCAGGGTTAACCTTACAGTAGTACTCAACACTGATAACTGTCAGACTTTTGAAATCTTTCATCACTTGAATTAAGATTATAATATTTTAATTTTAAAGGCGACACTGGATGAAAATATCTTCATTTGCATATAAATGTGTCTTAGCCGTTTGTGGACACAACCACCCTACAATGATAGAAATTCACTCCTTTTTTAATCCCCCTAAAACCTAAACAGTCTTAATTATCAAGACATTTTGATTTTGAAGTGAATAACCAGCGCTCTCTTCCACCTTCAATACCACGACTGAGGTGAGACCCTTGAGCAAGGCACCAAACCCACAACTGCTCCCCGGGCACCACAGCAATATGGCTGCCCACTGCGTGTGTGTGTTTGTGTGTGTGTGTGTGTGTGTGTGTGTGTGTGTGTGTGTGTGTTTGTGTGTGTGTGTGTGTGTGTTTGTGTTTGTGTTTGTGTTTGTGTTTGTGTGTGTGTGTGTGTGTGTGTGTGTGTGTGTGTGTTTGTGTGTGTGTGTGTGTGTGTGTGTACTACTGTGTGTACTACTGTGTGTGCACTTGGATGGGTTAAATGCAGAGCACAAATTCTGAGTATGGGTCACCATACTTGGCCACACATCATTTCACTTTCACTAAATTTGTTTATGCCTGGCTGCGCAAATCATTTTACTCCAGACTGTTTTCTGAATGAGGGACAATTCAAGGCAGTTTTTGTTAAAAACTTAACACTCAAGGATGGATCACTTTCACAGAAGAGAGGGGCGGGGTGAGCAGTGCTCGAGATATGCACCAAAACGAGTCGCTGTGAACGGAGATGTTTTTGACAAGGTAAAAAGGGTGTTGTTTTACACGACCACTGAGACCATTTCAAGAAGACCCTAATGAATCATACCACCTTGTGGAAAATGGCCATCCGATGTCCCCTTTGAAGCACAGCCAAAACAAAATCAGACTTACATTATAATCATTCTGAGGTTAAATACAGATTTAAAATCATAACAAGAAATAATTTATAGCTATGATACTGTTTTTGAAATCAAATCTTTGCATAGCTATGACAGGAAACACTGAATCTAACAATGCCTTAGAAAAAAAGAGTTAATCTTAAAAAAATAAAGCATATACCTAAACCCACATAGGAAATATAAGAGTTATCGGATAAGCATGTTATAAACTTCTGAAACATTGGTGTTTCATATTTTAGAGCAGTCACGGCAATTTATGAAAGAAATCAATTAAGTCTATGTGGGAGTGTGAAAAATAAATCCTTTGTAATCCTTAACATCTTAACACAAGTAACTGTAATTTAATTACAATATTTTTCTCAGTAACTGTAACTGATTACAATTACTTTTATTTTGTAATTAAATTACGTAATTCCGTTACATGTAACTAGTTACTCCCCAACACTGGCAATGCTACAATTTCAGCTTACTTTGTCATTCTCTTTTGCTTCGGCAGTGTAATTTTAAGCTGTTTAAAAAACATTATGCTGTTAATTGTGAAATATATACTGGATTAAAATAAAAAGTGGTGGATTGCAGAATTGCACAGTGCTGACACATTTGGCTTCACATAGCAAGTCACATGAAGACATTAGCAGAGGCATTAGGTTAGCTCAGAAAAACTTAGCAACTGCAAGATATAAACTGAGAGAATTTTGTAAGGTGTCCTTGTTACACATTACATTACTGTTATAATAACAATTAATTAAGCACAATTACATGCAAGTAACCCTAAGTCAAACCCTAATCTTAACCCTAACCATATAGTAAGTACATGTAGTTAATTAATATTACTCGGTATTTAAATGTATAATTACATCGTAACAAGGACACCTTAAAATAAATAAATTACATTGAATACCATATAGCATTATATGTTTTTTTTTTAAATTGTTGTGGGTTCCATATACTAATACTATAATTAATAATTATAATGATGTTTGAGGACCAAACTGACCCAGTTTTAATAAAATTACTCAAAAATCACACAATGAAAAACAGTAAATGTAACTGCAAATAGCAAACAGATCAAAACAGTTACAACCAAATTATGACTCTACAAAAATTAAATAAAATAATAATAATAATAAAACAGTAAATATGAAAACATATGATGAAAACTTATGAACATTTAACATTAACATTTTCTAAATGTATTTAAAAAATTTATTATCACTATGAGTGTAGTTTACAGTAATTACAACTTTTCAAATGTAATTTTATGTTTATGGAAATCAATCTTTACTATCCCTAATTAGCCTTCTTATTTTGCATTTTAGACTCTTTTTGACCACAAAGTATGTGCTTGTAAATCTTACTGTAAGATTGAAATGCTTTCTGCAAATGTAATTTTGCAAATGTAAGTGTTTAGTTATTTTTAGGCTATATAATTTATTCATATCGGAGTTGTGACGGCTGTTTTATTAACGTTTAATATGTACAAAATAATCCTGCACCCTTTTATATCTTGTCATATTGCACACAAACAGTATTACTTTAATTTAACATGTATAGTATGTGACCTTGAAACCGATAAGGTACCTATTTTCCTATAAAGAAAAAAGATAATTGATGATAATAGCGCTGCTCTCGTCCTTCTTCACGACTAAAGTAAAGGTGAGTGACCAACAATCAATGTAGCTTGCAGCGCCATTTGTTGGTGAAAATAATCATTACACGATTGCAGTTGGCTGTTTTGGTCGTATTTTACAGTGTATTTGCATGTTGTTTTGGACGTGCTGTAAAACGAGGACATTTCAAGAGACTCAAGAGCTCCAGCCAGGGACAGAAAATGTAAAATGAAGACATCCTTAAGTGAGGATGCTAATGCAGCAATATTTTTAAGTGCTCCCTCTGTTAAAAGCTAACTGGACCACACTAACTAACCAAACCTTGATAATTTGTTGAATACAGACAAAACAAAGTGTTTCTTTCCATTTTCATGTAGCCTGTCCTTGCATGAAAAAAACAACAAAGCAGTGAAATAGTGGGAAAAGACTGTATGGGGGGAAAAAACAATGTGTTGTTGCTAGCAGCTGTTCTTCTGCTAAGCTTACTCATTCATAGCTGTCTGTTTACTTCTCCAAATCTTGAACGAGTGACTCTCACAGTCGATTTGAAAAGATTCAAAAACCTTGCAGACTTGGAAAAGTCCACTGCTGTCTCAGACATATGGCTCAATATTTCAGAAAAGCCAGTTGAGTGTGTCATGATGTTTTTATCTGAGCCTGTTTTATGGACTTTCTTCAGGTGCTGTGTTTGTGCTGAGAAAGCAAGAATTGCGAGAATTAGAACTAGGAAATGACCTCAAATATTTCCACAGCTGCACTGTATCCAAAGTAAGGCCTGCAGCGTAACTACAACAGCAGGCTCACATTGTGCTTTCACACCGACAGCCTTTCAACAGAAATGAGACTATATACAGAAAATAATATGATTTTTTGGGTTACCACATTGAGTAATTCTTTTCAAAATGCAGATAAAATGTAAAATAGTGGGAGTGAGCCATTGAAAATTATTACAATCTCAATGCCTATCCCAATACTTTATTAATAAAATATAGATAATTTATATTGTACATTGTTTTAAACAGGTTTCCTGAACACTTTTCCTGTCTGGTTTTATGTATTTGTTTAAACTTGGATTTTTTTACTCCTATCCCGAAACCTTTGAGCTGAAAGAGACTGTTTTTGGGAAATATGACTAATATGTGCCTCTATGCAGGGTCAGGAATCAGTTTTCATTTATAAAAAGTGTACTTACAAGCAAATTGAATGTGTCTGTGTCAGCCAAATTGTAAAGATGCATTATTTTTGGTTGACAGCAGGGGGCTGTGTAGATGGGTCATTCTTCAATTAGGATTATTTTATGTATGTTTTTTTTTTTTATTATTATTTTAAATGATAGATTATAATATTTTCATAATTATATGTGATTATACCTATTTTTATTAAGAGTGTTGTAATGTTGTGGGCTTCTCCCTTTTCCATATATATATATATATATATATATATATTTCAAATGCTTCAATATTATATATAAACACACTCTCTCTCACACACACACACACACACACACACACACACACACACACACACACACACACACACACACACACACACACACACACACACACACACACACACACACACACACAATGTTATAAATAATCACTGTACCCAATACTGTCATTAGTTTTAGTTTGAAACCAGTTTTTATTGAAGAATGCTTCCACTTGATAGTAGATCAAGGACATGATCAGATCCATATTCCAGCTCATGTGATAACTGAAACAGTTTATTTTCAAGCTCAAGTCCTCAAGTAGTCAAAAGTGTACAAATGAAGAATCACCAATAAAAAGACAGAAAGGAAATGAGTGAGTGAGACTGCAATAAAAACACAGGCAGAGGCTCTAATAAACAGCCTTTGCCTGAACACCTGCATAGACAATTCCTTAGGAACTGTTTCTTCATTTTACAGTTTTGATATGTAATAGCTACTCTTTTTTTCATATTTTAAATGTACCATTACAGCTGAACATCTGTTCAGATCCAACAGGGACAATCAGAAACATGAAAACAGTTTGCATTATTGGTAGACTACACAACTACCCATAGCTTTTGACAGTCAAATGAGATGTGTAAAAACAAGATATCATTCTACAAGGATATCATTTTTACCCACCACTAAAAATCAACATTCTGTCCAACAATTTCTGACATGGTTTTCTCTCTATAATTTTTTTCTGTTCAACTTTTCTCATTTACTCAAATGATTTGTTCAAAACACCAGATTCCTTCATGAACAAAACAACACCGCTTGCATGGAGATGAGTAATTGGAAAATATTATCGTTACAGACAAATTAACAGATGTGTCTAAGATGTGTCATCAACATTGTGTGCGGGAAAGAGTTTATATACAAATTGCAGAGGTAGCTACATAGCTATCGTATCTTAAATTCCAACAATTTCTGACATGGTTTTCTGTGTATAGTTTTTCTGTTAAACCTTTTTCATGTTTTATCGTATTGCCAGCGGTCTCTATGGATTTTGAGAATGTGAACTACCCTTACTGTATGTCAGTATAAAATGGTTCCACCACATAAGGATTATTCATGACTTGTTCATTTGAGTATTAATGGAAGCACTGTGCAAGGCTGCGTCGTTTATGCCATTGTGAATCCAAACAACACGATTAAATGCGGTGGGTGTTTGGCTGTGTATGGCGGTGTGCGCCAACACAGAATAAAATCCCGCCATACAAGGCAACATTCCAAAACACAATAGCATAAGCCGCTTAAAAGGAATGCTTGTAAATCTGGCACTAAGTTTTGCCAAAAAGAAGATTTTTGCCACGCTTTGGAAAACACATGGTTTGGTGTTTGACAGTGTTCTCTTGTCTCAGGAATTGAAGGGAAAAAACGACCAGAATGAACAGCAGTCTAACTCTTGCAATGATAAATAAATAAGATTAATTTCAGACAAATATTTTTGAGTTGTTTTTGAACAAATGTCAAGATTTCTTGCTGCACAAATTGTTCCTGACCTCTTAAAAAGTTATCCTTTTCTGCTGTGTGGTCCAGACGCCCTCATAGCAGTCTGTTGACACTGTCTAACAGCACAAGATCAGAGGAATAACCAGAGATTTACATTCACCTGCTAGTGTGAGTCACCGGATTCAACTGCCAGTCTCACAGATTAAAGTAATTTCATCGCACAGCAGGAAACAGAAAAATGATAACAGTATAATCTCTGGAGCGCTGATCATGCAAGACCTGCATTAACATGCACGCACATATTGGCAACTATAATGTTTAGATTAGTATGATCAAACATAGGGATGTGGGGATTTTGTAATGACGCTTCGTTAGGTTACATCTTTAGCAACACCAGTAGGTGGCGACAAGGGACTGTCTTTATGAGTGAGTCGCCAATCATGCAAATGAATCATTTAAAATACTGATTCGTTCAGGAACCAAAAAACAAACAAAACAATGACATGATATTATGATAATTTAGCATTATATGATGATAGAACTTTAGTAATTAGAATAACCAAGTATGAATTTATATTTGTCATGTTGACTGAACTTAGGACTGGTGGTGGTGCTTAAGATAGTGTTTGTCATTTAGTGTTTCATTAAAAAAAAGGGTGAAAAATGATAAGATAAAACTACTATGAATTCTACTACTACTACTAATAACAATATAAAACACCCTAAGGATTAATGAGCTGCTGGCTTCATGAATATTAATCACGTTGTCTGGGTTCGCTCGAATTGATTTGCTGAAATCAAAACAGGGATGATAATAGGTGAGCGCCGGCCAATGAGATTGTCGTTTGCACATTAGCTCCGCCCACTAGCAGAGAACCCGGCAGTTCTTAAAACCTGAAGAATTCCAAAGGAACTGTTATTTTGACAGAAAAATACAACAAAGAATATAGTTTACATGTAGTGCATCAGTTCTGCATGTTATGAAAGACTATCTCGCTCTGTATCTCTCTCTCTCTCTGTGTGTGTGTGTGTGTGTGTGTGTGTGTGTGTGTGTCAAAGCGACGGCGAGGCCTGCGCCTTCACACTAGAGTTTACAGTACGTCAAATACAGCTACACTGCGCATCCATTCTGATGAACTGAAAAATAAAATTCTAATAGTATTATAATAAATGATAGTAACGCCACATTTTATTGTCAGTAACGGTAACGGCATTGTAACGGGGGAAACAGTAATTCATTTGATTACTCGTTACTGAAAACAATAACGCGTTAGTAACGCCTTTTATTTATAACGCCATTATTCCCATCACTGCTCATTAGCGACTGTTTCTATGGGCCGCGATACGTAAGCCATCCGCCATTTTTGGAACGTTCTGCGAACCCTCGAGTGCAAGTTGACTGTGTACATCTACAACAGCAAGTTATACGCATGCATATCATTGAATATTCATTGATTATTATGGTGAATGACATCAAGTTGACCGTTTCAAGATGGCGGACGCGTCAAAGTATCTGGAGGTCGAACAGGGCATCTATAACATATCTATGGTGTTCACACTGAAAATTCCAAAAAAGAAATGTGCACTTTAAATACATGGATGATGCACTTAAATAACCGAAAAAATTAAGTGTGGAACATTGAACACGTCATGCACTCAACTGTTGCAGCTTTAATTACGTAGCGAAGGGGGAGGGGCTATCACACTCCATTTATGAATGACAAAATAACCTTATATAATTCATACACTACATGGTTGAGTACATAGTGCCTACGTACATCATGTGTAAGTGCATAGTGTAAAGTGCTTCATTTGGGACGCAGTTATAGTATTCGAAAATCAATAGGCGAAAAGTACCCGGATAACCTACTAATTCCTCCCGGATTCTTAAGTGCACAGTCAATGGACACTTTACTATCCCATGAGGCCACAGGAGAGGATTATAAATGGCAGTGAATTGACGCAACTCACGCGTGGTAAGTCACATGATAGTAACAACATTGTGGATGTAGCATGTCCGGATTTCATTCATACTATTCATATTCATACTCAGGGTTGGGAAGGTTATTTTTAAAACGTATTTCACTACAGATTTAAAAAGTAATTTGTAATGTAGTTACTGGTAGCCATTGACTTCCATAGTATGGGAAAAATACTATAACAGTCAATGGCTACCAGCAACTGTTTGACTAATATTCTTCAAAATATCGTCTTTTGTGTTCAACAGAAGAAACAAACTCATACAGGATTGGAACAACTTTTAGGTAAGTAAACGATGACAGAATTTGCATTTTATAGTCAATTTTTTTTTAAATATAAATATTTTTGTAAATATTTTAGTCTGTTATTTTGGAAATTATGGTAGCAAACAAACTGACGCAAGTCAGCTTAAATTAAATGTCAATAACAGTCATTGTTTGTCAAGTTATTTTAATTTATTTAACATGTAGTTTTTCAAAGTTTTTATATGGCTTGAACAATTAAATGTAGGCTACTGTGAGTAAGTGTCATAACGGAACCAAACAGCTACTGCATCAGTGCCCTGGGTGGAGGCTTACGTGATCGCTTTTATCTCTCCCTTTCTTTCTTTTCCTTCTGCCTACCTCCTTTGAGGAGTTGCCTTGCCCCTCCTACCTGCCCATAAAAGTGGAAACCATGCTGCCTGAAGCCTTTAACTACATTTCTCCTTCTGTCTTCTGGATCTTCTTCCCTCACTTCTCACTCAGAGAGAGATAAACCGAAGACAGAGACAGAGAGAGTTCCAGGAGAGAGAGAGGTGAGTGCTGTGTACATATATAATGCGTGCTGCAGGAGGAAAAAATAAATAAAATGATGAGGGACTTGAAATATTGCTTTAAGTATTGATATTGATCTGAATGGGAATGTACATGCAAAGGAACATCATGTGAGTTCATGATAGATGTTTCTTGTCTGATCATGTTCCTTGACGAAGCAGCCTGTTTCTTTCTTTCATTCTTTATTCAATATTTTGCCTATGTTGTGGAGTAGATGTGCATTGATTCAGGGTCTCCATTATCTGAAAACACATATACATTTTAAGGAATTTTTAAAATGTAATTTCCAGTCCTGAAAAAATATGTTATTTAACAAAATATTAAAAATGATGGTAATTCTATTGTGATTGTGTGTAAAATATTTTATCAGCACATTCCTGTGAATACATTACATTATTTTTCCAGTCACAAAAAAAGTTTGGTAAAATTCATGGAAATTCAATATTCAAAAGGTTGTGAAACCAGATAATTAGTTATTATAGTTATTATATATATATATATATATATATGAAGAGTTTATTTGCAAAAACATAACTCCATTTTGGCAAATTTTCAAAAATCATGTTTTTTTATTATGTAATCATGTTTCTATTGTGTTTTATTGTATTAGTTAGCTGTTTTTTAAAGTTATTTTTTAACCTAGTCAAAATAACCCAACTGCAGTTTGATTGAGATTAATTCGAATGCACAATGAAAAAACATGATTTTTGAGAATAGTTAAAAACTGAGTTATCTGTTTTTGCAAATGAACTCTTTATATATATATATATATATATATATATATATATATATATATATATATATATATATATATATTTATACAATATATATTCTCATTTATTTTAATATGCAATGATAACAAACTCAAGTGACTGTCCAGTCCTTTAAACAATTTTTGAATATGCTGATTCATACCCTTCTGCTTACCACACCTGCTGCTGTTGTGCAAGAGTCTTTATCTAGCTCGCTTTGTATATTTCTCCAGCCACATTCGCTTTAGTTTCACTTTGATTTTCCTGGCACTGGGCATCACTTTGAGCCAGAGGGCGGCTGTGCGTGATTTTTCCAGCTTCCTACAGCGTTCAGGGCCGGATATTTTGGCACATGAACAGCTGTGGCCACTGAGGCAAAACTGGTGCTTAGCATACTCTCTTCTTTCTTTTCCCCTCTTGATCAAATTCTCTAGTCCAGATGGATTGAAAAAATGCATGTCTTTCCACTTTGGGCCTGACATTGATAACTAAATTGATTACATTTTCAATGCAATTCGACCAGATACATTTTGGTGATGTTTTGGTATCAGAAGGGGTTGTGTTTATAATAATAATTATTATTAATAATAATTATTACAGCACTGCATTGATATTCTTCAAACTCTCCATTGGAGGTAATTTCAACAAGTCCTCCCTCCCCAAGCTTCTTAATAATATTAAAGAAATTAATGATTCCGTCTCATATTGTAATTCGAGTTCCGGATCCTTAATGATTTCATTACTGATTCTTATAGTATTTGGACATTTATTGGTCCTAACTGTATACTTAATAAACATACAAAAAAAAAAAAGAAATACCCCCCCCCCACACACGTAAAGATAAATTACATAGCTGTTATATTAAATATGTTAAAATTGTGAAAAAGGTTAGTATTTAATAATATATGAAACATTATATATACACATTTTTGTGATTTTTTTTTAATACATCAAAAATCATTTGACAAAAACAATACTTTGTTATTGTACAGTATTTTGGTAAATTAATGTTTCATATTTTTTATTAAATATTTTAAAATTGTAATGTCAAGGCCTGGAAAAAGCTAGGGCATTTAATAAAAAAATAACAGGAATTATGTAAATTTCTGTTGTGAATTATTATTATTATTATTATTTTGTTATTAAAAGCAAAATTATTAAGCAAAATTTTATTATTAAATGTTGATTTAAAAAAAATAAAAGTATAATTTATTGTAAGTACTGTTCTGAACATGTACATTTAACAAACATTGAACATCACATGAACATCAAGGTAAATAAGCAGGCATTAAATACACATAACACAATTCAATACGTTCTGAATTACGGTGAAGAATAGTTATAACCGATTCGGATACTTTCAGTGAATAAATCATTAGACACATTCATTTCTGGTGTTTTTTTGTTGTTGTTGTTGTCTTCCATTTTGAAATCAAATGGACCCAGTTCACAATTAGAAATAGTTATCTGTTCTCTGAGTTGTTTAGCTGCGGAGCATCTTTTATCTCCATGCAACAACCTTATGAACCTGGCAACTGTTGTCTCTCTTTCTTCCGTTATTTGGATCTTTCCTGAGTAGCTTGATTCATTAAACAGTCACAGACACAGCCTGACCTGTGAATGTTCCTTCAGTTCCCTCCAGCTATTAACAGATTGGTGTTTTATCTGTGTTTTTGATCTGAATGAAAGCCATGCACTCTTACACAAATAGGAAACAAAGAAAATCAAAGGAAGGCGAGTCTTGCTTGAGATTTTGTTGGATTCTGGGTGGATTGGCTTGCTTCATTCCCTAGAAATGTTTTGTGACGTATTATTTTGAAAAAGTAAAAAAAAAATATTTAATAGCACGTTCTGTAGTTTGGATCATGAATGCAGCAATTGTCCTGACCTCTATCTGAAGGCCAAAAATCTGTGTACCGTACAAATCTCCTCATCGTAGACTATAGAATTACAGGTCTTCGCTGGCAGTATAGTTTCTCATGTCAAATCAGCATCGCCCTGAAACGAGAACACAAAAATGTTGTGGACCAACGAACCTCTGTTTAAAGAGAGGATTGTCTCGCCAATTAGATTTGGTTTCAAAGACGACAGATATCTGAAAGTCTGACAAGACTAAGGGCTGATCAAAAATGTATGCATCTATTACTTGGAATTTCTCTGGAAAAGCTCAGAGCTCTATCACAGAATCAAGGTATAGGGACAGTGTGAAGGCTGAAAGCCACTCGCTTCTGAGCGCGTCCAGAACTAGAGGACGTGGGCTTGGAATCTGACACATACGCTCACAAACGCACCAGCGCACCTCAGGTCCTGGCCTGTGTTTGCAGACATATAAATCACCAGGATCAGTGTCCAGCTGGAACAATGAGAGCCATCTGAGGCCATCTATTAGTGCTGATAAAGTATTCAGACTATAATTAGAGATTGGGAACTTGACTGCACACAAAGGACTGCAGATATTTCATTGGTGCATATTTGGCTTTGTTTTTTTATTTATTTTTATTTTATTAATTTTTTTTGTGCAATTTACGTTTTAACTAAAATTACAACAAAAACATCTGTAAAAAACAAAACTGCTAAATATGTACAGTATGTGAAGCAAAATTAAATTATACCAGTTTTGCTTTTATATTCTTTTACTGTGTTTTTTATTTCTGAGAAAATATAGAAAAAAAAGAAAGGTTATTTGAAACAAATGCTAAATGAAATAATATCATTATACATATATATAATTGTATTTGGAAATGTTATGTAAGTTTCATTTTATCATACACATTCGTTTTCAGTCTGACTTCTCTTAAATGTGCTGAGACAAATCCTTACCCTATTCATCGCTGCACTGGCAAGCAATTCCAGCTGCAATGTTGAACCGTTTCCCCATTGAGATTCTCCTCATTATCCTGTTTTCTTGTGCATTTGTTTTATGGACAACCAGGCTTTTGGGGGGACTTGAATGTGTCATAGTAAAGCTGCAATATTCTAGAAATCAGATTTGGAATGACCAACTTCTCTTGCTATGGCAGCTATTGGCCTTCATCAGGACAATCTGCTGTCACAGGGTTTCAGTCACCTAAGAGCAGCCCGCCATCTTGCAGTTTCAATGAAAATTAGAGGAATGCTGCCAGTTAAATAGGGTTTATCATATAATTGAAGCCACAGCCATATCACCCTGCAGCCCAAGACTGGTTGCCCACTGAAGCTAAGCAGGGTTGAGCCTGGTCAGTACCTGGATGGGACCTCCTGGGAAAACTAGGTTGCTGCTGGAAGAGGTGTTAGTGAGGCCAGTAGGGGGTGCTCACCCTGTGGCCTGTGTGGGTCCTAGTGTCCCAGTATAGTGATGGGGACACCATACTGTCAATAAGCACTGTTCTTCTGATGAGACATTAAACCGAGGTCCTGACTCTCTGTGGTCATTAAAAATCCCAGGATGTCTTTCGAAAGGAGTAGAGGTGTAACCTCGGCATCCTGGCCAAATTTGCCCATTGGCCTCTGACTGTCATGGCCACCATCCCCATATCTACTGATTTGCTTCATCACTCTCCTCTAATAAGCTGGTCTCCTTTCCACCAATAAGCTGGTGTATGGTGGGCGTTCTGGAGCACTATGGCTGCCATCACGTCGTACAGTTGGATGCTGCACACCGGTGGTGAATGAGGAACCCCAACACAATGTAAAACACTTTGAGTGCCTAGAAAAGCACTATATAAAGCCCCATTCACACTGCACGTTGGTCCCGGAAAATTGCCAGAAAATTGCCGGAGTGCCTTCTGTGTGAACGCAAACACGTCCCGGGATTCATTCCGGGATTGATCCCGGGTTGGGACCTAGTAACATTGCCGGGTTCAGTCCCAGAACGAGCGCTGTGTGAACAAAAGCCGGATCAATGCCGTAACGAGTGTGTGGTAGTGATGATGCACTTTATCGTTCGACTGTTTTACCGGGTGTTTTGAAGGCAGATCAACGTTCACACAAAGAAAAATGTGTAAACTAGAATGAAGCAGCGAACAGGGAGCTCCTCACTATCTGCAAATCATTCTCCAGTTTAGTGAAATGGTGAGCGCGCATTATACACGTCACATGAAAGGTCACGTGTCTTTACGGGATCTTTACGGGTTGTGTGTGAATGCACGCACATATTCCGGAAAATCACTGGCAGTGTGAATGCAGCAAATCTGACGATCCGGGAACAAATGCCGGAACACATTACCCGTGTATTTTCCGGAATCTCTGTGTGAAAGGGGCTTAAATGTAATGAATTATTATTATTATTATTAAAGAAATTAGCACCAGGTGCCAGAATAACACCAATAACCAATAACGTGGAGGTATCTGTAAGTTCTTTTTCAAATATCTCATTTAAGTTTTTTATACTGTGCTTCAGAATAAAATTAATTTATGAAATATGCATAAACAATTGCCCTTCTACTCCTGTTCAAATAAGACTAAGATATAAAATAAGATAAGTTCAAATAAGACTAAACAGTGACCTTGAAATTTAGGACATTGTAGATTGTTCTCTAATTTTTATCTCCACTGTATATATAATAAAATGACAATAAATAAATAAAAAGAATAATAACTATATAGACATTAAAAAGCTAAAATGAAAATGGAATATATAAAAACAAAAACCTATTAAACATATTATTAATAAAACCATGTTAATAAAACATATAGTAGTGTATTATTTATACCCAAACATCACTGATATACAGTAGATATATCTTATATTTTATTTATTTTCTTATAGTGTTTTATTTATCAAATTGCACACAATAATCTTAAATATACTACCAGTCTTGTATGAAAAGACATTTTAGTACCAAGTGGCCGAGATGGAAACAACGATTTTCTTGAAAGGGCAGCCATAACCTTTCCAAATGAAATGATAAAAAAAGTTTAAACATTTAAGTATTTTATCCTGACCTTTTCAGGCACAAATGACACCTATTCCATTTTTATACAGGAGACAGAAAGGCTTTCTGCTACCTCATCATGGTTTATATACTGCCCAAAATCTCTTATACCTCATAGGCAAAAACATATGGTTACATGAAAAACTTCCCTTCGAGAGTGAGAAAAGTGAGCGAGTGAGTGAGTGAGTGAGAGAATGTGTTTTACAGCAGTTCTGGCTCACAGTCAGCTGATTTTGCATTCCACTGTCCTGTGGAATAACTGCAACTCATCCTCAGTGTATTCCAGCAATATCACACCAGCAAGAATGCCACCACACTGAATTCCAAAACATTTACATTTGTGAATTTACCAGATGCTTTTATCCAAAGCGACTTATAAAATTTGATAAAGAGCCAACAATATTCATTAAATACAATGCCAGGTTTATTTGACAACTAGATTAGGAAGCAAGCTAGAGAAGAGGAGAAATGCAGAGGTTTTTTTTGGTGGTGAAATGCTTCCAGAAGAGGTGTGACTTGAGCTGCTTTTTGAAAGATGGTCTCAGCACTTCAGGTGGAGATTGACAGATCATTTCCTCAGAGAGGAAAAGGGAGGGTGAAAGTTCTGGAAAGGACTTTTCACAGCGATGCACCATTTTTAGTGCCATTAAGGATCCGTTCAGTGAACAGTTCTTAAAAGAACCATTTTTATGTCTAAAGAACATTTTAATAATCTAAAGAACCTTGTTCCACTATATAACTTTTGTGCAATTGAAAGGTTCCATAGATGTTAAAGGTTCTTGGAATCTGTGTGTGAGAATTGTACTTACATCTGTTTCATGGGAGAAATGTCTTGAAACTTTCTCTCACTCTTCCCATTTCCAGAGAAAGCATGACCTGTAGTAATTGGTAAGGTGGGAACACGGAGCGGTGTGTGTTGGTGGGTGAGTGTATGTCTTTTGGCATCTTATGCTGTTTACTGTCGGCACGTCATTATCACCGTCATGCTGACTGTAAAGAATTGTAAAGTTCTTCAAATTCAGTAGCCAAATCTGAAACTACTCCAAAATACTGCATCATGAATCCATTTGTCAGCGTTATGGAAAGCAACACCCCAAGCGGACCCTTTCTTATTTTTTTAACCATTTATTCATTTTTCAGACACTTTTATCAAAAGTAATTTACATTGCATTCAGGGTATACATTTTATTAGTTCATGCATTGCCTGGGAATCGAACCTGTGACCTTTGTTTTGCTTCTGCAATGATCAGTTTGAACTACAGAAATGCATCTGTACAAAATTATCAGTACTACTTAAAAACAGGAGCCTCTTTTGTGTCCGTTCCATCTCATTGGGTTTCACTTGGCACGTTGCAGATGCTTTTTATCCAAAGTGTCTTCTGGTAATTTAATTTCATTGACTATCACCCCTGAGCAACCTGGGGAAAAAGTGCAGGGTTCCCTTTTGGCATGATTTTACATGACTTTTCCATGGCCTTTCTATTCATTTGTAATTTGCTGTATCGTTTTAAAGCGATTTCCAATCGTATGTCAGTTTAAACTTATTTATACTTTTCTCTCCAAAAATATGACAACCATCTTGATACTGAAATGGGCCTTAATGGACATTTTAACTTTTTTATCCTCCAGTTATTAGCTAGGAACATTTACTGCCCAGTGACTCATACCGGCAGTTGCAAACAATGAATTTGATCATGCTGGCTTGCTTTTGGATTTGACACTCTTCACATTTTACAATAAGCAATATTTAGCCGATTTAATATTTTAAAGCATGGCAAGTAGTGTTATGGGTTTGACGAGACGTGAGACAGGTGGATCCATTCGCAAGGCTTTATTAAAAGACATGGTCAAACAGGCAGGGTCAGACAGTAGCAAACAGGTATGATAAAGGCAGGGCAGAGAATAATCCGTGGGCAAGCGTGGGTCGGGGATCGGCGTACAGTATCCAGCGGGCTAGGCAGAGAGATAGTCCAAGGTAACGAGCAATAATCCAAAACAAGGTAATCAGAGTCCAAAGGGCAAGGCAGAGAGAATATCCAGGAACACGGGCGGAGTCAAACACGGGAAATCAGAACTAGGGAACATGAAACGCTTTGTATGCAGACTGGCTAACAATACTCGGCAGTGTGTGTGAAAATGTCCATGGTTTATATAGTGAGTGGGTGTGTGTGTGATTGGGTGATGATGATTGCGAGATTGTTTGCAGGTGCGTGCGTGATAATGGTGAACAGCTGTGTGGGTGCAGTGGATGATGGGAAATGTAGTCCTAGTGTGATCTGTGACAGAGTGAAAGTCCATGTGGTGGGTGAGTGACCTCTAGAGGTGAGTGGCTGGAAGTTCGTGGTCTGGATTCGTGACATAGCCCCCCCCCAAAGAGCGGCTTCCAGACGCTCCTATGATCCAGGGTGGAGCGGACGGAGCTGGAGCCCGCCAGGGCGGAGCGGACGGAGCTGGAGCCCACCAGGGCGGAGCAGACGGACCTGGAGCCCACCGGGGCAGAGCGGACGGGACTGGAGCCCGACGGGGCGGAGCGGACGGAGCTGGAGCCCGCCAGGGCGGAGCGGACGGAGCTGGAGCCCCCCAGGGCGGAGCGGACGGAGCTGGAGCCCCCCAGGGCGGAGCGGACGGGACTGGAGCCCCCCAGGGCGGAGCGGATGGGACTGGAGCCCCCCAGGGCGGAGCGGGCAGGACTGGAGCCCCCCAGGGCGGAGCGGGCAGGACTGGAGCCCCCCAGGGCGGGGCGGACGGACCCGGAACCCACCAGGGCGGAACAGACGGGACCGGAACCCACCAGAGCGGAGCAGATGGACCCGGAACCCACCAGGGCGGAACGGATGGGACCAGAGACCACCACAGGGAAGCAGACTGGGCAGGTAGCCCTGACAGCACCTGGAAGTAGAGAAGCACAAGGACAAACAACACAGGGAGAGCAGAAACAGACAACATTGGGAGAACAGAGACAGACAAGACAGGGAGAGCCTTCCTAGTCTCAGGAGCCGTGGCAGAGCAGATCTGGGAATCACAGGCGGCCTCCTTGGCCGGGACAGGACAGGGCGAGTGTTCATAAACGGCCTCCTTGGCCGGGACAGGACAGGGCGAGAGTTCACAGGCGGCCTTCTCAGCCGTGACAGAACAGGGCGTGAGCTTATAGACGGCCTCCATGGCCGGGGCAGGACAGGGCAAGAGCTCATAGACGGCCTCCTTGGCCGGGACAGGACAGGGCAAGAGCTCATAGACGGCCTCCTTGGCCGGGACAGGACAGGGCGAGAGTTCACAGACGGCCTCCTTGGCCGGGACAGGACAGGGCGAGAGTTCACAGGCGGCCTTCTCAGCCGTGACAGAACAGGGCGTGAGCTTATAGACGGCCTCCATGGCCGGGGCAGGACAGGGCAAGAGTTCATAGACGGCCTCCTTAGCCGTGACAGGACAGAGTGAGAGTACATTGGAGGATACCACCGACACCTCTGGAGGTTCTGCAGCTAATGCCGCCACCTCTGGAGGTTCTACGGTGGTAACCTGACCGAGTGAGAGTACGTTGCTGGGCGCCACCACCTTGCAAGGAGTTGAAACGAGCACCACTGTTTCAGAAGGTGCTGCAGCAGGTGCTGTCACCTCTGGAGACATTACAGTGGGCGTTGCTACCTCAGGCAGTCCAATAGTGGTGTACGCAGCCCAAATGCAACATAGAGCGACCCCTATCATGGGAAGCGCTTCCGACAGGGAAATCAGTTCAGGAGTAGGAGGGCCAAGGTGAGTGGATTTGGGGATACCAGCAGCGCGTGCAGACACCAGCGGTGCATCTCTCACGCTGGATATCAACCGGGGAACTTGAAGGACTGACCTTGAGTCTCTGGGTGGGATAGGTTCTGGCTGAGGAGCTGAGACGTGAAGAGGCTCTGGCTGAGGAGCTGAGACGTGAAGAGGCTCTGGCTGAGGAGCTGAGACGTGAAGAGGCTCTGGCTGAGGAGCTGAGACGTGGAGAGGCTCTGGCTGAGGAGCTGAGACGTGGAGAGGCTCTGGCTGAGGAGCTGAGACGTGGAGAGGCTCTGGCTGAGGAGCTGAGACGAGAAGTGACTCTGGCTGAGGAGCTGTGACGTGACGTGACTCTGGCTGGTCAGCTGTGACGTGACGTGACTCTGGCTGGTCAGCTGTGACGTGACGTGACTCTGGCTGGTCAGCTGTGACGTGACGTGACTCTGGCTGGTCAGCTGTGACGTGACGTGACTCTGGCTGGTCAGCTGTGACGTGACGTGACTCTGGCTGGTCAGCTGTGACGTGACGTGACTCTGGCTGGTCAGCTGTGACGTGGCGTGACTCTGGCTGGTCAGCTGTGACGTGGCGTGACTCTGGCTGGTCAGCTGTGATGTGGCGTGACTCTGGCTGGTCAGCTGTGACGTGGCGTGACTCTGGCTGGTCAGCTGTGACGTGGCGTGACTCTGGCTGGAGAGCTGAGGCAGGGCGTGACTCATGCAGATCATCTGTGGCTTGACTTGACTCACGGAGATCACAGGTGGCTTGGCTTGACACGTGACAATCAACTGTGGCTTGGCTTGACTTGTGGTAATCAACTGTGCTTTGGCTTGACTCCCGGAGATCACTGGCGGCTGGGCTTGACACGTGACGATCAACTGTGCCTTGGCTTGACTTGTGACGATCAACTGTGCCTTGGCTTGACTTGTGACGATCAACTGTGGCTTGGCTTGACTCACGGAGATCACTGGTGGCTTGGCTTGACTTGGGATGATCAACTGTGCCTTGGCTTGACTTGTGACGATCAACTGTGGCTTGGCTTGACTCACGGAAATCACTGGTGGCTTGGCTTGACTTGGGATGATCAACTGTGCTTTGGCTTGACTTGTGACGATCCACTGTGCTTTGGCTTGACCTGTGACGATCAGCTGGGCTTTGACTTGACTTGTGATGATCAGCTGGGCTTTGGCTTGACTTGTGATGATCAGCTGGGCTTTGGCTTGACTTGTGATGATCAACCGTGCTCTGGTTTGCCTTGTGACGATCAACTGTAGCTCGACTTGATCTTTTAACATCGGCTGTGACTTGACTTGACTCTTTAACGACAGCGGTGACTTGACTTGACTCTTTAACAGCAACGGTGACTTGACTTGCCTCTTTAACAGCAGCGGTGACTTGACTTGACTCTTTAACAGCAGCGGTGACTTGACTTGACTCTTTAACAGCAGCGGTGACTTGACTTGACTCTTTAACAGCAGCGGTGACTTGACTTGACTTTTTAACAGCAGCGGTGACTTGACTTGACTCTTTAACAGCAGCGGTAACTTGCCTTGACTTTTTAACAGCAGTGGTAACTTGATTTGGCTTGTGATTGGCAGCAATGACGCTATGGGGTGTTGTTGTTGCCGCCATTTTGTGAGCGTGATCTAGCGTGGCTGTGTCCACACAATTGGGTGCGGTGTCTCGTTCCTCCGCGATCCCCACAGTGAACGAAGAGCCAACACATAGCAAAGCATAGTCCAAGAACTGACTGAGAGATGAACGGGGACCCTCACGGATTAGCTGAGACTTCAGCGGTGGATTAATGCCCTCACAAAAGAAGTCTATGAGTACACAGTCTGGCAGATCAGAGAGATGGGCGAGATCTAAATAGTCCTGTACATAATCCTCGAGTGGTAGCGAGCCCTGCTCGAGGTGCAAAAGCATTCGTGCAATGTCCATACCTGGCCAATATCCATGTGAAAAGCCGCTGGATCCTTGTTTGGCCGAGTATTCTGTTATGGGTTTGACGAGACGTGAGACAGGTGGATCCATTCGCAAGGCTTTATTAAAAGACATGGTCAAACAGGCAGGGTCAGACAGTAGCAAACAGGTATGATAAAGGCAGGGCAGAGAATAATCCGTGGGCAAGCGTGGGTCGGGGATCGGCGTACAGTATCCAGCGGGCTAGGCAGAGAGATAGTCCAAGGTAACGAGCAATAATCCAAAACAAGGTAATCAGAGTCCAAAGGGCAAGGCAGAGAGAATATCCAGGAACACGGGCGGAGTCAAACACGGGAAATCAGAACTAGGGAACATGAAACGCTTTGTATGCAGACTGGCTAACAATACTCGGCAGTGTGTGTGAAAATGTCCATGGTTTATATAGTGAGTGGGTGTGTGTGTGATTGGGTGATGATGATTGCGAGATTGTTTGCAGGTGCGTGCGTGATAATGGTGAACAGCTGTGTGGGTGCAGTGGATGATGGGAAATGTAGTCCTAGTGTGATCTGTGACAGAGTGAAAGTCCATGTGGTGGGTGAGTGACCTCTAGAGGTGAGTGGCTGGAAGTTCGTGGTCTGGATTCGTGACAAGTAGATTAATGTTATGTTCTATAGACACGTTCACAATATACAAAGTTTTATTGATTAACTTATTCATTAATTTACCAGACCGGGTATGTTTTCATATATTTATGTTCACAGTTTGTTTTTGTTTTTTTTAAACATGGTTGCATGAACGTCTTAATGCAAAACGTTCTGGGTTCAGATCCCGGACGAACCCCCGATTTATGTTTCATTTTTGGACACAAATAATTTAAGTTACACTTAAAATGTTTAAATTTCATGACAAATCTAAATAAATTGCATTTGGAAACATATTAGGCAAATTATGCTTTATTAAATAAAACAATAATTATTATAATTAATGCTTTTTAAAAATAAATAGACAGTACTGGCAAAAAACATAGAAAGGCTCCAAAATAATGTAGGGCTGAGCATGTAACCTTATCATGCCAACATTGATTATATGGTTGACACCCCGCATGCTCTTCTTTATTTGTTTATTGTGAATTGAAGTGAAACATCTGGAAGCAGTCAGAAAAGCAGGAATGGAAATTTGATTATATTAGAATCGGGGCAGGGCGATAACAGAGCTGTGGCATGAAACCAAGCAGACAAACACTGCGGTTATAAATTTTGACCAAAAGAGTGGAGGAAAACATTGGTTCTTTCTCTCTGCAGTGGATGTGTAGGGTTGCTGTTGTGCTGATTGCTTATCCTTGTGGTTTTGACCCTCGCTTGTCAACATATTTCTCGTTTGACCTTTGGCTTCAGTGCCAAAATCTGTACTATGTTTTTTTGCATGCTTGAACATCCAAATGTAGGCTGGAGGGAACAACGTGAGAAGCTTGTTTCAGCCTTGTGAATCTGATAAATAAGCATGGAAATTCAACCAGGCCAGGTTGTGAGTTGTTGGGTTCAGAATGAATGGAAGCTTTTAGGAGCCATGTTTTTTTCCCCCCATGACCTCTCCTTAACTGCTTCACTTGTGATTGTTTTGACATCTCCTTGGTGATTTATGCTGGGTGTGTACCATGAATGCAAATAAGAGCTATTGATTATGGTATTCTGTATCACTTAATATTTTTCAGACATGGCCAGCAGCAATTGAGAAATGTTCCAATGGAATGAGGCTGTTTTGATGCCCACAACATTTTTGGATATAGAACATTGGATGGACGTTCACTTAGGCTTGCCAGTCTAGTCGAACACAGATAAAGAGTTGTTTTTCCAAAGTGAGAGTTCTAGACTGAACATAGTCAGCACTAAGAATGACACAAGATCCTCTGAAAACAAATCACTGGGTGGATTCATAAATTAGGGAAGCCTGAGGAATGAAATTCATTTCTGAGGAATGAAATGTTTGGTTTGTGTTCAGTGCCCAATGAATGAGGGAACTAATGAATGAATGAATGTCAAAGGATCTGATGTAGTCTAAGAATGCACCTTAAAATAACTATTGAATAAATAAATTATTTATCATTTAAAAAAATAAAAATGTAAATTATGACTAATGACAAATACTTATATATTAAAAACTGTTAAGTTAAAATGTTTAACATTTAACAATAAATAATACATTAAGAATTGCATTTTGCAAGGCCAGTTGCTTGCTTAATCAATTTTCCAAAAAAGCTAATTATTTGTCTTTTTTCATCTTTCTTTATTAATTAATTAAAAATAAAATAAAATTGTATTAAAATAAATACAATAAAAAAAATAAAAAAGTAAAAAAATTGCTTCTGTTTTTTTTTCTGTGAATGGTCATTCATGCTAGTGTATATTTTTTTTAATTAATCAGTATTATTATTGTTATTATTTAAATGCATACAAAAATACCTTAAAAAAGGTATACGCTCTCCCTTAGATGAACTGAATACAGAATAAGGTTTGAACAGATTATACTGGAGTAGGTTTAGAGATGTGAAAGAGGTGGAAAGTATCTTAGGAGTCACAGTCAAGATGGCTGGCAGCATCCCAAGAAAAATGGTTTATGTGTTACTTTGTCTTTTTGTTCTATTCATGCTAGACCAGTCAAGATCTCCGTTTACAGTAGCTCACAAAAGGAAATCAACGCTCTGGCATCCCACCCACACACTGATCCCAATATGTCTGCATGTATTAGAATCAAAAACTGACTCCCTAAAAAGCATTCCAGCTTTTAAGATTTTTCCACGCTCAATCAAAGCATGATGCCCCCTCCGTTCTGGGGTCGGCTTTGGTTTAGGCTCACGTTTTGGATTTTAGCACAGCTGTCGGCTGAGTGCTAAAAAGCCAACACTTTGTAACTGGGTTTCCCATTCATTACAATTTCAGGACAGACCTGAGAGGATGTGGCTCTCAAGAGATTTTTAAAATTAAAATTAAGATTTTTTTTTGTGCCATAGTGTTCTGATTAGACAGCATGATAATGTGTGAAATTTGTTTGCATTTGTGTTACTTGCAGTGTAAGGTTTCGTAAAGATCACGTGGTGGCAGTCTACATTTTGTGATTCTAAATTTTGGTATTATCTGCTGATAATTTTTAAGGTTTAAGTATGATGCACAAAACACTGAATACAATGCTATATACAATACAATGCTAACAGCTTGCCTTTTCTTCTGTTTTGGAGAAAGCAAACTGTTAGCTTTCCCATTGATTTCATAGGGAGTTGCTCATGATTATTTGCAGTCAGATGATGTATGTGTAGTTAAGACCCCTTGATCCACACACAAACGTCCAAACATTCATATGTGAGCAGTTGCTGACCTCTAATGGTCATGTTTATGTATAACAAATGTAATACTTATGTAGCTGGTCTATGTTAATGCAAACAAACTCACTATTTTTAATGCGTAATCGATTTAAGAAACTTCAAATATTATTAACTTCAATGTGCAATTTTTTTTTTTTTTTTTTACTGAGCTTTTTGCATAAAATATGGAGTAATGTGCAATCAGTTGGTCATTATGAAAAGATGCTATCTAGACCTGAAAATGGATATTTCAAGTCATCAGTAAATGAATATATTTATATCTGTTGTTCTAAGAAAAAGTAATATAGTCCATATACTGTTCTAATGCGGTTCAATTGATGCTGATTTGAATTTTGGGGGTAATTTCTTCTGTCAGTGACTAGACTAATAAACATTTGACAAGCCCTTTAAAAAATAAAAATAAAATCAGAACTTATATTTATAAATTATGATTTTGTACACGGTCATGTTTTTTTAAAATATGTTTTTCATTATTTACTTTATTCAAAAATATTGAGACTTTCCCCGGTTCTGCTCTGGATTGAAGGGAAAATGCTGATTTTTATATATAATGCAGATGGCAATAAAATAACTTGAAAAAGATTAGGAAGAGTTGGAAGAGCATTGTAAAGGGGGTCATGCCATGAATAATGCAATTTTCCTTGTTTTCAGAAATAAACGATTGTTATGAAACTTTATTTACTATAAAAACATATATCTTTAGATGCTAAGGTGTCCACGCCAGTTCAAAAAGACCATTTATTGAAAAACAGCTGAAAAAACAGCTTGTTCTTCCATAACTTGATTTGAAACAGATGAATACACGACTGTCCAATTTTGTTATGTTAACAACTCCTACTAGTTGTTTGGAAACAACTTCTGACCAGTCAATAGCAGCTAGAAGTAGGATAGATGCTATTAGTACTAATATATATATACAGTATCTCACAGAAGTGAGTACACCCCTCACATTTTTGTAAATATTTTATTATATCTTTTCATGTGACAACACTGAAGAAATGACACTTTGCTACAATGTAAAGTATAACAACTTGTATAACAGTGTAAATTTGCTGTCCCCTCAAAATAACTCAACACACAGCCATTAATGTCTAAACTGTTGGCCACAAAAGTGAGTACACCCCTAAGTGAAAATGTCCAAATTGGGCCCAAAGTGTCAATATTTTGTGTGGCCACCATTATTTTTCAGCACTGCCTTAACCCTCTTGGGCATGGAGTTCACCAGAGCTTCACAGGTTGCCACTGGAGTCTTCTTCCACTCCTCCATGACGACATCACGGAGCTGGTGGATGTTAGAGACCTTGCGCTCCTCCACCTTCCATTTGAGGATGCCCCACAGATGCTCAATAGGGTTTAGGTCTGGAGACATGCTTGGCCAGTCCATCACCTTTACCCTCAGCTTCTTTAGCAAGGCAGTGGTCATCTTGGAGGTGTGTTTGGGGTCGTTATCATGTTGGAATGCTGCCCTGCGGCCCAGTCTGCTTATGTATGTCACAGTACATGTTGGCATTCATGGTTCCCTCAATGAACTGTAGCTCCCCAGTGCCGGCAGCACTCATGCAGCCCCAGACCATGACACTCCCACTACCATGTTTGACTGTAGGCAAGACACACTTGTCTTTGTACTCCTCACCTGGTTGCTGCCACACACGCTTGACACCATCTGAACCAAATAAGTTTATCTTGGTCTCATCAGACCACAGGACATTGTTCCAGTAATCCATGTCCTTAGTCTGCTTGTCTTCAGCAAACTGTTTGCGGGCTTTCTTGTGCATCATCTTTAGAAGAGGCTTCATTCTGAGATGACAGCCATGCAGACCAATTTGATGCAGTGTGCGGCGTATGGTCTGAGCACTGACAGGCTGACCCCCCACCCCTTCAACCTCTGCAGCAATGCTGGCAGCACTCATACGTCTATTTCCCAAACACAACCTCTGGATATGACACTGAGCACGTGCACTCAACTTCTTTGGTCGACCATGGCGAGGCCTGTTCTGAGTGGAACATGTCCTGTTAAACCGCTGTATGGTCTTGGCCACCGTGCTGCAGCTCAGTTTAAGGGTCTTGGCAATCTTCTTATAGCCTATGCCATCTTTATGTAGAGCAACAATTCTTTTTTCAGATCCTCAGAGAGTTCTTTGCCATGAGGTGTCATGTTGAACTTCCAGTGACCAGTATGAGAGAGTGAGAGTGATAATTTAACACACCTGCTCCCCATTCACCCCTGAGACCTTGCAACACTAACACATGTCACACGAGTCACATGACAATGGGGAGAGAATTGGGCCCAATTGGGACATTTACACTTAGGGGTGTAATCACTTTTGTGGCCAGCGGTTTAGACATTAATGGCTGTGTGTTGAGTTATTTTGAGGGGACAGCAAATTTACACTGTTATACAAGCTGTACACTCACTACTTTACATTGTAGCAAAGGGTCATTTCTTCAGTGTTGTCACATGAAAAGATATAATAAAATATTTACAAAAATGTGAGGGGTGTACTCACTTCTGTGAGATACTGTATATATATACATATATATATATATATATATATATATATATATATATATATATATATATATATGAGTACTAATGATATATGTGTGTGTACTGTGTATATTTATTATGTATATATAAATACACACACATGCATGCATATATTTAAGAAAACTATGTTACGTATATACGCTATATTGCCAAAAGTATTGGGACGCCCCCTTCTAATGAACAGGTTTGACTACTTTAGTAATTTCTATGAGTGCAAATCTTAATGTTAAAGCATATAATGATATTCTAGGAAATTGTGTGCTTCTAATATTATAGCAACAGACCCTTTCTATTCTAACATGACAATGCCTCTGTGTATAAGGCAAGGTTCAAAAAGAAAATGATTGATTCAGTCAGTGTGGAAGAACTTGACTGGTCTGCATAAAACCAAGTCCTAATCCCAGTTTAACACCTCTGGTGTGACTGTAAATGCAGACCTTGAGCCAAACACCAATGACTTGTACATATGGGTACAGTCATTTTAGACACTTCCAAAACTGTTGCAACAGAGATGGAAATACAATTTTTAAATACATGAATTATGTTCCCATCGTTGTTGCCACAGATTTGGAAGTGCATGTTTCTGTTCTAAAGAAGGGGGTGTCCCAATACTTTTGTCTATATAGTGTATGTGCACGTCATTGGTGTTTGGTGATGAGTTTTTGGCTCAAGGTCTGCATTTACAGTCACACCAGAGGTGTTAAACTGGGATTAGGACTTGGTTTTATGCAGACCAGTCAAGTTCTTCCACACTGACTGAATCAATCATTTTCTTTTTGAACCTTGCCTTATACACAGAGGCATTGTCATGTTAGAATAGAAAAGGGTCCTGTCCAAACCAACGCAATCTCACGGCAATTCATACTTATTTTACGAGGTGGCTAATTCGTACGACCTCACTCGTACGATTTAGTACGATTTGTCTAAACCCCAGTGACGGTTAGGTTTAGGGGCGGGGTTAGGTGTAGGTCATTCGTACAAATTCATAGGATTTCACAACTCGTAAAATATGTACGATTTAGCAAAAAAACGTATGAATTGGTACGAGTGAGGTCGTACGAGTGAGGTCGTACGAATTCGTACGAATTAGCCACCTCGTAAAATAAGTATGAATTGCCGTGAGATCGGGCTGGTCCAAACTGTTGCTATAATATTAGAAGCACACAATTTCCTAGAATATCATTATATGCTTTAACATTAAAATTTGTACTCATAGAAATTACTAAAGTAGTCAAACCTGTTCATTAGAAGGGGGCGACCCAATACTTTTGGCAATATAGTGTATATATATTAAATATATTTATATATGATATAATTTATATGAATATAAATATATACACATAAATACATGTAAATATTTTCAAAATATATGCTGTATGTGTGTGTGTTTTTTATATATACATAATAAATATACACAGTACACATACATATATTATGTAAACAAAAACTTTTAGTTTGGATGCAATTAATCGCGATTAATCGTTTGACAGCACTAATATATATATATATATATATATATATATATATATATATATATAAACAAGTTCACTAAACCTTGCTCTATTCCTTGTTAATTTGAAGAATTCTAGCATTCGAAAATGGTGTAACATTCCTAATTCATGGTTGTTTTTGTTGCAAACAATGATTTTCTGAAAAGGCATATTTGGAATTTTATTCTTAACACTATTATACAGCCATGTAGAGACATACATTTTCCTGAATTAAGCATTGATGATAGGGTGTACTGACATTTTAAGCACTCTAGAATCAATAAAATTATATGTCCTTATGGGTGTCAACTCATTACACTGTCTTCTCTAAAACAATGTGCAAGGCATATAATTGCTTTCACTACACTCTGGTGTAAGGGTACTGCTAGGTTTCATGTCTTTTTCCAAGACAACTAACTTTCTTTCCTGTGCTCCATTTCACAGGACATGGCTGTGCCTCTCCTCTCCGCCCGCTTGTTTGTACTGGTGGAGCACCTCTGTCTGCTACATCATATCCATGCAGGGGTATTTTATGGTCACAAGCCACTGCCCCAACAGCACCAGCCTCTGCCACAGTTACCTCTTCTGTCACATGGCAATGAGGGGATACCCCAACAAATAACCCAACAGCATTACCATGGAAAGGAAACGCCACACTTACCATATGGAAATGAGATGCCTTTGCTTCCACAGTATGCAAAAGAACGTCCACATATACCCATGCACATGGGTAAACCTATTGTAGGAAAAGGTTTGTTATTTAGCAAATTCCTTAATAATTACTTTGCTTGCAGATGAGCGCGGATGGACGAGTTTGACACGTGCAGTACCACCTAGTAGACTGATTATATGTCAACATTCAGTTCACGCTTGTGCTGCTGTACGTGGACCATCCACGCGATCACAAAAAAATGGGCTGGACATGGACAGTGTGTGCATACATCTGCAGACACTTCTGATAATGGAAATAGCATCACACGGACAGTGTGCAGACTGTCGCAGAGCGCGGATGGCCAAAGTACACTTTGTGCTTAAAGCTGCAATGTTGACAAAAGCTAGCTGATAGAAAGCATTTTTAATCTTTCTGATAGGCTAGACTCTTGAAAACACCTGCCATCGGATTTTAATAAGGTTTGGGAGGGTGTTTTGTGTGTTTGTGTGGTTTACTCATAGTTCAATTTTATTTAATCTAATTTTAGCTGTGTTGTATTCACTCAATAGTTTAAATTATACAATTGATTCATATTGAATAATTTTTGTCCAAGAATCTAGAAATACATTATTTTTTTATCCATTCATTTTAACTTTCAGATATGCAAGTAATGTGTAGTTTATGAACAAGTGTTGACGTTACTGTGACCATGACTCTTACATATTTTTCAGGTGAAACCATCCCAAGAGGAGAGAAAGGTCCTCCTGGTGAGCCTGGTCCAATGGGACTTCCAGGGCCTCAGGGCCCTCCAGGACTTCCTGGTCATGGTATCCCAGGACCTACAGGTAAACCTGGTCCTCAGGGTCCACCAGGACTCCCCGGATTTGGAAAGCCAGGAATGTCAGGTTTACCAGGAAAACATGGAGTTATAGGTTTACCAGGACCGAAGGGTGAGTTGGGACCAATTGGTGGTGAAGGGCCAAGAGGAATGCCAGGACCTCCAGGTTTTCCTGGGCCACATGGCTTACCAGGTGTGTCAAAACCAGGTGCACAAGGACTTCCAGGACAACCTGGACCTCGTGGAGAACCTGGACAGAAGGGCTTCCATGGGATCCCTGGTGTCCCAGGGCACAATGGTGAGAATGGGAATGGCCTCCCAGGACTGCCAGGAGTAAAGGGACCTCCTGGACCTCCAGGACCACCAGGACAAGTAGGATTTCCAGGAGTTGGCAAACCAGGACTGAATGGACTACCTGGGGCTCCTGGAGGCCAAGGTAAACCTGGTGCACCTGGAGAACCAGGATTGGCTGGAGTCCCAGGGGAGAGAGGACAACCAGGGTCACAAGGACTACCAGGCTTTGGCAAACCTGGTTTGGATGGCTTGCCAGGGAAACCAGGTCTTCCAGGCGGAAGGGGCGAGCCAGGTCCCTCTGGTTTACCTGGCAACCCAGGCTTGCCTGGTTTTGGCAAACCTGGATATCCTGGCCCTAAAGGTGAAAAAGGGCATGGTGGTTTGCCTGGCCCCCAAGGCCCAAAAGGTGAAAAGGGTCATGGTGGTCTTCCTGGAATGATTGGACCACCAGGGCCAAGTGGCCTTCCAGGCCCTCCAGGTCACTTGGGACCACCTGGAGGCATTGGTTTCCCTGGTACAAAAGGAGAGGGTGGTGCAGTAGGACCTAAGGGCCAACTTGGTTCAAAAGGTGAACCCGGGCCTCCAGGACTTCCAGGCAAGCCAGGATTCCCAGGAGAATTGGGGCAACCAGGACCTAGAGGCTTACCAGGTCCCATAGGACCTAAAGGTGAAAATGGACATAAAGGCTTACCTGGCCTCCCTGGAGCCCCTGGAAAGTCTGGCGCAAAAGGAGAAGTTGGATTCCCAGGAGAGAAAGGTCATCGAGGGCCCATGGGAATACCAGGATTAATGGGTCCAACAGGATCGATAGGCCCACCTGGTCTACCAGGCCCAAAAGGGGAATATGGACCACCAGGGAAACCTGGAATGCCAGGTGAGGGGAAACCTGGGCTTCCAGGCCCAATAGGGCCTACTGGTATACCTGGACCTGGTGGGCCCCCAGGTCAACCTGGAATACCTGGTCCTCCTGGCCCACCTGGCCTACCAGGACCTCCTGTTCAATCTCCATTTATTGGGCAAATCCTTCCTGAGACAGGTCCTGGGCTAGATGGGGCAAAAGGTGGTTATAAGAAAGAAAAGCCTGGAGGAGCCATTATTGGTAGGAATGGCATAGACATGCCTGCTTTTACAGCTCAGCTGACAACACCATTTCCTCCAGTTGGGCAACCTGTTGTCTTCAACAAGATTTTATATAATGGCAACCAGAATTACAACTCTCAAACTGGCATCTTCACTTGCAAAATACCTGGAATTTACTACTTTGTCTACCATGTTAATTGCAAAGGAAACAATGTATGGGTGGCATTGTACAGGAACAATGAGCCAGTTATGTATACATATGATGAATACAAAAAAAGTTACCTGGATCAGGCATCAGGAAGTGCAGTGCTGCCCTTACAAGTTGGAGACACTGTTCATATCCAGTTACCATCAGACCAAGCTGCAGGACTTTATGCTGGTCCATATGTCCACTCATCATTCTCTGGATATTTGTTATATCCTATGTGAATTTGTGAAAAAAGTCACTCATATTAAATCAATACTACATTTTTCTAAAGTAAACTGTATGTGCCATCAGTTTGGAGCCACTTGTTAAGTTTGAATAGAAAAGTATGTTTGTGTGTTTTACATGTAATAATTACATAATTTGAAACAGTCTTACAGCATCTGACATTATCCGTTCATCCATATGGTTAGCACTTTGTTAGAACTCTTATCACATTATTTATTTGCATATTTCCTATTGTTTGACAGTATATTGATTGTATATAGATGGGGTCACACTGACTACATATCGATGCAAAATGATGTGATATTGACATAATGAAGAATGTTCAAATTGTTGGATATGCACTATTTTTCTGCTGTCTTAGATTCTCATTGTGCCATCTCAATGAACTTCAAGAAAGTGTGTGAGCACATAAGTGTTATGTTTTTTAGATTTTGCTTTTCGTTGATCTTATTAACTAAAACGTCAGTAAAATACATATCTGAAATGTCTTGAACCTCACATTTAGGTTCTTTCACACCCAACTAATTTGAGTAGATCAGATCATTGTTTATCAAAACAAACTCAAGGGTACTAAATAATTGTTAATGAGTACAATATCAGTATATACAAGTTGATAGGGCCACATGGACATGCTAAGTTAAATTCAAATAGTCTTAGGAACCTCTGTAATTTATTATTCGTTTTACTACTGAATGACTAAATTTGTATGTGCAAAAAGATGTTGGGGCACAAAAAAGAAGGAATTTATTCTTTGTTATTTTTGACAACGGTGATAAACTGTTAAACAAATATGGAGTAAAGATTTAATGTCATTGTTGTTGTTTTTTTAATAAATTGAATCTTCTAAAATTGTGTGGATTTGTAAATAGGGAATTCAACAAACAATAAAAAAAATCCCTGCTTTCAATCTTTATGTTGACCATTATTTATGGATGTCTTACACTTAGCCAGACACTGATCTGCTGCTTTTAAATAGTGTGTGATTCTGGAAACCTAAGCAATGTCAAATGATTAATAATGATTTAAAAATTATTTAATTAACATAATGCATAATTTTATAACGAAGTATGTTCATCCGTTGTATCAATCCTCTCGATGCAAATCTATAGGAACATGTTCCCACTCCGCGCCAGTGAGGGCGATATTGCATTATGTCCAGGCGAACGCACATGTAGAAGAAGAGCTACTTTTGCTCACGTTTCTACTGTACTGTAGTGTATGTGAAGTGCTTGCTGGTTCATGTTGAAATAAGGTAGGTGTAAAGTGTGCATGATATATAATGATGCGCGTCTTCTTATTTGTAACACCGATTATGGCTGAATGAACGTGTCTCGTAGAAATCATATTGTTACAGGAAGCGTCAGCAAAAGCCGTAGAAGTTGGATTGAGTAGTTGTGATCTGAAAATTAATTGCATTAGAATAAAAAATGCATTGTCAATAATTATTTGTAAACTAATAATTAACTAATAACTAAAAGTTAAATCGTGTTACGGGTGGGTTAATATATAGTATATCAACCAGCTGTTTTACAGTTCACAAGGTCGTGAACAAACAAAAACTACAGCGAAGTTTAACATTAATAAAAACTGTAACTTACTTAACTAAAAGAGGATAAACAGTAGGCAACTTGATTGCGGAAATGGAGGCTTTACAGTTTTGCTTGGTATAGTTTGGATGAAGTCAGTATAGACAGAATGGAGTATATTTACGGAAGCTTATAAGATTGTTCGACATTATTTGAATGCTTTGTCACGCTATTATGTATTAATTTGTGCAACTTGGTCAAAAGCAACAAATATTGTAAAGTATCACGGTGGAAATAGTTTGTAATCTGTGGTGAATGGCTATTTTTTAAACCAAATACGTTTATCTATATTCCATGTCTTTTTTTCGTAGAGCACATGGGAATTTTGAATTATACACGGTTCATTCACTTTCATTATGGAAAAATGCATCTAAAGAGAATGCTGACTGAGCCTGTAAACATCCAGCATTTTGCCATTTGTGTTCCTCGGAAGAAAGCAGGTTTTTTGAACAACAGAGGGAGAGTCAATTAACGTATTTTTCGTTTTAGGATAACTCTTCTGCTTTTAAAATTGTTAATATGGCCAGTAAGATTGCAGGTAAACAACAGCATATGATAAAATATGATAAAACTGTGATTTTCGAGCTGTGAGGAAAAGCCATGCAATATCTCGGGATGCATCAGATCACATCCTCTATATGCAGTGCATTCTGGGAGCACCAATCAAAACTCATCCATGGCTCCCAGCATGCAATGCGACATGAATAAATTATGCAGCTGTCTTAGTATTTTCTTTTATTCTTACTATTTCCTTTTGTTTTGCTATTTTTGTTGTGACTTTTAGTAGCATGTTTTGTGATGTTCACAGTTGATCTGTTTATCTGAATATGTTGATTGTCACCATTGTTGAGATTCATACGCTGTAATAATGTGTAACCGTGCGTTCACACTAGGGATGGGCGATACCTCTTATTTTATTTTCGCTCCAATACCGATATTTTCAAGCCCAGTATCGTCGATGCCGATACCTGTAAACTAAAATTATATTTTAAATTATTAAATATATAATATATAAGAATATATTCAGTAATTATACTCACTTGATATTAGATTTTAAAGCCATGTTTTTTTTTTAAAACATTTCACAGGCCTTTTTTTGTTTACACTGTCAGAAATGAAATACTAAAATTGTATTTTAGCCCTTTACTGGGGCAGTAACCTCAAAGGTGCACCTATACCCCTAAAAGGGAGCATATTAGTATCATACAAGTATGCATGATTTAAGGGTATAGATAAGTTACAAAGGTGCACCTTTGAGGGTACCTCATGAAAAATGAACATGGTGTTACATACAGTAAGTACTAAAATGTATTATTATTACAAGCGCCATAATGGTAAATTTGTGGTTACAGTTTTACTACAAATACTGTGGTAAACTGTGGTTTCTGTAATAAAACCATGGTTCATTTTTTTAAAAGGCTGCCAGGCTGCTGTACTCCTAAAGGTGAAACTTTAGCATATTTATTTTCTGACAGATTTATTAACAGCAATTACAGAACATAACAGAATCCATTTGAACTTTTAACAACAGTTTAAATTTACTTACACAATCTAGCCTATTTAAAATAAATATTAGGCTACATGTACACAAAAGTTTGGGGTTAGTAAGATTTTGTAATATTTTTTAAATAAGTCTCATGCTCACCATGGCTGCACTTATTTGAACAAAAATACAGTAAAAACAGCAATATTGTGAAATTTATTTTCTATTTTAATGTAGGCCTATTTTTTAAATATAATTTTAAATGCATCTGTGATCAAAGCTGAATTTTTAGTATCATTATTCCAGTCTTCAGTGTCACATAATCCTTCAGAAATAAATCTAATATAATTTGCTGCTCAGGAAACATTTCTGATTATTATTGCTGCTTCATATTATATTTGTGTATAAATCGTGATGCATTTTTCAGAATTAATTTTATATATAGTAATAATGATATGTAATGTAATGTAATGTAATGTAATAATGTGGCAATGGTTTCTTAGGATCTACTTATGCTTTTGATGCTTTTGGGAAACGCAGCTCTATTTGAACTGTGACTGAGCCATGCGTCCGCAGCGAACGCTGTCTGTGATTGATTGGTTCTGTCTTTCAGCAATTGCGTGTGTTCCGATGAGCAGGAGAAATAGCTCTATCCAACACAATTGTTCGCTAATATAGTCTATTTTTCCACTTAGAAGCTTATATTATGCACCGAGTTTCTTAATAAATAAAATTAAAAAAATGTACTTTAGAATCGATATTTTTATGTGAGGATTGATACTTTAGGATCGATCCGCCCATCCCTAGTTCACACCGCAGGCAGCCAGAGCTTCAAAGTGGCCGGAGGTCATTAATTTTCATTGTGATCCTGCAGCGAGCTCCGCGAGAGTGGCGCGGCGCGTCTTGGACGGTGACTGTGCGTTCACACCACCGCCGGCGAGAGCGTCAAAATTCGCTCTGGCTGCCCTGCTAACGACGCTGTAGAAAGATTCGTTGACGCTCTGACGATCGAACACTTGGTCTTGTATTTAAAGGAGCCAAAAAGGAAACAAGCATGTTGATCTTGTGCAGACTGATCACAAGTAGGGTATAAGTTAACCTCATTAAATATTTTAATTGTGAAAGTAAGAAATTGATCAATGGAAAGAGCTTTATAGTTACAACAATTATAGTTACATGTTTGCTAACGAAATAAACCAATAAATGCCATTTGTGTGGTGTGTTTTTTGTTGGTTAAGTGCTAGTCTAATTTCAACATGCAGTTTATAGGAGACGTTTACTAGCCTAGGTCTTTAATTAACATTAACGTTAATTTGTGCGCAGCCTACATTCCAAACTGTCCTGGTTAAAGTGTCTTAATGTAATTGGTCAACTATGTTGTTTTGAGGAAATTAATAGCATTCCCGCTGAAAAAGAGCAAAGCGTTCTAGTGCTAAAATGCTTGGGAACTAATGTGGTCGGAACCAAAGTTTACAAGACTGCGTTCTCTGGAATCCTCTCAAGCGGAGGACTTCTACATTCCGATTGGTTGCCGCTGAACCGCGTCATAGCTCATTACCATGAAGTTGACTTGATTTCAACTCTCCTCGACGCTCTCACCGTCCAAAACGCGCCACGCCGCTCTCGCCGGAGCTCGCCGCCAGCTCACATTGAAAATGAATGACTTCCGGCCACTTTGACGCTCTCGCCGCCTGCGGTGTGAACGCACAGTAACAGTGCATTCACACGGGGCGTTGGCATCAACGCTTGACGGAGGGCGTGTCTGAAGCTTGGTGCTGACGCACCGTCATAGTGACAACAGCCAATCACATACTTTTCTGGTGTTGCATGAAAGGGATTGGCTAGCGTCTGCGCTAGGGTATTTGCATAAGGCGATCTGATTGGCTGACGCCTCCGTTGACGCTTGAAAAGTTGAAAAGTTTTCAACTTCTGCCGCGATCAGCGCCAGTGAAGCGACGCGACGGACCCACAATTCAGTTCGGCAACCAGTGTTGCCAGATTGGATGGACGATTTCCCACCCAAAAGCTCCCAAAAACCCTCCCAAAACTTTAACTGTCAAAATAATGTGATATAATGTAAATCAAGGTTGATAAGTGCTATTTTTAACTCCTTATAATGAAATAATGATGACAAAATAATATAAATATAATGCTAGATAAATTTCCCATGGATCAAATCGGGGCATATGCATTAAAGAGAACTACCAAATATGATTAAAATATGCAGACACTGTCAAAACGGCAATCAAGAAATTAACCGATACCCTCGAAAAACACATGCATCATTTTCAATGTCAACAGTCAGAATTTAAAATGCAAAAAAAGTGCCCAATATAAGTGATCAGAATTAGCAATGTAATTATAGGTATTTCACACTTGTTCATGCACACACCATGACAGTCAAAACTGTGTCATTCTGTATGATAATCCGACAAAAGAAAAATTTAACAACAATAATGCTCTTACCTTCGTGTCGCTCTATAATTTCACACAGAACTAAGTATTTTGTGAAGTTCATATTGAATATAATGTAGAACTTTGCACAGTCAAAACTAAATCCATAAGCTTTAAAGGATCCAATCTGGACCGTTTAAAAGATAAAAGACAGGATTGTATAGATATAAATAGATTTTGATTAAATAATTTAACTGTGCTCTGATTTCGGAGTTGCAGTGATATAGTCTTCATGTCATCTCCCTCAACATGTGTTTTGGTGTCCACCCGCCCAAGCCAATATTTACCCGCACAATCAAATTCAAAACCGGGAACCCGCCCAATCTGGCAACACTGTCGGCAACGCTTGACGTCACTCCATTCAAAGTCAACGGAAGGCATTGATGCCGACGCCCCGTGTGAATGGGGCGTGAGGGCGTTGAGGAGAGTTGAAATTAGGTAAACTTTATGGTAATGAGCTATGACGCGGATCGGCGGCAACCAATCGGAATGTAGAAGTCCTCCGCTTGAGAGGATTCCAGAGAACGCAGTCCTGTAAACTTTGGTTCTGACCACATATAGTTCCCAAGCATTTTAGCACTAGAACGCTTTGTTTTTAGCGGGAATGCTATTAATTTCCTCAAAACAACATAGAGTTGACAAATTAAGGCTACACTTCAACCAGAACAGTTTGGAATGTAGGCCGCGCACAAATTAACGTTAATGTTAATTAAAGACCTAGGCTAGTAAACGTCTTCTATAAACTGCATGTTGAAATTAGACTAGCACTTAACCATGAACACAAAAAACACACCACACAAATGGCATTTATTGGTTTATTTCGTTAGCAAACATGTAACTATAATTGTTGTAACTATAAAGCTCTTTCCATTGATCAATTTCTTACTTTCACAATTAAAATATTTAATGAGGTTAACTTATACCCTACTTGTGATCAGTCTGCACAAGATCAACATGCTTGTTTCCTTTTCGGCTCCTTTAAATACAAGACCAAGTGTTCGATAGTCAGAGCGTCAACGAATCTTTCTACAGCGTCGTTGGCAGGGTGGCCAGAGCGAATTTTGACTCTCTCGCCGCCTGCGGTGTGAACAGTAAGCGTGCAATCTCTGATCACGTGCAGTTGCTGACGCTCACTAAAGCATGCAATCACTTTCTTATGTGTGCTGTTTTATTGGTTTCACTTTCGCTTTCGAAATCGATCACGTTCAGCAAGGAGGCGAGAGGATGAAAAGTGTGGGGCATAGTAACTCGTTTGGGGGGGGGCACGGCCCACGGCCCACAAATGCCCCCCCTTGGTGCAGGTGTTGTGCCGAAATCTGCACCCCTGCCAGATTATGCGTCCCCTCGTTGAAATCGCTACCTGATTGCCTAATCCCAACCCCACCCCTAATCCTAACCCCTCCACCACACCTACTCCTAAACCTACCAATACTAGGGGTGCATAATCTGGCTGGGTGCAGAATTCGGCACAACACCGGCCCTGCTCTGAGTGTGGATTATATAAACACTGGGGGTTTCACTGTGCATCTATGCCATTGACTCTGTTGTGAAAGGGATGTTGTTTGATGCTGGTTCTATTAATTTGTATTTATTTGTAATCTGTTTTGTTTGTAGTTGTTAATTATTGTTGTTGATCACTGAGGAGTTGCCACAGATACAAAAAAAAATTCAGACTGGATAATAAACTTAAACTTACTTGCTTCCCGCGGTTTATAACGTATGCGATAATTTGTATACTTACTACGCTTGTTAAACCATAACGCGAGTGTAGGCTACCGCTTGCATCATATAAACTTATACACTGAAGAAGTGAGGTAATTTACCTCGGGTAAATGAGTTTACTTTTACCTCAGGTTGTGGACGGTAGAGGGTTGCCATGGCATCACGATTAGGACCACGAGCTACAGGAACAGACGGAAGTGACTATCAGCACCGCGAGCGCGTGGCAGCACACTATCAGATGAGGTATGTGTGTTGATGTTAATGTAAAGATATGATTCGTAATATTTGTGTCTAGGGGTGTCCCCAACTAAGGATTTTCATAGTCGAATCGGAATTTTCGAATCTTGTCGATATTCGACTGATAGTCGAATCATATGTTTGGGGGCGTGGTCAAAATACATTACCAAGAGTCAAGTCAGACACAGTCATAACTACTGACGTTAACAAACAGGGAACATGTGTAATGGACGACTCGCAGATACAAACGGGGCAAATAATGTTTTATGTTTTGATTAAAAGATAGTTAATATTAAACGTCAGCCAAACCCGAAGAATTCACAACATTTTTTTTTTCAATAGTGCTCTCATTATAACGTTATGTATATGACAGTTATTAATGTTCTGCATTTCTGTTTTGAGCTGCCTGCGCTGAAGATGACCAGTAAAATGAAGCATTTGATAGCAGGTTTTTAATCAATGGGATTTAACTAATCATTTATCTCATATAGAATATGCTTCATTATTTATACAACATAACGTGGGCTATCTGCACAAAATGCCCCGAATGCATGAACGTGTCTGCACGGCTCTGAATGAACTCCTTTTGTGGACGCGTTCTTCACGCAATAACGTGCAGAAACATGGCAGCTAAACTCTAAAACTTCACAGTTTTATTATAATAGTGTTCTCGTTATAATGTTATGTATATTACAGTCCCAGTCATAGTTATTAATATCCTGCATTCATTGTTTGTCCTGATCGCGCTGCGCGCGCTGAAGAGATTTCACCCTATACTACAATGAAGCGCTTTACTGCAGCGTAACTAAAATGCATTTTATACGAGATAAATAATATATATACACGATATACACATAAACCAGCTGAAATGTTTCAAAATCGGTAAATTGTACCCTACCTGATCAAAAAAATCCAGTCTTTCACATGCCTGTGTCAATTTGAGTCTTGTTAAAGATTTAAATCCCCGCCCCAAGAACCTCTGTCTGTCACGGATTATGGAAAGTTAAACTTAAATCTATAGGGGTGGTTGGATTTATTCAAGCACGTTAAAATATTTATTTGAAGCTTCTTTCTTTTCAGATTCTTATTTACAGTATTATTTTAATAGGCTGTATTTTAACTTATTGGGAGAAAACTGGTAGTTTTATGTGAAATCAAAGATTTGAACACCCCCATATAGCCAAAATGGCACGATCATAACACCCGCGAATATTCGACTGTGAGATTGGGAGTCGAATCAGGCTCCTCATATCGAAGCATCGAATCGGCGACTATTCGGGGTCACCCCTATTTGTTTCTTGTATTTACAGTGCCCCTTGAGCAACATCACTTATTTCGGTTGTACAGTACTTAATCTTTAAGTAATAGTAATAATAATAATAAAAACGAATACAAAGAAAATCCAGTTTTTCATTTTAGAAAAGTGTGGCATAATGCACTTGTAGTACAAACCCAAGTAGTGATATGGTTTAAAATAAATGAAAAATAAAAATCAATGATAAATGAAAGTAAATTAGTATGATCATTAACATCCAATAAGACAGGATGGGGGTATACATGGGGAACAACCCCCTAAAAATACTTAAAAAACACAGTAACTCTGATCCTGTTGAACTGACCCTTCTCAATCCCCTCAGTGTGGCCCTGAAGTCTGAGATCAAGAAGCTGAACATCGCTCATGCAGTGGTCTGGTTGCTTGTAGCAGCACAGGTGGTGGTCAGTCAGCTGAACTTGGTATCCCATAAAGTGGTGGCCTCTCCGTACCAATGGGAATACCCGTATCTTCTGAGCATCATACCTACGGTCTTCAGTTTCATGGCTATGCCAAAAAACAACATCAGTTACCTGGTCATCTCAATGATCAGCGCTGGGCTTTTTTGTGTCGGTCCTATTCTTTATGGAGGGATGGAGATGTTCCCTGTGGCTCAGCAGCTTTATCGACATGGCAAAGCTTATAGGTTCATCTTTGGTTTTTCTGCTGTCTCTATAATGTACTTAGTTTTGATTATTTCACTTCAAGTGCATGGCTGGCAGATCTACTATAGCAAAAAGCTGCTGGATGCCTGGTTCACCAACACACAAGATAAAAAGAAGAAATAAGAGATTGCTGGAGAATAATATATTGTCAGCTGCTTATTTGTGTCTTTATTTTCTCTTCCTGATGGCTCTTCGATCACATACGTTTTTATGATTACCTGACTAAGTAATTTGAGCCTATGAGGAGATCAGATTCGTTAAAGGATGTTCGGTGTCAATCTTCTCATCCACTGGCTCTCAGCCCAGATCAAGACGTCACTGATGTCCATTTCTGCTTAGGTTTGAACTGCAGGCTTTGTAATCGCTCTCTGTTTCCACCACAATTCAACATGCTGTTTAACACCTCAAATTGTATTCATTGGGATCTAGGCACATCTGGGAAATGTAACCTTAATGATGAGGAACCAGACGATGTGTGAAGAGCCACAGCAAAAGTCAATTTACTAAAACAGTGCTTGTCATATATTCTGCTCTTTTCCACTAATCAGCTTTCAATAAAATTATCAGAAATTATTCTTTGTCCGTTTTGAATAAATAGACTGAAATCAACATGCTTTTGTTTGAGGTTGTAATAATATGTAACCAATCTAAACAAAAAAAATAATTTGTTGAAATTAAACAATTATTTATAGATGGTAACTTTGTATTCACTTTGGATTAGTTCACTGGTTTGGCTTAATATAAAGATAAAAAAAAAGTTAATACGAATGAGTATTACAGTTTTTTTAAGCTTAATAATGCCCCTCCTTTTTTCTTTCTCTGAATCAAACAACCAAGGGTATTAATTTATAGAAATGCTCAGCAGATAATTAACCAAGGTTGGCGAGTTGCTTAAAGCAACAGTTCACCCAAAAAGGAGTTTTTTTTTTTCTGTTGAACACAAAAGAAGAAAATTTGAAGAATGTTGGTAACCAAACAGTTGATGGCAGCCATTGACTCCCATAGTATGGGGGGGGGGTGCATGGAAGTCAGTTACGGTCAACATTTTGGTTACCAAAATTCTTCCAAATACCTTATTTTGTGTTCAACAGAAGAAAGAAATCCATACAGGTTTGGAACAACATGAGGGTGAGTAAATGATGACAACATTTAAATTTTTCGGTGAACTATCGCTAAGGGCTGGCATCAGGTCTTACCATGTGTGTTTGCTTAATGTTATCTTAGAAGCCATAATCTGTAACTGTATAGTTGTTGTCAGTTATTTAGCAGAATCATTAAGACACTTCTTAACATTGTAGTGTACTCATTTCAAGGAAATAATACAAAGAAGAAACTCATAAAAATGTGAGTTAAGATATTAAAACTGTAGGTTTAGGTTAGGTCTCGCCAGTAGACAACTGCCCAGTACAGGAGTAGCCAACAAGGTAGCAGAGTTGATGTGGAGGTTTGTAGGTTAAGTGCATATCCTTCATCAAGCTCATGGATGCACGGGTTCCAAAGCTTTAATAGCTTACACAGATTAACGTGTTTAACCTTTGCACCTCGTTCAGCTTTATTCCTTTCCTATAGAAGTTCTTGTGCAGCACGTTTCTATTTTCATTCCAAAAACACTGTCATTAATAATCTCACAGTGCGTTTTTAATGTTAAACCATCATCACCATTTGATGTTGGTAGCATCCAGTGTATATCAATGTTAACGGCCAAGTTAACAAAAAAAAGAGAGAGAATGGAGAAATTGATGCTTCATTTGCAGACTTAAATAGTTCTGACAGGAGGAAAAACCATACTGACCTACTGGCATGGAAATTCTTGTCTCGCTTTCTGAATGTGCACGTATTGTAAACAAGTGTCCAACACATGCACAGCTACATATAGGCTACTAAATATTAATATACTATAAAGGCAGAAGCGTTTTTTTTATCATAATGGTTTTCTGCTTTTTGGGGTTTGGGATTTTTTGGTCATTAGTTTGCGTTATGTGTAGATATGCGCCGTTAATTTACCTGTTGTTCAAATCTGAAATGCGTGAATGACAATGATTTGCATCTACAAGGCTCACTTTGAATAACAAAATAAAGTTGAGGAAAAAAAAGTTATTTATCTTTAAACGTGTGACATGCAAATCTTTTACACAATGCAGTGTTTATTTGGACTTGAAGTATTTTCATTATTATTATTAAAGGGATAGAACACCCAAAAATCAAAATAATTTACTCACTCTCATGCCATCCCCAGATGTAGACTGACTTTTTCTAAAAAAGAAGCATGAGTTTGAGTAAATTATTTTAATTTTAATTTTGGGGTGGGCTATCCATTTAAAATAGCCTATATTTTCATAATTACGACTACACTTTTATTTAGACTAGTTACTAAAGCCTAGACGTGTATTTGTCAGGTCTGCCAAGTAGGAAAATTACATGACCCAATGTTTCTTGTCATTTTTGGTTTTTGCAAAACATTGTGCATTACCGTGTCCATAGCTCTTTCCCCCCTTGAAAACGCAAATATATCATGTCAAACTCAACATCTGAGATCATACATAAGTCATAACCAGACATTTCTGAGAACCAGATCTGGATCATTAATGGGATGATGATGGATCGCTTCATGCTGCTGCTCATATTTCTTTCAGGTAAGAGATTATTACAGATGAACTTTCAGAAAAATAGATGTGGGCAGTTTTTTTTTTTTTTAATCTATACTTTCATACAGTGACCCCCCCCCATCCAGACCTTCAGCAATCTCCAATACTACAACAAAAATCTCTCTCTCTCTATTTATTTTAATTAATTATTTTATTCAATACTAATACATTATATTAGTGCTGTCAATCGATAAAAAAAAAACAATTGATTGCACTTTTTTCCCCTGAAATTAATCGCGATTAATTGTGCTTGTGATAATTTCACATTCAATCTTCAAATTAATGCACAAACACAAAGACAGTATATTTTTAATATTTGTTTAATGGCATCTTTTTTTAATGACTGAAGTCTAGTATCACCGATACCAATACTACTGATGTCTCTATAAAATCCCCCCCCATATTTAACCATTGACTATAGTCATTCAGCATTACAGTATAATTGAGAGCTATCATTTTTAACATTTATTAGACTTTAAAAAAAATAACAACTTATTTAAGTGAACTTAAAACAATCTTCACATAAACCCATTATAATGTCATATTTAGCTACCTGCCCTTCAGCAAGTAGTAAATATGCAGAAATTGAATAAAGTTATCAAACTAAACCCCCATGTCGTTCCAAACCCGTAAAAGCTTAGTTCGTCTTTGGAACACAATTTAAGATATTTTGGATGAAAACCAGGAGGTTTGTGACTGTCCCATTGAGTGCCAAGTAAATGACACTGTCAAGGCCCAGACAAGTATGAAAAGCATCGTCAGAATAGTCCATCTGCCATCAGTGGTTCAATCTGAATTTAATGAAGCAACGAGAACACTTTTTTTGCGCAAAGAAAACAAAAACAATGACTTTATTCAACAATTCGTCTCCTCTGCGTCAGCGTAGCACCATTTTGGAGAATATCCGCTGGATGCAAGCAGTTTACGCTGTTCTGTGTCAGCCGCACCACACGGATACGCTTTCTACGTTTGTTTACGCTTTGATTTGAACGAAAACAGCGTTTCTGGTATGCGGTATCATGCCCATGGACTGTTCTTGTGTTTTTGTCCACAAGTGCTCTCCTTGACCTAGATTTCCCTCATGTGTTTCTATGCCAATTTTTGGTTGTTCCTGTTCTCATTGTGTTCATTTGATTCAGCTGTCTCGTTTATTCTCTTGTTTAGTTCTATGTTACTTTTAAGCCCAATGTTTCCTGTCTCCAGCGTCCGGTGTCTAAAGTCTTGCCTTGATGTTATTCTATGTGTTGTATTCCCTTTGGTTTGTTTTATTAAAGACTGTCATTTTGAGTTTACCCCTTCGTCTCCTCGCTCGCCGCTCCTGTGAAGTGACATGCGTGTGTTGTCAAATTGATGTTTTTTTTTAATTTGCATGTTTTTTTTTTTATTTGCATGTGCTTTTTAATTTGCAGTGTTGAGATCTCTCGGCTACCATACACTACAGCACATATGTGCGTGCAATTGAAGAGCTCGCGTTACAAGCACAGTACCATTTCTGAAAAATAGATGTAGGGCAGTTTTTTTTTCTTTTTTAAAGATTTTTTTTTTTCTTTTTTCCATTCTTTATTAATGCGCTGCTTTAAATGACGCGCACACACACACACATCACTGGCACACAGAGATTAGTGATTGCGCTGTGCAAACAGAAACATTCAGGAGCTCATAATCTTGTCAGCGCTGCCCCGTGACTTTTATTAATCGATACTGAATCGATACATTATTTGAGGGGGGTAAAAGCACTGCTTTTAAAGTAACTAAACTAAGCTTCAATGTTTGTACAGAGAGACAGACACAGGCAATTCACACAAGCAACTTCAATCTCTCTCTCTCTCAAAATGGCCATATTTGAGAAAAAAAGTAGAGTGCTTTGCACCACTGGATATAGCTGACAGTCATTTAACATTTCTATTGTAAAACAGTTGACTAATATTAAATTATTTGCAGCTTCATCTTACCTCGCTCTCTTTCAACATTAAACTGATGCGTCGTGCTGGAATTTGTGCTCTGCTTCTGTGAACAGTAAACCCTGCTTACTTTTATTTGATTGGCCATCTCAATTATTTTGACATTGACTAGCGCTGTAACGGAGTGAACAAAGGAAGTGTGCGGATCCATATGCAAAGCTGTTTATTAAAAGACATGGTCAAAAACAGGCATGGGTCAATAACAACAACAGGTATGGTGTAGGCAAGACTAAGAGTAATCCAAGGACAGACGAGATCAGTCTCCGGCGAACAATATCCAACAGGGCAAGGCAAAGAGAGATAATCCAGGTACACAGAAATAGTCCAGGCAGAGGTAAACAGAGTTCGAACGGCAAGACAAAAGGGTAATCCGAAAAACACAGACAAGAATCTAAACACAGGAAAACAGACAAGGCAAGACTATGTCTAGACTATGAAAACCAGTACAGGCTCCGTAAAGTAGCTATCAGCTATAACAGTGATAAACGCTAAACAATACTCGGCAGTTTGAGAAGGATCTGAGTCGGTGTAATATAGTGTGTGTGTGATTGGTTACAGCTGTGTGTAATCAGTGCAATGGATGATGGGAAATGCAGTCCAGAGTGACATGCAACACTCTGTGTAATGTGCAATATAATGGAAGGGCGACCTCTGGTGGCAATTGGATGGAAGTCCATGAAGCGGATTCATGACAAGTGCTGTTCGACCGCTGAGGCATTGATCTGAAGTGTCACGTATGCGCAGCAGTCGCGCAAATGGTTTGCCGGCGCAAGGTAATTCTCTCACTTTAATAGTATTTACAGCTCCTAACAGGCTGTGTGACTATGAGAAATTATTACCTCAAAATGTACATCGGTATGCAGATTTCCCTATTGCTCACATGCCAGCAATTATCCCTCTGCATGCCACTGTTGGTACGCATGCCATAGGTTGCCGACCCGGGTTTTAGATTCTCCAGTTTAGACTTATTTGCACGTGTCACAGGGATTTAAAGAGGTTTAGGGCTTCACTTACAAATGACGTCTAAGTTCAGAGTTGTCATCAAGTGGTCTGTCTTTATGATATACCAATACTTATTGTGACAGGGAATAGGAGGCCCACCCATAAAAAACTATCTTGGCCCTGTTTTGGGTGCATACAAATCTAATTGCACCCCATAGAAGAACTATTTTGGTTCCCCCAAAGAACCCTCCAGTGAACAGCTCTTAAAATAATCTTTTTTTTAATTATTATTAGTTTTTCTAGTGTAAAGGATGTTTTAGAATCTACAGTCTTAGAAATGTATGGTCTTTATTGGTATTTTTGGTTCAATGAAGAACCTTCAACATCCATGGAATCTTTCCATTGCACAAAAGGTTCTTTAAATTATTCAAATGTTCCTCACACTAAGAAATGGTTCTTTTAAGAACTGTTCACTTGAAGGTTCTTTGGGGAAAAACAAAATGGTTCAAAAAATCTTGGAACCTTTAAGTTCAAGAGTATTTTTTTTTTTAAAGTGGAATAAAGTTATTTAGATTCTCCTCGCACACAAAAGAGGTTCTTTTATGAAAATTCATGGATGTTAAAGGCTCTTCATGGAACCATCAATGCCAATAAAAACAAAACAAAAACATTTTTAAGAGAGTAGCTGTTGGGACAGCACTTTTGATATTTAAAGTGGTTAAAAAATAGCACTGATCTAAATGGAACTGTTTTCTTGTTTGACCAGCATTTATAAATGAAGGGCTACTACAAACAACACTTGACAATCTTTCTACTTGGACCACTACACCTGATGCTGCCACCTCCATTACCAACCCTATTACCACTACTACCAATTCTACTACCAGCCCTATTACCACTAGCGTCAATTCTACTACCACCCCTATTACCACTACCGCCAATTCTACTACCACCCCTATTACCACTACCGCCAATTCTACTACCACCCCTATTACCACTACCGCCAATTCTACTACAACCCCTATTACCACTACTGCCAGTTCTACTACCACCCCTATTACCATTACCACTACCACCAATTCTACTACCACCCCAATCACTACTACCACCCCTATTACCGCTACCACCGATTCTACTACCACCCCTATTACAGCTACCACCCCTATATATATATAGATCCTTTATCTTGACAAACTATACAAAAAGAAAGAAAATAATAATTTAATTTAAGCATTAATTTATGTCAGAAATACATATCAAAATATGTTAAACTGCAACTATTTGAGTTTGGATATGTCATTTGTTCTGGTTTGTTTTTCGTACGTTAACATGTTTAACCAGTCCTGTGTGTCTTTTGTATCTTCTGTAGCTGGTATTCCTAAGGCCTCAGCTCAGTGTTTGTATTTAACACATTTCCATGCATTTGGTGGACTTAAACTTCTGGACTGTGGCTTGAACCTGGAGGTGTTTGAAAGCAAAGTCAACGTCTGTATTTACATCTTTGACATTTAAGAGGGGGCAATGGTTGACCATTTGAACAAATTCACATTCATTTTGAATGACACAAGTTGATGCGAGTGTAATTTTAGTATCATTAGTTTTTATTAATATTTTGAATATTTAATATTTTTATTATTTCATTTTCATATTTAGCACTGTTAATTATTTTATTATGTTATCCATTTTTAATGTTAAAATTGCTGACCATTCTATACATTTCTTGGACAAAATTTTATTTGTATATTAATATTTTAAGTTCATGGCAGTTTACTGGTGTAATTTAAGGGTTTAATTACTGTCGGCAAATACATTTCCAAAAAACTGGCTGATATATGTGTAGTAGTCATCAAAGTATGTATAATGTAAGTGTAAAATGTATAATACTGTATATAACAACTGCATTCAGTTTACTGTAGTCATATACTGTATATATATACAGAACTCTGGCATTTTGAGTGTATTTTAAAGTGCTTGTGACTAGACAACCGATTGGCACAATGGCTTTAGCTTTGATTGCTTTGTTTAGGGGACTCTGGAAGAGAATATGTACGTTGCCTCCAGTGTCCAGATGCTTACATCCAAACCCGAGCAACTGACGTCCCACAACATCACCTCAGCTGCTACAACTGTCACTAATCTGCTGTATGCTACCATGTTAAATGAGGTAAGAATGTACAGAAAACAAATTATGTTAGTATGTTTATCTGACAGTGTGAATAGTCCAAACTCATTATAATATGTATATATGTAGAAATGTAATAATATTGTAGAAATGTAATGATATTGTAATCAAGGTAAGTACAGACAAATATGTTAGTAGGTTTGTCTGAGAGTATGACTAGACCAAACTCATTATGTAGAAATGTAATAATATTGTATTAATATTAATAATACAGGTGCATCTCAATAAATTAGAATGTTGTGGAAAAGTTCATTTATTTCAGTAATTCAACTCAAATTGTGAAACTCGTGTATTAAATAAATTCAATGCACACAGACTGAAGTAGTTTAAGTCTTTGGTTCTTTTAATTTTGATGATTTAGGCTCACATTTAACAAAAACCCACCAATTCACTATCTCAACAAATTAGAATACTTCATAAGACCAATAAAAAAAAACATGTTTAGTGAATTGTTGGCCTTCTGGAAAGTATGTTCATTTACTATATATGTACTCGATACTTGGTAGGGGCTCCTTTTGCTTTAATTACTGCCTCAATTCAGCGTGGCATGGAGGTGATCAGTTTGTGGCACTGCTGAGGTGGTATGGAAGCCCAGGTTTCTTTGATAGCGGCCTTCAGGTCATCTACATTGTTGGGTCTGGTGTCTCTCATCTTCCTCTTGACAATACTCCATAGATTCTCTATGGGGTTCAGGTCAGACGAGTTTGCTGGCCAATCAAGCACAGTAACACCATGGTCATTGAACCAGCTTTTGGTACCTTTGGCAGTGTGGGCAGGTGCCAAGTCCTGCTGGAAAATGAAATCAGCATCTCCATAAAGCTTGTCAGCAGAAGGAAGCATGAAGTGCTCTAAAATTTCCTGGTAGATGGCTGTGTTGACTGTGGACTTCAGAAAACACAGTGGACCAACACCAGCAGATGACATGGCAGCCCAAATCATCACTGACTGTGGAAACTTCACACTGGACTTCAAGCAACATGGATTCTGTGCCTCTCCACTCTTCCTCCAGACTCTGGGACCTTGTTTCCAAATGAAATGCAAAATTTACTTTCATTTGAAAAGAGGACTTTGGACCACTGAGTTATTTTTCTCCACAGCCCAGGTAAGACGCTTCTGACGTTGTCTCTGGTTCAGAAGTGGCTTGGTAGCCCTTTTCCTGAAGACGTCTGAGCGTGGTGACTCTTGATGCACTGACTCCAGCTTCAGTCCACTCCTTGTGAAGCTCTCCCTAGTGTTTGAATCAGCTTTGCTTGACAGTATTCTCAAGCTTGCAGTCATCCCTGTTGCTTGTGCACATTTTGCTACCCAAATTCTTCCTTCCAGTCAACTTTGCATTTAATATGCTTTGATACAGCACATTGTAAACAGCCACACCTTTCAGTAATGACCCTCTGTGACTTACCCTCTTTGTGGAGGGCGTCAATGTTCGTCTTCTGGATCATTGCCAAGTCAGCTGTCTTCTCCATTATTGTGGTTTCAAAGAACAGGAGATACCCGGAATTTATACTCTAGGGATGGTCATTAATTGAAACTCAAATGTAAATATTCTAATATTTTGAGATACTGATTTTTGACTTTCGTGAGCTGTAAGCTCTAATCATCAAAATTAAAACAACAAACTTTACATGCAATGAATCTAAAATATATGAAAGTATATATTTTCATATATATAATAAAATATAATAAAAATATATCTAAAATTCACTTTTTGAAATAACTTGCAAGAAAAAATGAACTTTTTCATGACATTCTAATTTATTGAGATGCACCTGTATATCTTTATTGCAGTCAGTTGCAATGTCAGTGGTGGCCACCATCAGTCAGCTCATGCACACTGATAAAGACCAATACTCTGAAGACACTTATGATGCTCTTGAGAGGTATTTACACTCCACACATACCTGTCCCACACAAACACAACACACTATGAATGTGTTATAATAACAAAACCACACATTTCTGTGTAAAGCAATTACAAATAAATAAATAAATGTTTAATTATAAAAAATAAAATAAACAAATGTAAAAAGTTAATTTAATTATAGTGGCTAATTTAATTTAATGTTCAAATTACTCACCAAAGCTTCGGAAAAACTATAGTTACCGTGGTAAAATTTATTTCATTTTGTGCAAAACTATTTTTTATTTGGATACAAATATGATTTTTTTTTCTCCTTGTGAAAAAATGTATATTAAATGTTATTACACACAAAAGTTACCAATAGTTACATTGTTGTTGGTTTTTTAGACAAAAAATACTGAGATGATTTTTTTATATATATTTTTTTTTATACTTTGAAATTACAAAATTACAAAAACTTTGTAAACAATAGTTACCGTGCTAAAAAATAATTTATTTGTGTGTAACGTTTTGTGTACTTTTTTTTTATTTATACAAAAAATACTTTGTGTGCTCATTGGGAAAAATGACTGAGTGTATTATTTATGTGTCCCTTTACAACATTTACATTTAAATATATTAATTACTCAACTAATTGCATTTTATATATAGATACATTTACTAATTGCATTTTATATATAATTATTTTTACTATCATTATTATTATGACCATCGTTAGGATGGATATGTTTAACTTTTCCATGTGTATTATTTCTGTAGTATTACAAAGACTTTGGAGGATTTTGCTTTGAACATGAGTAACATTAACTTTAGTGTACTGGTGCAACCAAACCTAGTGGTGCAAAGCATCAGGCTGTCAAATTGGACACCACAAGTGCAGTTCTACGCTATAACAGGTCAGTACCAAAATATCATATAAGGCTTCAAGTGTAATTATTATACATCTGTGTAGATATCAGAAAGACATTTCTACTTCTTAAAACTAAACTAAGCTGCATTTCACTAGGACTGTCAGAGAATTCCCCCGAAAGAATCGGTTTGGTTGCAAATGATGCTAATATGGCATTTTCTTCAGGACGTCCCATTGATCTCCTGTTAGATATCAAACTGCAAAATGATTCCCAGAAAGACTGGGGTACCGTTTTAATTTCTGTTCTCATTTTGAGGTACATAATTAATAGTCAAAGTTTTGAATACCTTATTCCTTCTATTTTCCCATAGGGAACAGAAATCCCAGTATTGGAGTGGTGCTTTATGAAAATGATTGGTTTTTCAACTCAAAACAATTTAAGAGTGAACTCGATACCAATAGAAGGGTGGTGTCTGCCAGCCTCACAGACAAAAGCTTGCTTGACAACGTGTAGTTCACCATCAGTCCCAATGTAAATGATCATCTCGTAATGATTACATAACATATAGCAGTTTATGAATCACTTGACTTATTAGTCAATAAAACACCTACATATGAATTAATGTACAGTCAGTCATTACCACAAAGTAACTGACCAAATAAATATAAATTATAAATAAATATCAGAAAAACAGAAAAAAATAATTATATGTAATTTATTCATTCATATATTTCTTTTTCATATATAGTTTTCTGAATATTTTAATAAATCAATATATAATAATGAAAACAATTCAACACAAGTATTTAAAATCATAATTGCAATACAATAATATGTAATATGGATATAATAAATTAGGAATAAGTTAATTATAATTTTATGTATTTTTGTATTCATATTTAAATATATATAAGCAATATCACACTCGTAGATATGGCTGTATATCGGAAAGGCTATGAATTGGCCGTGCTGATATACAGCCTGTGAGGGACCGAGAAGTCAGGGAAAAGGAACACAAGCGTTCCACTAGAAAATGGGTCTTTATTTGAACCCCCTCCGGTAAACTTAAACTTAAAATAGAAACAAATGTAAGTAACAGATACAACGTAACTAATTTGTGTGCACTCCAAATCAGCAACTATGTATATAAAAATGGGAACTTGTAAATGTAAACATATGAAAACCTAACAATAAAGAACGTCTCAGTTACGTGCGTAACCCTCGTTCCCTGATGGAGGGAACGGAGACGTTATGTTGTGACGAAATAGGGAATGTTGTGACGAAATTCACTTGGGAGCCCCAATCATCTCTGTCTTTAAGAAAATACGCCAATGAATAATGGCTAGTGGATCTTGCATACCTGAACCACTCCCCGTGCACACGGGTATAAATAGGCGACAGGTGCATCCATGTATCAGGGTTTATGCTGAGAAGGTGTCCCTGGCACCCAGCGATGGTTTCAAGATTGTGGCATGGGGACATAACGTCTCCGTTCCCTCCATCAGGGAACAAGGGTTACGTACGTAACCGACGACATAGGGGTCTATGGAAAGATGTCGACAAGCAAGCGCGTGACATACAAATGCCATGCAAAGGTCGTAAACTTCCCATCATCTCAGCGCAAATTTGCTGAACTTGGTACCCGCAGGGACCACAGGTGAGTACATCGCTGCTGGAGATAGCCAAGCCACTGTTCCTTTCACCACAGAAATTGGAAGGGATTTCGACCTTCAAAGAAAGATTGCTTCAAGTCTTTCCTATTTGTTGTTACAGCTTGGCAGCAATGATGGGGGAACGAGCCTTCCGGGGAAGAGCGCTACGGAGGCCATGTGGAGACACTGATATGGACTGACTGACAGTACTACATACGGAATGGGACTCTGAGGCAGGTCCTACCTAGGAGTAGGGAGGAGAGCTGCCAGCAGAGCCAGACAGAGTGCTCTGTCAAAGGGAAGACACGGGTTTACCGAGGGGGAAACCTTACCGTGGAAGAATACACATATGGGATTGCCTGTAGGCAAAGTGCTTCGCCCATTCTGACTGCCGGGGGTGCTGGAGGAACACCACCAGGGTTCGCCGTCCGGGGAACTAACTGGAGGAAAAAGGCGCTCGCATCCCCAGGTGAGGGGGAATGGCGCAGCAAGTGTGACACCGGCCAGATCTTCCCACCACTTACCTGTTACCCCACACACGGAAAGAATCTGGCTCAATGTGGAGATTGTAAAATCTTGCGAAGGTGTTCGGTGTCGTCCAGCCCACAGATCTACAGATGTCTGCCAGAGAGGCGCCGTGTGCCAGCGCATAGGAGCAGGCAACACCCCCAGGGTGCACGGCTCGCCTTGAGATTGGTACGCCAAGGCAATGGCATCCACTATCCAGTGGGCCAACCTCTGCTTGGAGACAGCCTTCCCTTTCTGCTGACCTCCGTAGCAGACAAGGAGCTGCTCAGAGCTTCTAAAGCTCCGGTTGCGGTCCACGTATATGCGCAGCGCTCATACGGGACACAGCAATGCCAAGGCTGGATCTGCCTCCTCCGAGGGCAGTGCTTGCAGGTTCACCACCTGATCGCGGAAGGGCGTGGTGGGAACCTTGGGCACATATCCAGGCCGGGGTCTCAGGACAATGTGAGAGTAGTCCGGCCCGAACACAAGACACTCTTCGCTCACCGAAAATGCTTTGAGATCCCCGACCCTCTTGATGGAAGTGAGCGCGGTCAGGAGCGCTGTCTTAGCAGACAGGAACTTCAGCTCAACTGAGTCCAGCGGCTCTAAGGGACCACTCTGAAGCCCAGCCAGGATGATAGAGAGATCCCAGGAGGGCACCAGGGGTGGCCTAGGAGGATTTATCCTTATGGCACCCCTCAAGAACCTAATGATGAGATCGTGCTTTCCCAGGGACCAGCCGTCCACTGCATCGAGATGTGCTGCAATAGCAGCCACATACACTTTCAAGGTGGAGGGTGACAGCCTACACTCCAACCCTTCTTGCAGGAAAGAAAGCACTACTCTAATCGTGCATCTTCGGGGGTCCTAATCAACACCAGAACACCAAACCGCGAACAGACTCCACTCCAAGGCGAGAGCTCGCCTCGTAGAGAGGGCTCTGGCGTGAGTGATAATGATTTCCACCACCAGTGGGAGAACACTAAGTCTGCCACATCCCGTGATCTGGACGTGGATGCCAAGGTGCCGGGCCCCTGAGAAAGGAGGTCCTTCCTCAGAGGGATGCGTCACGAGGAGGGATGAGTTCTGAAAACCAGGTCCGGGTAGGCCAATACGGCGTAACCAGCAGGACCTGTTCCTCGGCCTCGCTGACCTTGCACAGTGTCAGTGTCACAGCTCACTGAGGGAAGCACAAACTTGCGTAAGCCCAAGGCCAGCTGTGTGCCAGTGCATCCGTGCCGAGGGGGCCTCGGTCAGGGAGTCATTCAACTGGCCGTGGGAGGACTCGTGGAAGACAACCAGGTTTACCTGAGTTTCCCCGAATCGACTCCAGAACAGCCGGATCATCTCGGGATGGAGTCACCATTCTCCAGGGAACGTGAGCTGTCATGAGAGCCGCTCGGCTGCACGATTGAGCTTCCCCAGGATGTGGACGGCACGCAGGGACTTGTGCTGCGTCTGACTCCAGAGGAGGAGATGGCGGGTGAGTTGTGACATGCGATGTGATCATAGACAACCCTGCCGGTTGATTTACGAGATGGCCGGACTGCCGCAAGGCTAGTAGCACTGGCTAGCAACTCGAGGCAGTTGATGTTCCAAAGCAGTTGAGGCCCTGTCCAGAAACCCGAGGTTGTCTGCCCGTTGATTGTAGTGCATCAGCCGCACTGGTGGCATCCATCGTGACAACGACATGCAGAGACTAAGGGTACTTCGACCCGCAGAAGGACAAGAACCGTCCAGGGGCTGAATGAGCGGCAACGTGTTGGCGTGACGGTCACGCAAACTGTACCACGGTGACATGCCCATCTCGGGACGCGGGAGTGTAACCTGTGCTGAAGTGGTCCCATATGAAGCAATCCGAGCGGCGACTGCGGCTGCGGATGCCATATGCCCAGGAGCCTCTGAAAGTGTTTCAGTGATACCACCATCCTGCCTCTGAAGGCACTCAGGCAGGTCAGCATGGACTGGGCATGCTCATTGGTGAGACGTGCCACCACACTCACCGAGTCTAACTCCATACTGAGAAAAGAGTTTCTCTGCACAGGGAAGAGCTTGCTCTTTTCCCAGTTGACCCAAAGCCCCAACTGGCTGAGGTGCCAGAGCACCAGGTCCCTGTGATCGCACAACTGTTCTCGTGCGCGGGCCATGCTCGAGACAATTGAGGATCCTGATGCCCACTTCCCATAACAGGGTAAGGGGGCCCTCTGTGACTTTCGCAAAGACACGAGGGGACAGGGAGAGCCCGAAGGGTAGGACCCTGTACTGCCATGCCCGACCCTTAACTGCAACCCGAAGGAATGGTCTGTGTCGTGGGCGAATCAAGACATGAAAGTAAGTATCCTTCAGGTTGACCGTTGCAAACCAATCCTGGGATTGGATGCATCTGATGATCTTCAGCATCTTGAATGGGAGCTTGAGAAGGACCCGATTCGAGATTCACAGATCCAGGATTGGCCAAAGGCCACCGCCTTTCTAGGTACGATGAAGTAAGGGCTGTAAAACCCCTGCCTCATCTCGGCTGGAGGGACCGGCTTGATTGCATCCTTTGCCAGGAGGACAGCAATCTCCTCGCACAAGACAAGTGCGTCTAGGACTGCCACCGAAGTCTCGAGAGCGCCGCTGAGCTTGGGAGGTCGCCTGGTGAACTGAATCGCATAGCAGAGTCAGATTGTGCAAATGAGCCAGCAGGACGGGCTGGGCAGCGTAAGCCATGCCCCCAAACTCCGTGCGAGTGGCACCAAAGGGACAATCGACATACCCACGGTGGTGCAGCGGAGGGGAGCAGAGCTGGATGGTACAGAAGGCATCGCGTTCTGACACATCCCCGCAGAACTCCCCCGGTCCCCAGGGGGACTGCCCAGAGATGCGTGGAGAGGTATCGCGTCTCCCAACCGCAATCTCTTGGCTGCTGCCAAGAGGGGGCATCGCAGGCGCGAGTGAGGAGGCAGTGCATCACACACTGTCAGCCCGCGAGCCTGAGAACCCGGAGGAAAGGGAAATTGCTCTTTCTTTGACAATGTGGTTACAGAATGTGTAACAGAATTAATGATTCTCCCCTGCCCTCCTTCGGGGGAAGGAGCGGCGCTGACCTCGCCATCTCCTGAGATCAAGCAGCTTCCCACATCTCTGGGTTGCCCGTGTCAGGGCGCCTCCCCGGACGATATCGGGGCCAGCTGGAACACGGGGGGTGCCGTGCTCCCACGATAGGCTCGATGCGCTGGCCTAGGTGACGATTCAGAATGGGGCAGAGCAGCTCTGGAGGACCCAGAATGACGCCCACGGTGACGAGCAGACTGGGGCTTGCCCTGCGGCGGAGTGGTGGCAGATGGTGCATCACGCCGGGACAAGATGTGTTGGATGGCCTCGGTCTGCTTCTGTACTGCCGAGAACTGATGGGCACAGTCCCGCCGAACAGTCCAGCCTGGGAGACGAGAGCATCGAGAAAGCGCACTTAGTCGACGTCGCTCCTCTCAGCAAGGCTGAGCCATAGATGGTGCTCTGCTCTTTTAGTTGAAGTGCCCGGGGGAATCGCTGCAGACAGGAACACCGCTGTTCGCACCATAACGCCAACCAGAACAGCTTCCAGACAGATGATGAATGGCTTTGTGGAGATCAACAAGTTCATCCACTCGGCTCCGAAGCAAAAATTTGATGAGTGGATGCACCTGTCACCTATTTATACCCGTGTGCACAGGGAGTGGCTCAGGTATGCAAAATCCACTAGCCAATATTCATTGGCGTTTCCTCTTAAAGTCAGAGATGATTGGGGCTCCCAAGTGAATCCCCTATGTCGTCACGACATAACTCGTAGTGACCGACAGATAGGGAAATAATGAATATTGTTTGTTTCACATGGTTATTATAAACTGAAACCAAAATGAATGTGAAATGTCACTTTAGAACTAGTAACGAAGGAATTCAATTTCAATTTAACAGTCTTTACTACTGACCCGTAAAACAGTCTCATTATCATCTAATGGCGGAACAATTAAACTAAAATCACCATCATGAACACACCTAATACTAAATAATACTATTATTTATATAAAATATTATTTATTGAATAATAATATTTAATAAACAACAACAGTAGGGTTCATGAATGCTGAACGCCCGCTGACCCTCTGGAGCTCACATCTCCGAAAACATTTTTAAAATTACAGTGGATTTGGGCATCCAACATGACACTCGCTGTGAGAAATATGGCAACTTTGGCAAGTGTAGTGATCCAAACGGTGAAATAGCTGTTGGAGTTCTGTTGGACTCTAAAGGCCAAAGTATACTTATTTTTTTACGCGCAAGTTAGCGTATGCATACAGTTGTACGCACAGCCTTGCAAAGTATACTTCATTTGGCTCGTACGCGTACACAGACATTTGACGCATGTGCTTTGCGCCAAATTGCAATACCTCTCCTGGCCTAACGGGGCCAGTGTTTGCGCAGTCTCTCGCTATGAGTTAAAACACATCTGAATATCTTTGTATTCTTTCATGCTACAGTTGTACAAATGAGGATATTTTCTAACTTCTTTGCACAATCTCTCGTCTATGTAGGCCTCCATTGTCGCTGTAGCTAACCCGCATTCCGGTTTGGTTCTGTTTATGCAGTTTTTCTTCGGCTACCTTGTGAATAGATACCCCCACGGCAGGGTTGCCACCTTGCGGATAAACTAATTACTGCAAGAGAGTTAAATGCACATGTGCGACCTGCGCGTACAAAGTACAAAAATCCGGCGCGTACAGTACACGCGTCCTATTCTGATGACGAAATTTGCGTCACGCGCACGCTGTCCCTCGCGTTCGTGTAAAAAGTGAAGTATACTTTGGCCTTAATATCAACACTCTTATCAGCCATTCAGATTCGAGGACCAGAAATAACTGTTGTATAATTAATATAAATGTATATTTTTTTTTCTCCATGTGTTTTGGGAGTGTCCTGTGGTCATGGATCTGTGGACGCATGTAGAACTGGTTTTGTCTTCCTCACTGCGGACTGATTGCTTTGCTGATACGTGTGTGTCTTCTTGAAGCTTAATGCAAAGGAGAAGGCTGTTTGCTGGTTTTGCGGTTGCGAGGAGGACGATGATGTAGAACTGGTGTGAGCCGCACATGTGTGGAGAGGCATAATGGATTGCATATTATTATTATTATTATTATTACTTTATTTCAATTTTTTTATTTTTTATTTTTCTGGCATGTGTGATTATATAAAGGAACGACCTGTTTTGTTGTTGCTTTTTCCCTCCCTCTCTCTCTCCCCTTTGATTGGACCTTTGGAACGTGGAGTGTGTGTCTGTTGTTTTGTTTTGTTTGTTTTGAGTTGATGTTATGATGTTATGTTGTGATGTTGTGTGTGAAAAAAATAAAATAAAAAATGTTGATAACAAAAAAATATAAATGTATATATTAGGGGTATAATGGTTCTCTGTAAAAAAATCGAACTGTACTGTTCTCCAACCACAGTTTGGCACACACTTGCACTGTTCAACTTAAATCTGACAATGCATCTAAAAATAACAACACGTAAAACAGATTAATGTATGTTTCTGTCGATGGATACCCATTCTGGCTTCCCAATACACTACAACAACAGTGAAACCCCCCCCCCCCCAAAAAAAAACCGGTGGACAAGCCAGTCACTCTTTGTTCAAAGCGAGTGTCGTATGCTTGAATATGACTAGTCATTTATGCCATCATCACCCGGGTGTTGAAGCTGCAAGTGCACGGGTGAGACCTGAACAGCACACTTTGATATCTGTGTTTAAACTAAACTCATTTAAGCCTTGCCAGTTTAAACATTCAAAAGCCAGAAGACACGAATGAGAACTCACTTATGCGCGAGAACATCTGCGCACTCATCTGAAGTGCACAAACCTACGTCTCAGAACGTAGGCAAAATACTGAGTTCGTTTTTAAGTCTCGTCTTTGAATGGACAAATTCACACAAAAATGATGTCAACATGCCCATTTTGGTAAGTATTCTAGCAGACATAGTCGGTTGAACGTACAGAATCAGTGTACTGGATCTGTGCATTGTCTTAAAGTGACAGCACTTTTTTATTGTTAATCAAACTATATATAAAAAAACAACAACAACAAAAAAACACTCACTGCTCTTTATTGAATAGCTTTTGTAACTTTAATAATGAATTATCTTTAATTTATGCTGTCATATATACAATGTTATTTTACATTTGATTATTTTATTCAATTTCTGTACCTAAAAACTAATGTTAAAACTACCTAAATACACTGTTTATTTTATTTGTATATATATATATATATATATATATATATATATATATATATATATATATATATATATATATATAATTTATTTGTATTGTTGTCTTTATGTTTTCGGAATATATCCGGCTCACCGTCTTATGACTTTGCATGTGTGTTTTGGGACTATGCTCATAGAGACTGGAGAACAGAGGGTTGCGTCAAAATACGCAATCCTAATGGAGTGCAATGCAAATGTAACCACACCACCAACTTTGCAGTTCTTGTGGTTAGTTTCACATACATGTTTTAAAGAAATTGCTTTAAAAGCTAGTGAGCTGCATAGATAGACATGGAACATCATTTCCTATCCACTTTTTTCCCTTAAGAGCAGGCACATCCATTTGTAAATTTAATGTGTCTGGCTTCCGGTGTCATTCGCTTCCAGCTATTTTTAGCTGTACAAAACAGCTTGTTTTGTTGCTTGATATTTCAAACTGGTGTCTTACCATATTATTTTAATCTATTATTTTAAAGGGATAGATCCCCCAAAAATGAAAATTATAGCATTAATTACTCACCCTCATGTCATTCCAAACTCGTAAGACCTTCGTTCATCTTCAGAGCACAAATTAAGATATTTTTGAAGAAATCCGAGAGCTTTCTGACCCTCCATAGACAGCAAAGGTCCTACCACAATCAAGGCACAGAAAGGTAATAAGGATATCGTTAAAATGGTCCATGTGACATCAAAAATATTTTAATTTGTGTTACAAAGATGAACGAAGATCTTATGGGTTTGGAACAACATGAGGGTGAGTAATTAATTATATAATTTTAATTTTTGTGTGAACTATCCATTTAATTATGAACACACTGGTTTGTAGTGCAATTTTACTGTTTATGGCACTTTGTTATTCTTCTTGTTATTTCCTTAAACTCTCTATATGCAGTAAATAATATTCCTTGCAAAAAGAGCACAGGAGACATAACTCGTAATTGATTTCAAGATAATCTGCCATTAGCATGGTGCTAAATTAACTTCATTTGTTATGTTAGCTTACCTGGTAGTTAGTAAAAATACAGCACACTTTAATCTTTGGTTAATCTTGGTGATCTACATATATTTATTATCAATATTTCTCTCTCTTTGAAGAGCTTTAGAGCAGACTACACTTATTCTGAGGCTTTAAACTGGATCAGCATTGTGGGATGCAGTCTGTCTATTGTGGGTTTGGTCCTCACCGCAGTTTATCAAATTAAGACCAGGTAAAAGCACTGGATATATTTAAGAATAAATTGATCTTAAAGGGATATTTCACCCTCAGTTGCTGGTCCCCATTTTCCATAGTATTAAAAAAACCCAAAACAACAACACTATGCAAGTCAGTGGGGACCAACTGAAGGTGAACTATCCCTTTATTATACTGTACTGTATCAGGGTAAAATAATACTATGTCATAATACAGTGTACTTTGAATTCATACTATTGAATGAACCATATTCATATATTGCTAAATTTAGGTAGGATGCAAGTTACATAATCAGATTACTTTTTTTAAGTAACTAGTAAAGTAATGCATTACTTTTTTAATTTAGAAGAAAAAAACCTACTTCCATCTACTTCAAAGAATACCATGGTATCACCATGCTACACTGAGCAAAATAAGCCTTTCTTAATCAGTACTTTTTTGTCTTATTTTCCAGGAAAGATATTGAAACATTCGGAATCATGGAAAATTTATTTAGAAACAAAATTGCTAATTTATTTACATAGAATATATATTGATATGTTAAGTATATTTCCCCATACATTATTTATTTATATCTTTAAGCATAATTCTAGCAATTTGTATAGTGATGTGTGCTGAAAAACACATTTTGCCAATACTGTAAAAAAATAATTAATAAAACTCAAATACATTCTATATTCTAGTTATTTTATTATTTTATTTTTAGGGGTATCCAATATATTGGGACCATATCTATAATGGATAATTGAACATTCATTCTTTAAAAATACTATTTTACAACACTGTTAAATGTAACCTTCAGCAAATCAATGAATGTTATTTTTTCATACTATACAATATAATATTGTGATGCTTAAATTACTGTTAGCAAAATTATTTAACTTTTTAGTGTTTTAGTAACCAGAAAAAGAAAATAATGATCAGCATACTGGCCATAATTTATAGTCGGTGCACCGTGCATCTGTAATATTTTTACCGGAAAACAAGATAAAAATACTGATTTAAAAAAATATATTTTTGCTACATTTCTTGGAAGATCATGTATTTCTATTGTATCATGTCCAGCAAACTAATGCTAATTCCAGCATATTTTGGATTGCTGTCCTGGGGGAGGGCTCCGTGCCTGGAATATGGCCCGAACCCAGAGAACTCACCCATCCCTAATATGGGATGAAAATAGATTAGGGGTGAGGATTTGGGGTGGAGGAGGGATGCCGGAAAACTGTAGTAGGACAGAGGTAGGTAGGCTGCATATATATACGTATTGTGCTAGTTGGATGGTTAGCTAAACGAGTTGCACCTGTGCCAAATTGGTTGATTATCTGATCGTGCTCCTCCCGAACCTTGTTAATAAAACATAAGTTAACGTTCTGCTTGAGCAGATTAACATTTTAACTTAATGAGAGTATGACAACTAGAGTGCTGGTTCTCTATGGTGCTGAAACCTAAAGATGTCAGAGTTCCCTATCTGTCGGTCACTACGAGTCATGCCGTGACGACATAGGGGATTTACTTGGAAGCCCCAATCATCTCTGACTAGAGAAAACGCCAATGAATATTGGCTAGTGGAATTTGCATACCTGAGCCACTCCCCGTGCACACAGGTATAAATAGGCGACAGGTGCATCCACTGATCAGATTTTTGCTTCGGAGCCAAGTGGATGAACTTGTTGATCTCCACAAAGCCATTCATCTGTCTGGAAGCTGTTCTGGTTGGCGTCACGGTGCGAACAGCGGTGTCCCTGTCTGCAGTGATTCCCCTGGGCACTTCAACTAAAAGAGCAGATTTCCTAAAAGAGCAAAAAGCACGGCCGATTCACGTCTTTTTAAAGACGCTGTTCCGGCCGTGTCCTCTTGGTTGCGGTCGTTTCCTATCCTCTGTCGACAGCCACGATCGTTGTCTTCAGTGTCTGGGCATCCAGCGTGCTGAAGCTGCGTTCGTGGATGGTTTATGCGTTCGTTCTGAGCGTGTAACCATGGCAGCGCTGCGATTGCGCCTCTCTCCTCTCGGGGATGGGAGAGGCTTCCTCTGTCACTACCCGCGCTGGCTTCTCTGCCACGAGCAGAGAACCATCGGCTAGTGCTCTGGGCGATCTGAGGTTACAGTGAGAGCTTTCCACCGGGTCAGTCCCCACGGGCCTTTCACTCCTCCCGCAGCAGCTGTTCTGTGCGGCTCCCCGGTGATTCTGCTGCGCCGTCTCACGGCGTGCCCAGCGTTTCATTTGGCGCGCTGATAGAGGATCAGATGTCGATCGCGGCATCGGTGGATGGGCAATCGTCCTCTGAGGATGAAGATTCGGCGAAGCTGCACCCCTCGGGTGTCGCGGCCGCCGCCGAATCAGACCCAGAGTTGACAGCCGTGCTTTCCCGGCCGCCGCGAGATCGGGGCTGGAGGCGTGCACACCTCCTAGTCCCGAGCCCTCGCGGTGAGATGATTGGCTCCTCGGCACGGGCCGTGGCTCTCGACCACGCCCTGCCCCGGTTCCTTTCTTTCCGGAAGTGCACGAGGAGCTGATGAAGTGGTGGGCTGCCCCTTTTTACGGCCAGAAGCAGCTCGTCTGCCTCCTCCATCCTCGCTACCCTCGATGGCAGGGCGGCTACGGGGTACGTCGACATTCCCCAGGTGGAGAGTGCGGTTGCAGTGCACTTGTGCCTGCAAATAGCCGCCACTTGGAGGAATTGTCCTCGTCTCCCGTCCAAAGCCTGTAAGCTACGGCCGCTCTCGCGGCCAAAGCTTGCAGTGCTGCGGGCCAGGCCGCCTCTGCGCTGCATGCCAAGGCTATCCTGCGTGCACACCAAGCCAAGGCATTAAATGCACGAGGGTAGTACCAACCCGAGGTTGAAGCAGGAACTGCGCTCAGCGACTGGCCTCGCCCTACGGGCGGGGAAAGTCGCAGCGCAGTCCCTCGGGAAGGCGATGTCCACAGGTGTGGTCCAAGAGCGCCATCTATGGCTCTGCCTTGCTGAGAGGAGCGATGTCGACAAAGTGAGCTTTCTCGATGCTCTCGTCTCCCAGGCTTGACTGTTCGGCGACACTGTCGAGGACTGTGCCCAGCAGTCCACAGCAGTACAGAAGCAGACCGAGGCAACACATCTTGCCCCGGCGTGATGCACCGCTCCGCCGCAGAGCAAGACCCAGTCTGCTTGTCGCTGTGGGCGCCTTCCTGTGCCCTCCAGAGTTAGGGAACAGGTAAGTAGCGGCTCCGCCCCGTGCTGAATCGTAAGCTGGCGCGTCGAGCCTCATGCAGGAGCGTGGCGCCCCCTGTGTTCCAGCTGGCCCCTATGTCGTCCTGAGAGGCGATAAAGCGGCCCTGACACAGGCAACCCGGAGATGTGGGAGCCTGCTTGATCTCAGGAGATGGCGAGGACAGCGCCACTCCTTCCCCCGAAGGAGGTCAGGGGGAGAATCATTCATTCTGTTCCGCCGCTGGCTCAAGGGCCAGCGGTACCCACATTATCAAGTAAGAGCAATTCCCTTTCCTCCGAGTTTTTAGGTCCACGGGTCGACAGTGTGCGATGCGTTGCCTCCTCACTCTCACCCGCGACCCATTTTGCCAGCGGCCAAGAGAGTGCGGTTCGGGGACGCAGTGCTTCCCCACGCATCTCTAGCCAGTCCCTACAGGGACTCAGGGAGTTCTGCGAGGATGAGTCAGAACGCAGGGCCTTCTGTACCATCCAGCCTTACTCCCATTCGCTGCACCACTGCGGGTACGTCGATTGTGCCGTTGGAGCCACTTGCATGGCGTCTGGAGGCATGGCTTGCGCTGCCCAGCCCGTCTCGTTGGCTCACGCGCACAATTCGACTCGGCTACGCGATTCAGTTCGCCAGGCGACCTCCCAAGTTCAGCGGCGTTCTCGAGACTGCGGTGGCAGCTCGGAATGCTCCTGTCTTGCGCGAGGAGATTGCTGTCCTCCTGGCAAGGATGCAATCGAGCCGGTCCCTCCAGCCGAGATGAGGCAGGGGGTTTACAGCCCTTATTTCATCGTACCCAAGAAAGACGGTGGTCTTCGACCAATCCTGGATTGCGACTCCTGAACCGGGCCCTGCACAGGCTCCCGTTTAAGATGTTGACGCACAGGCGCATGATCAAATGCATACAGCCCCGGGATTGGTTTGCAGCGATCGACCTGAAGGATGCTTACTTTCATGTTTCGATCCTTCCGCGACAGACCGTTCCTGCGGTTTGCGTCCGGGGGTCGGGCATGGCAGTACAGGGTCCTCCCCTTCGGGCTCTCCCTGTCTGCCCGTGTCTTCACGAAGAACAGTTGTGCGATCACAGGGACCTGGTGCTTCGGCACCTCAGCCAGTTGGGGCTTCGGGTCAACTAGGAAAAGAGCAAGCTCTCCCCTGCGCAGAGAATCTCTTTTCTTGGTGTGGAGTAGACTCGGTGAGTATGAAGGCGCGCCTCATGGAAGAGCGCGCCCAATCAGTGCTGAACTGCCTGAGTTCCTTCAGAGGCAGGAATGTGGCTCCGCTGAAACTGTTTCAGAGGCTCCTGGGGCATATGGCATCCGTAGCTGCAGTCATGCCGCTCGGATTGCTTCATATGAGACCACTTCAGCACTGGTTGCACTCCCGAGTCCCGAGGTGGGCATGGCGCCGCGGTGCACTTCGGGTGAACATCACACAGGAGTGTCGCCGCTCCTTCAGCCCCTGGACAGACCTTGCCTTTCTACGGGCCGGGGTGCCCTTAGAACAAGTGTCTCGGCATATTGTTGTCACAACAGATGCCTCCAGCACGGGCTGGGGCGCTACATGCAACGGGCAGGCAGCCTCGGGGCTCTGGACGGGCCTCGCCTGCTTTGGCACATCAACTGCCTAGAGCTGCTGGCAGTGCATCTAGCCTTGCGGCAGTTTCGGCCACTGCTGTTAGGCAAGCATGTGTTGGTCCGTACTGACAACACTGCGGGAGCAGGTCCTGCTGGTCGCGCCGTTCTGGCCCACCCGGACCTGGTTTCCCGAACTCATTCTCCTCGCGACAGCCCCTCCCTGGCCCATTCCTCTGAGGAAGGACTTCCTCTCTCAGGGGCTCGGCACCATTGGCACCCGCGTCCAGACCCTGGAACCTCCATGTGTGGCTCCTGGATGGGACGCGGCAGACTTGAGTGGTCTCCCACAGGCGGTGGTAGAGACCATCACTCAGGCTGGAGCTCCTTCTACAAGTCAAGCCTATGTACTGAAGTGGAGTCTGTTCGTGAACTGGTGTTCTTCTCGCCGAGAAGACCCCCGAAGATGCACGATTGGAGTAGTGCTTTCTTTCCTGCAAGAAAGGTTGGAGCGTAGGCTGTCACCCTCCACCTTAAAAGTGTATGTGGCCGCTATCGCGGCCCATCACGATGCAGTGGACGGCCGGTCCCTGGGAAAGCATGATCTCATCGTGAGGTTCCTGAGGGGTGCCAGGAGGTTGAATTCCCCTAGGCTACCCCTGAGGCCCTCCTGGGACCTCTCTATCATCCTGGCTGGACTTCAGAGGGGTCCCTGTGAGCCGCTGGACTCAGTCGAGCTAAGAGAACAGGTAAGTAGCGGATACCTGTCGGCTAAGACAGCGCTCCTGACCGCGCTCACTTCCATCAAGAGGGTCAGGGACCTCCAAGCATTTTCGGTGAGCGAAGAGTGCCTTGTGTTTGGGCCGGACTACTCTCACGTTGTCCTGAGACCCCAGCCTGGATACGTGCCCAAGGTTCCCACCACGCCCTTCCGCGATCAGGTGGTGAACCTGCAAGCACTGCCTTCGGAGGAGGCAGACCCAGCCTTGGCGTTGCTGTGTCCCGTAAGAGCATTGCGCATATACGTGGACCGCACCCGGAGCTTCAGAAGCTCTGAGCAGCTCCTTGTCTGTTACGGTGGTCAGCAGAAAGGGAAGGCTGTCTCCAAGCAGAGGTTGGCCCACTGGATAGTGGATGCCATCGCCTTGGCGTTCCAATCCCAAGGCGAGCCGTGCCCCATGGGGGTGAGGGCTCACTCCACACGGAGTGTTGCCTCCTCCTATGCGTTGGCACACGGCGCCTCTCTGGCGGACATCTGTAGAGCTGCGGGCTGGGCGACACCGAACACCTTCGCGAGATTCTACAGTCTCTGCGTTGAGCCAGTTTCTTCCCGCGTGTTGGGTAACAGGTAAGTGGCGGGAAGAACTGGCTGGTGTCACGCTTGCTGCGCCATTCCCCCTCACCTGGGGATACGAGCGCCTGTTTTCTCCTCCAGTTCAGTTCTCCGGACGGCGAACCCTGGTGGAGTTCCTCCAGCACACCCGGCAGTCAGATTGGGTGGAGCAGTCTGACGCCAGGCCCAGTACTTGTGCTAGCTCGCCCGGGTCTCCGGTCAGCCCCTGTACTCGGCTAGGTGTCCGTATGGCTTTGATTCCCTTCGGGTAATCCCATATGTGTATTCGTCCACGGTAAGGTTTCCCTCACGGTAAACCCGTGTCTTCCCTTTGACAGAGCTCTCTGTCCGGCCCTGCTGGCAGCCCTCCTCCCTACTCCTAGGTAGGATCTGCCCCTTGGTCCAGTCGTATGTAGTACTGCCCCAGGCCTGGGTCAGTCCATATCAGTGTCTCCACATGGTACCTCCCTTCAGGCAGGATGTGGCCTCCGTAGCGCCCTTGTCCGGAAGGCTCGCTTCCCCGTCGTTACTGCCAAGCTGTAACAACAAACAGGAAAGACGTGAAGCATCTTTCATTGAAGGTCGAAATCCCTTCCGACTCTGGGGTAAGGAACAGCGGCTTGGCTATCTCCAGCAGCGATGTACTCAGTGGTCCCTGCGGGCACCAAGGTTAGCGAACTTGCGCTGGGGCGACGGGAAGGTTGCGACCTCTCGCATGGCATTTGTCTGTCACGCGCTCGCTTGTCAATATCTGCATGCCACAAGGTCGTGACGGGGTTCAGGTTGTGGCGCTTTCCATAGGACCCCTATGTCGTCACGACATAACTCGTAGTGACCGACAGATAGGGAACGTCTCGGTTACGTACGTAACCCTCGTTCCCTGATGGAGGGAACGGAGACGTTATGTCGTGACGACATAGGGGATTTACTTGGAAGCCCCAATCATCTCTGACTAGAGAAAACGCCAATGAATATTGGCTAGTGGAATTTGCATACCTGAGCCACTCCCCGTGCACACGGGTATAAATAGGCGACAGGTGCATCCACTGATCAGGTTTTATGCTGAGGAGCCAAGAACGTGTCCCTGGCACCCAGCGATGGTTCAAGATTGTGGCATGGGGACATAACGTCTCCGTTCCCTCCATCAGGGAACGAGGGTTACGTACGTAACCGAGACGTTCTTAAATGCAGTGTACATGACTTTTAAAAATGACAAAAAAAAACAACTTTTATATAAATAATGTGTATATCCCAATGTGAACATATTTTTTTGGGAATATTGCAAAATATTGCATAGTTTATCCTCTCATACATCCTGGGTATTAATTGCACAAACATATGACTAAACCCTAACCATGAAATAATGTCTCCAATATGCAATACCATCAGTATCTATAAAGCTTTTCCTGTTTAGGTTTGCCCGCTGTTATTGTTGGTATCTCATTGGGTTCCACCTACCGTGTGGATGAGCCTTTAGGTTATCGACAGGAAGAGTTGTAAGTAATAAATATTTTTAACTTTTAACTTCACTTAAAGACAACTTTATTTTTTTATTTAATATTATTACATTGATTTTGGAAATGGTTTAGTTGTCACACTTCTTTGCTGCAGTCGCTGGCTGGCTTCAATAGATCACAAACAGAAGTTCAGTATAAGAAAAGAAAGTATATTTTGTGCTCCCGTTACTGCTCATGCTGATCTCAAGCTCAGCAATACTGCTGCACTTCTCTTACAACATCTGCAGAACCAACCCTAACTTAAACAGGTAAGTACCAGAAAAGCACTATCAGTTATCAACCAAAGCAGATTTATGACAATATATTTCACCAAAAAACAATGTTGCTGTTTAGATCACGTAAAACTCCTCTGAAGAAGAAGATTTTTAGTAGTTTTTCTATCGCAGTGATGCTTGGCTTGTCTTGGGTCACAGGCTACATTTTGCTTATCACCCAAGAAAAAAATCTCAGATTAATTCTCAGTGTGGTTCTCTGTCTATTAAACACAACACAAGTGGGTTAATGCACATTATACCAAAATGCACAAAAAGCTTATAATTGACTAAAAATGGAATCGTCAATGCTTCTGTATTCATTAAGTTTTCCATTTCCATTTCCAAAGGGTATTCAGATATTCATTTTATTCGCTCTGAGGCCTTTTTTAAACTCAGACTCAGCTATTCTTAACTCTCTGCGTGCACCAGAAATAGTATTTCACAAGAAATCTTTTTTTTTTTTTTTTTTTAATGGAAAAATAAGATGCCAGAAAACAAAGAAAGCTACAAATCCACATATGATGAATCTGATCTGAAAGGTAATGATAACACATCAAAGGTAATACATAAATCACAATATCTAATACAAGTCAAGTCACCTTTATTTATATAGCGCTATTAACAATACAGATTGTGTCAAAGCACTTAACAGTATCAAGTTGGAGGATAGTGTCAGTAATGTATAATAATAAGATTAAACACTCAATTTTCATTTAAGGGCATTTCATTATTGAATTCAGAGATGTCATTGTCTAGCTCAGTATAGTTTAAATAGTATCTGTGAAATCCAATTGACAATAATTGCTAGAAATTAAGTGTCCCCAACTGAGAAAGCCAGAGGCGACAGCGGCAAGGAACCAAAACTCCCTCTGTGACAGAATGGAGAAAAAAAAACCTTGGGAGAAACCAGGTTTAGTCGGGGGGCCAGTTCTCCTCTGGCCAGGATATTATTGTTTATTTATTGTTTACTTATTGTTTTAATTAAAATTTTAAATGTATAAATGTATTCTATTTCTATATTGTTGCAATTTTCAACAATAATAGTATTATGTAGTTAGGTATTTTATTATTATATATTTAGTTATTTGTTTTATTTTTATTTTTATTGTATTTTAATCGAGGTCTTCAATGGGGATATGTCTCTTGAGCTCATCGCTGACGATCAGGGCCGCAGACATCATCTCCTGGCGCCGATCCACCATCTGATCCGGACACGGACTGAGAAACAGAATAAGAAAGAAACAAATATTAGCGTAGATGCCAATCTTCTTACGATGTAACGAGTACATCGTGTGTTATGGGGAGTGTTCCCGGTTCCGGTTGATCTAATTAATGCAGCCTAACAATCCTTTAACGGATTTGAATAATAGTAGTGTAGTAGTGTGTTATGTGTATGCCAGGTTAAAGAGATGGGTCTTTAATCTAGATTTAAACTGACAGAGTGTATCTGCCTCCCGAACAGTGTTAGGTAGATTGTTCCAGAGTTTGGGAGCTAAATAGGAAAAGGATCTGCCGCCCACAGTCGATTTTGATATACTAGTTATTATCAAATGGCCAGAGTTTTGAGAACGCAGCGGACGTGAAGGAATATAGTGTGATAGGAGCTCGCTCAAGTACTGAGGAGCTAAGCCATTCAGGGCTTTAGAAGTCATTAACATGATTTTAAAATCTATACGATGTTTGATAGGGAGCCAGTGCAGTGTTGACAGAACCGGGCTAATATGGTCATACTTGCTTGTTCTAGTAAGAACTCTAGCTGCTGCATTTTGGACCAACTGTAGTTTGTTGATCAAGCGTGCAGAACAACCACCCAGTAAAGCATTACAATAGTCTAACCTTGAGGTCATAAACGCATGAATTAGCATTTCTGCATTTGACGTTGAGATCATAGGTCGCAATTTAGATATGTTTTTGAGATGGAAGAACGCAGTTTTACAGATGCTAGAAACATGGCTTTCAAAAGAAAGATTGCTATCAAACAGCACACCTAGGTTCCTGACTGATGAAGAAGAAGAATTTACAGAGCAGCCGTCAAGTGTTAGGTAGTGTTCTAAGTTATTACATGTGGGGTTTTTAGGTCCGATAATTAACACCTCTGTTTTTTCAGAATTTAGCAGTAAGAAATTACTCGTCATCCAGTTTTTTATATCGACTATGCATTCCGTTAGTTTCTCAATTTGGTGTGTTTCATCGGGCCGTGAAGAAATATAGAGCTGAGTATCATCAGCATAACAGTGAAAGCTAACACCGTGTTTCCTGATAATATCTCCCAAGGGTAACATGTAAAGCGTGAAAAGTAACGGCCCTAGTACTGAGCCTTGAGGTACTCCATACTGCACTTGTGATCGATATGATACCTCTTCATTCACTGCTATGAACTGATGGCGGTCAGATAAGTACAATTTGAACCATGCTAAGGCACTTCCACTAATGCCAACAAAGTTTTCTAGTCTATTTAAAAGAATGTCATGGTCGATGGTGTCGAACGCAGTGCTAAGATCCAGTAGAACTAATAAAGAGATACAGCCACGATCAGATGATAGAAGCAGATCATTTGTAACTCTAATGAGAGCAGTCTCAGTACTATGATACGGTCTAAATCCTGACTGGAATTCATCACAGATACCATTTTTCTCTAAAAAGGAATATAATTGTGAGTATATTACCTTTTCTAGTATCTTTGACAGAAAAGGGAGATTTGAGATCGGTCTGTAATTAACTAGATCTTTGGGGTCAAGTTGTGTTTTTTTAATGAGAGGCTTAATAACAGCCAATTTGAAGGTTTTAGGGACATATCCTAATGGCAACGATGAATTAATAATAGCCAAAAGAGGATCTATGACTTCTGGAAGCAGCTCTTTTAGTAGTTTAGATGGAATAGGGTCTAACATACATGTTGTTGGTTTAGATGATTTAACAAGTTTATACAATTCTTCCTCTCCTATAGTAGAGAATGAGTGGAATTGTTCCTCAGGGGATCTATAATGCACCTGATGCGATACTGTAGCTGACGCCTGCATGGTTACAATTTTATCTCTGATAGTATCAATCTTTGAAGTAAAGTAGTTCATAAAATCATTACTGCTGTGCTCTTGGGAAATGCCAACACCTGTTGATGCTTTATTTTTTGTTAATTTAGTGACCATATTGAATAAATACCGGGGGTTATGTTTGTTTTCTTCTAGAAGAGATGAAAAGTAATTGGATCTAGCAGTTTTTAATGTTTTTTTTCTGTAGGATAGGATACTTTCCCGCCAAGCTATACGAAATACCTCTAGTTTTGTTTTCCTCCAGCTGCGCTCCATTTTCCGGGCTGCTCTCTTTAGGGTGCGAGTGTGCTCATTATACCACGGTGTTGGACTCTTTTCCTTAATCTTCCTTAAGCATAAAGGAGCAACCGTATCTAAAGTGCTAGAAATACAATACAAACCACCCTTTTCTTGTCAAAACTCTGCTTCTTTAGAGCCGGCGTAGATCATTGGTGAGACTGTTGCCTTGACCTCAGCAAAGATGTACATCATGCAGTGAAGGCTCATTAAATGAATGAAGTCAAGGAGGAATATCATCTTGAGTCAGATATTTTAATTCGTACAGTTGTATCCTGATTCACTATTGAGTTACCAGCTCAATTTTATATTCTCTGCACATGTCATTAGGAGCTTCTTGGACTTTGTTAACACTGCACACAAATCTTATTTGGTTTTAATTTTACTTTTTATAGGACTGACTGTCGACACATTTCTCAGGATATGCAATCTGACCTGCTTATTCCAAAAGTATTAGTACAATTCATTATAATTAATGTTACATAGTTTGACTTGTAACTGGCCTGTAATCACCCAAGAAACAAATTTCAGATTAATTCTCAGTGTGGTTTTCTGTCTATTAAACACAACACAGGTGGGTTAATGCACATTATACCAAAATGCACAAAAAGCTTATAATGGACTAAAAATGGAATCGTCAATGCTTCTGTATTCATTAAGTTTTCCATTTCCAAAGGGTATTCAGATATTAATTTTATTCGCTCTGAGGCCTTTTTTATACTCAGACTCAGCTATTCTTAACTCTCTGCGTGCACCAGAAATAGTATTTCACAAGAAATCTTTTTTTTTTTTATGGAAAAATAAGATGCCAGAAAACAAAGAAAGCTACAAATCCACATATGATGAATCTGATCTGAATGGATCCTCTGTAGTGAATGGGTGCCATCAGAATGAGAGTCCAAACATCTGATTAAAAACATCACAATAATCCACACCACTCCTGTCCATCAATTAACATCTTGTGAAGTGAAAAATATGCATGTTTGTAAGAAACAAATCCATCATTAAGGCGTTTTAACTCTAAACTGTCACTACTGAACAAAATATGAGTCCATAATCTATAATAACACTTTCTCCAGTGAAACAGTCCATTCCCTGTTGTCCTCTTACATCAAAATCCACTGGCATGTCTGTTTAGAACCATTTTGGACTTTTTTTTTCACTTGTAAACGGGGCATAATCTGTGCATATTTCCCTCCTGATTCAGACAAGATGACTTTTCACAATAGAAGACTTTGTAGGTTTGAAGTTTGATTTGATTTTTTACAAACACAAAGCATTTCGCTCTGCAAGATATTAATTGATGCACTGGAATGGTGTGGATTACTTGTGGATTATTGTGATGGTTTTCACTGCAGGGGATCCATCGGTGAGCAAATGATGTAATGCTAAATTTATTCAAATCTGTTCCAAAAATAATATTGGATGGCCTGAGTGCATTTTTCAACAAATTTTCATTTTGGGGTGAACAATTCCTTTCAAGGATATATGTTTCCCAAATGATGAGAAAAACCTGCCTGAAATCTGATCAAATGGTGACTCACATTCCAATAAACAACAACAAAACAATAGTTACAGCTTTGTTAACACCTGATTTTATTTGCTGCATGGTCATACTAAATAATCTGATTTTTGCTGCCCATCTAAACAAAGCTTAACAGCTTTGTTTAAGGTTTGGCACAGCAAGTGCATTGTGCGCCGTCAGTTTTTGCCATGTCTGAGTGATGTGCTCTATTGTAAAATAATATAAATGTACAGTAAACACACCAATCTTAAGAGGTTGGCTTATTGCTTTTTTACTAATTGACTGTTGACGTATGTTAAACATCGATGAAATGGCATGTAGACTGTTGGGTCTGAATTTATTTTCGAGATCTTATGTATGAGTTTATACATTTCCTTACCAAATTGAAAATTTGAAATTAAATCCAGAATCAATGTGTTTAGTAGCCATTTCATTTTAAGTTCATTTTTGTAATAAAGCCCCAGACTTCAAAAGCCAAGTCAGGAGAGCATTTCCACCAGGGGGAACCATTTACACGAAAATACATTTGTGATATGTAGAAGATACATAAACTGTAATTCATTGTAGTTTGCATTAAATACATACCTGTATATTGGATATTTATTTCCTCTTCGTTTTGCTTTGATTCAAATCAGTGTCTGATGCTGTTCAATTTTGCATTGAGGAAATACAAGCTAAACAAACAAATAAAAACTGCTGGTCCAGAGAAATCCAGAATCTGTCAAACATATAACATTAATCTTTTAGCTCTGCAACATGTTTTTATTTATCCAATGTAGCTGTCAAACAAGTTAGATTAGCTTGAAGGCATATGAGACCACAGAAATGCAAAACAAGAGATGACCTTATTATATCCCTGTTCTAAAGAAATTCATAATTACATTACCAAATGCAAATCTTCTATGCTAGCGAAAAACATGGTGAGGTTATGCTTGTTATTAGCAAGTGGCGAGGTTTTGGAGCAGGTGCCAGACCACTCTGGTTGTTATTTTCTGTCCTCACATAGACACAAGTTGGAATATTACTCAGCCCTACAGTTCAGCATTTAAATAAGACAGTTCTGTTCAACTCATAATTCACTATTTATAACTGGTAGTCCACACAGTCTAAGGCGTTTTCTCTTCCTTTGTAGACAATGACCTCATGGCCGCCGTCATAGCGGTTCTGACCTCTTCAGGCTTGTTCATGTGAATGCTAAAATGCGAATAGTAAAATGACCTGGTCACAATGCCACTCTACGACACATAATTCCCTCGTTTGCCTCAAGAGGGCACACACATTCTGTTTCAGTGTGCACCTATTTCAACATGAAACATTAATACCAATGAACTTCTTAAACACATTCATCACAGGTGTGATGCTGAACAATCAGATAAACACAAAGGTATGTTGTTTAAATTGAGTACAAATAACAGACCTTCTTTTTTTTCTACCACACAAGTTTGGAGCCTGTAGTTTTTAGGATTGTTTTTGAAGAGCCAACTGGCTAAGAATGACAATTACTGTATGTGAACTACTTGTTTAGCATTAAATCCTGCTCAGGATGACTGGATGTGAGTACAAAGTACCGGTTCTCCTTTCTGGTCCACTGGTTTTACCATTTTTGGGGTAGTCTACGTATTGCCAAAAGGTTTCCAGAAACAGCTGACAACACACTTTCGGCCTGTTTTGTTCACACTTCACGATTTACTGCAAAGGTAATTAGACTTCTGTGTCCTATGTTGTTCCTGAACTTACGTGTCTCAGAAAGAGAGCACCGTGTTCTGGGAATTCCTGGCTATCTCGTGTCTCTGGGATCTCAATTGATGCCGGTAAGTGACCCGTTAGCGTCACACTCAACAGTCAAACGTGTGGCTCATACGAAAAAATACTGGCCTCTGTCAGTGTGAGGGATTTGTGTTGGCACACATTTTGACGGCTTATGAGAGGGCAGAGGATTTCCTGTCAGTACGGTGGTTCTTTTTGGCGGTATTTTTAATGATTCTGACTTGGATCAGAGTCACAAGACTGTTATTTTGACTGGTCATATGACTGTATTTTTTAGATATTAGTAACATCTGAGCAGTTATTTACAACTAATCATGGTTTTATCATTATAAAACTTTTTTTTAAAGCTTAGTGCGTTATTAGATTAGATTCATTACATGTAAAGTAATGTAAAGTAAAACATTTCAAAAGTTTTTTTTTTGTTTTAATTTTGATGATTAGAGCTTACAGCTCATGAAAATCAAAAATCAGTATCTCAAAATATTAGAATATTTACATTTGAGTTTCAATGAATGACCATCCCTACAGTTTAAATTCTGGGTATCTCTTGTTCTTTGAAACCACAATAATGGGGAAGACTGCTGACTTGGCAATGATCCAGAAGACAAACATTGACACCCTCCACAAAGAGGGTAAGTCACAGAAGGTCATTACTGAAAGGTGTGGCTATTTACAGAGTGCTGTATCAAAGCATATTGAATGCAAAGTTGACTGGAAGGAAGAATTTGGGTAGGAAAAGGTGCACAAGCAACAGGGATGACCGCAAGCTTGAGAATACAGTCAAGCAAAGCTGATTCAAACACTTGGGAGAGCTTCACAAGGAGTGGACTGAAGCTAGAGTCAGTGCATCAAGAGTCACCACGCTCAGACGTCTTCAGGAAAAGGGCTACCAAGCCACTTCTGAACCAGAGACAACGTCAGAAGCATCTTACCTGGGCTGTGGAGAAAAAGAACTGGACTGTTGCTCAGTGTTCCAAAGTCCTCTTTTCAGATTAAAGTAAATTTTGCATTTCATTTGGAAATCAAGGTCCCAGAGTCTGGAGGAAGAGTGGCGAGGCACATAATCCATGTTGCTTGAAGTCCAGTGTGAAGTTTCCACAGTCAGTGATGATTTGGGCTGCCATGTCATCTGCTGGTGTTGGTCCACTGTGTTTTCTGAAGTCCACAGTCAACGCAGCCATCTACCAGGAAATTTTAGAGCACTTCATGCTTCCTTCTGCTGACAAGCTTTATGGAGATGCTGATTTCATTTTCCAGCCAGACTTGGCACCTGCCCACACTGCCAAAGGTACCAAAAGCTGGTTCAATGACCATGGTGTTACTGTGCTTGATTGGCCAGCAAACTCGCCTGACCTGAACCCCATAGAGAATCTATGGGGTATTGTCAAGAGGAAGATGAGAGACACCAGACCCAACAATGCAGATGAGCTGAAGGCCACTGTCAAAGAAACCTGGGCTTCCATACCACCTCAGCAGTGCCACAAACTGATCACCTCCATGCCACGCCGAACTGAGGCAGTAATTAAAGCAAAAGGAGCCCCTACTAAGTATTGAGTACATATACAGTAAATTAACATACTTTCCAGAAGGCCAACAACTCACTAAAAATGTTTTCGTTACATGTGAGCCTAAATCATCACAATTAAAATAACCAAAGACTTAAACTACTTCTGTCTGTGTGCATTAATTTATTTAATACACGAGTTTCACAATTTGAGTTGAATTACTGAAATAAATTAACTTTTCCACGACATTCTAATTTATTGAGATGCACCTGTATACTACGCCCTTAAAAGTATGTACTCTTTTGGTGAAGAAAAAGTACACACTTTTGTGTGTAGTAGAAGAGTAGGCAAGCTTTGGGACATAGGCTACTATCACATCACACAAATGGACTGCTTTGTCGCATCTGTTACACACACCATGTCACTGTAAACTGGCCTGTCAATCATTTTGTCACAGTTAACATCCTCCATATTTCATTTAATTTAACTTTCTACCGTATTGGAGAGAAAAGAAGTAGCTCGTTAATCTGCCAGTCGCGGGTCTTTCATGTGTAGAACTCTGCTCATATTTTCTGCATAATCATGCATTCAAAAGTTAACGATCAAAATGGATATTTATAAAAGTTCACATTGCTGTTGCAGATGAAATATAACACGGATAACAATAAATAAATATTTTTTACCAGGGGTCCGTTCTTCGTACGTCGCTAACTCAGTTAGCTGGATTTGATTGTTGCTGATTTCGTTTGATCTTGGATCATTTGGTTCTTCGAAGCTCATCCTGGACTTGCTGTCATAGCAACAGGTCCGTAAACTTAAACCTGCTCAGGAGCAGGCTTATTTCATGTAAACAGGATTAGATTGCTTGTTTTTAAGCAGAATTGATACTTAATATCTGCCCCAGCCACCGCTACTTTATTACAAGAGTACCCTACTGGTCCAGGGACAATAATTTAAAATATGAATCATTTCAAAATTAATTTGAAAATAATATGACAATGTTGTGTAGTAATACTATAGACACAGACAGTTTTACTCATTGAAAGATTTATTAGTGATGAAATAATTACTTTATAACTGTATTGGAGTCTTACACACATGCTATAGGCTACAGTTAATCTGAGCCATGCATTAATTTGAGTGGCGACAGCTATTATGGGATGTGGCTTGATGGAGCGCAGGAGATGCATATAACGAATAAACTTTAATTAACGCTGTCACGTAACAAATCTACTTCAAAGATAAAATTAAATGAATTGCTAATTACAACATTGAAATAAAAATGTAAAGCCTGTACAAATACTAGAAGTCATAAATATAAATAATTGGGATCATGTAAAAAAATTACTAATAAATTAAAAAGTGCACATTTCATTTGTCTATTTACAACTCATTTATCTCTTTTTATCTATATATTTCGTTTTGTTCGCTTGGCTGTTTCCTTATAAAGGTCCAGAAATGTGTCAACTCTTTCCGTCAGGTGTCTTTTTTAATGATATGATGTCATTACGTTGCTGTCTTGCTGCCAGCCAATCACTGCACTGCTGAACGTGGTTTCGAGTATCGATACATCTGCCCTTTTCGGGGAACATGAGAGCGTGCAGTAATCTTAGACAAATTAATCCAGATATTTTAATCTAATACACAAATTCGTTTGAAGAACCAAATTAGCCAGAGAGCAGTTATCAGGATTAGAAGATCTGGCATCTTTCAAATCATCTCAGATATATTAAGCGAGGTACGAAGAACGGACCCCAGTATAAATGTTGATTATTAGTAACTCAAACCCCTTTTTGTAAACCTCTCTACCTAATGGTCGATCACGTGCATCCGCCATCTTTGTAGTTTTTCTAACGCGTTTTATTCATGTTTGTAGTTCTGGACCGAATCCTTCGCCAAAGCGCAATGGATTGTGGTCAATTTTAGCCATTATTAGAGTGTGCACCGATCCACACTTCAAAAATCGACCTGAAATAGTAGACCATCCAGGGACTTTTGGCATACTCTTTTCAACATACTATGCTTTGGGACACACTTATTGTAAACTCACATACTATTTATGATGGATATAGTATGAACATTGGGACACAGGGAAGGACTGCTTTCAAACAGATTTCCTAAACACTTCCCTCATCTGCCATTGGTCAGTGAAACAGACTCAAATGCACGTCATTGGCTGAGCCAGTGTTGCTATGCTAGACTGGTCGGATCAAACTAAATAGACCACATTTAGAGGGGAAATCAGCGTACAGATGGTTTACATATTAAACTGAGAAAATAATATTCTAGCAATAAAACCAAATGAACCACAATACAAAAAATTTGCTAAATTTTTATGTGATGTATTATTTTATTTAAAAATCTTCACAGATGATCAGAAGTTGCAGATGATTTTAATTTTTCATTTACAGTGCTGTTAGGTAATGATCTGCATGTTCCTTATTAAAGCCCTAATGGCCTCTGTATCATTATGCAAATTCAATTCTTATTGAATTATTGATGGAAACGTCTGTTTTAGGCCTGTTTTGTTCAGAGATGCTTTGACTTTAATTTATCTTTCTGTCAATCACTCCAAACAAGCAAAATGCTTTCGCAGTCTCTCAACTTGTCAAAATACAACAGTGTGTTTCAATATCAGTATCAATAGCAACGGAGGGAATGAGAGGTGAGTGAAGCTTGGTTTATTTTATGGCTGTAATTGTAAGTCATTATTCACTTTCAAAACAGTTCATTCATATGTTTAATGAATCAGCGGATTTGATCAAAGTTCAGATTCTTGTTTTGGCAACCTCAGGTACATGAACTATACATGAACATGGCAAATAATGTCAAGTTTGTCTGCTGCGGTTCACGTGTGAAGCATAAACAAGTTTTGATAATGCAAAGCCTCTTCATAACTGAGTCACTCAGTCATCTTCGCCAAATATCCCAGTGTTTGTTTTGGTTGCTCAGCAGGGGGTTCAGTTCTGGGCTCAGAACCAGATCATAAGATTTAGGGTTTACAGGAATGTCCGGATCTATATGTTTGCGTGCATGTATGCATTTGTGGTTTTGGCTGTTGTTCAGCATGTTGTTGCTGAGATTTGTGGCCCACCAAGCTTGTGAATTAGTGGGAAGGTATGGGAAGACACTCTCCTGCTGTGTTCCATGTTAGCATTTATTCAGGCTCTCCACCTTTGTTGTCTTTCTTTTCCTAGCTGTTCTTCTCCTTTCCCATCTGATAAATTATCCAATAAGCAATGTATGTTAACCGCAAGTTTGACAATCCATGATTCAGTGCACTTTTTCCCATGCCACAATTCATGAAAGGCCAGGAACGGCCAAATGCTGTTTGACATCAGCCTGCATAGAGTTAGATGAAGCAGACCACATCTCCTCAATGTCCCTCATCGTTTTGAGACATTCCTACTCGACTGTAGTATCAGGACAAAATCAGAGTATCTAAGATAAAGAATAAAGAGTGTCCATTTGTTGGTTAATGTTTCTTAAAACATGTTCATCACAAAAAATATTTATTCAAGTCTGCCTTTTTATGCACTTTTGCATAAATTAACATATTCAGACGATAAAACGAGCATCATTGTGGTTGACCTGGGTAACTTTCTGCACCCTGTTTGGTTATTACCTCAAAATTATGGACCCAAGATTGTAGAACAAGAGAAATCTAAGCAAAGGTCTCAACTGTGGCTAACAGTTGATATTAGAGTAATTTAAGCAGGCAAAGTGTGTTTACCTCACTGTAAAAGCGGCCTACCTCGGGCTGTTAGGCCCAACTGCTTCCCACTTCCTGATATGTCAGTACGTTTCTCTACTTTCAACCAACTTCTAACCTCTTGCTAAAATTAGAATAAGAGTGGTAAAATAGCAAAGGAAAACATTTACCAAGGAATTTGGTTTGACCCAGACATTTAGCGCTCTGTAGCACACAGCTTTGTTAAGGGTTGAAGGCACGTGGAGGAAAGATGACCTCACGTGTGCTCAAGGAGACAAAACATGTGTGCCTGAGCGAGACTGCCATACCTCTGTCTGGACACTGGGAGAGGCAGAGATTTGAACTGATAAGATATTCATGAAAGTTTGATTTGGACTGCATTGTCAGCCTGGAGCGAAACTTCAGCTGCCATTGAGATGAATGGTAATGCTAATGTTTTATCCAGTTATTAAGGACTCCTTTCTTAGGTAAATATGCATTTTCAGACTGGTTTATACTTTTTTGACAAAGCTGATTGCAATCATGGTTGAGGAAGAACTTGGTCGAACTTGCTTGGTGGAAACGGCAGAACATTAGCGTCTTATGCAACCAAAACACAACTTGCGTAGGGTTTGCTGCTTTCCTTTTTGCACACGTTGAAATTAGACCACCTGGGCTTACTCTGGTTTTACCAGCTGTTCTGCGCATAAACATAAAATGTTAAAAATAATAGAGATGATGAAGTGTTGGATTTGTTATTATTGGATGCTGTTGCCAAGCACATGCTGATTCCCAATTGGCCACGGTCTGATTGACATGTCCTCCTGCTTCGTCCCAGATAGTGATACATTTGATCTGTTTGGAGCTTCCGTCCCAACGGACCTCCACTCGGAGCATGGGCTGATGAATGGCATGTCACGGATAGACGTTAGGGAATGGAGAAAGTGAAAGATAGAGACAGAAACTGCTCGAATCTCTCAGCCTAGTGAGGAGTGATATTAACCATATGACTCTGGAGTCTTGGAGTCTGAATACTGATAATAATTCCCCGAAAGCCATGGTAATTGGGTCTTCTTAGTTGTCGAGTTCCACGAAACATGACAATGAGAGCTTACTCTGGTACTGAAAATTCACTGGCCTCCCATGAGCGTTCAAGTTTTGTCACATTAGCCATTTGCTGTTTTTTTTTACCATCTGTATTGCAAGTGAACAGTGTGATGTAACAAATTAAAATTAATTCCATATTACCGACAATGTTTTTTGCGTTGGTTCTAAAAGTTATTTTGAGTGTCGTGATGTTTCTTTGGCACTAATTCACTCAGATGTGAAACAAAACATGCATGTTTTGGGTTTTACAGATAGACTGTTATAGATGTCGCCACATTCATGCTCAAAAACAGGCATTTCTGTGATTGGTTACAATGCTTATCCGGTGCAAAAAGCACTTCATGAGTAGTTATTCAGTCTCCAGTGTGCTCTCATGACAAAAAAACGTGACCATATTTTTTTTGCAAAACATTAGCATTTTACTGCAGTCCACTGCATATAAACAGGGTGGTGCTACTGTAAAACAAGTTTTATTCCCCCCCCCCCCAATTTTTAAAAAAAAAATGTATTACAGTTGAAGGGATATATCACCCCAAAATGAAAATTCTGTGATCATTTACTCACCCTGAAGTTGTTGCAAAACTGTATGAGTTTCTTTCCTCCATTGAACACAAAAATAAATATTTTGAAAAATGTTGGCAACCAAACAGCTGACTTCCATGCAGAAAAAATAAAAAGAAGAAAGTCAGTGGCTATACCATCAGCTGCTTGGTTACCAAAATTCTTCAAAATGTCTTCTTATGTTCTTGATGTTCTTCTTATGTTCTTTATTCTTATGGGTGAATAAACAGAATTTTAATTTTTGAGTGAACTATCCCTTTAACAACTAACCCACCTAACTCTAATAATCTAACTGTCTTGATATTAATTTTAAATTTTAAATCCAGATTTAGAATATTTAGTGATGGTACTGTGATTCCATGTTTTTGATTTTTCGAGAACAATGGTCGATCCACAACACAGTGATTATTTAAAGGGGTAGTTGATTGCGATTTCACTTTTTTAACATTAGTTAGTGTGTAATGTTGCTGTTTGAGCATAAACAATATCTGCAGAGTTGCGGCGCTGAAAGTTTAATGCAAACGGAGATATCGTCTTTTAAAATTCTGGCAGTTTAATGCCTACAAAAACGACAGGTAAAGGACTACAACAAGTTACTTCCCGGGTCTGATACATCACAGACCCAGATAAACCCCGCCCCTGGGAACACGCAGCAAAGGGGGCGAGGCCATGCTGCGCTGCTTTAGAGAAGAGGAAGAGAAAACTAGAGATGCACTAAAAATCTATTCATATGAATCGCGATTCTGTCTTCTAACGATTCCAATGGATTCTCAAGTTTCAAAATCATTAAAGCAGCAGTTCTGCTCTGCATCTCTCTCTCTCTCTCTCTCTCTTTCTCTCACTCTCTCTCTCTCTCTCTCTCTCTACTCTCTCTCTCTCTCTCTCTCATTCAGATCGTCAGATCAGCTCCAACAGACTGTTCCAATTATACACTTATTTTCACACAGCAATGAGAAGCATTATAAATGGACAAGCGTGCGGTTGCTGTGCTGTATTACAGCTTTAATCAGGATAAAACCGTATATTAAAAGCTAACAGAAGCAGTAGCACTTACAAATAGCAGCGTATTTAAAAGTATGAGACAACAACAACCAAACATACCATTAAGAGCCGTGCTTGCACAGGTTCTGCACGATCCACTTCACTAATATCCTCTGGGTCTCAATCGGGCTCAAATTGATAAGCATTATAGACAACGCCACTGTTTACAATTCAACCGGAGCACAGTTCAGACATGCTGTAGAGGCGGTTTAGCGAATCACAACACACTGAGCCAGCTAACCAATCTCAGCCCATCGCGTATTTCTGAAGGAGGAGCTTCATAAAACCAGGAAATAAATCGAGGCGTTTGTCAGAGAAGGGACAGAGAGGTGTGGAATAAAGGTAAATTATGTGAAAAATAATGCGTTTTTTAAAAAACAACAAGCATGAACACGTGCTAGACTGCACCCCATAAACACAATCAAGCCTAGAAAAAAACCAGTCAACCACCCCTTTAACATTCAGATAAAACTAAAAGTTGTACTGGTTTTAGTACCACTTGGTGGACATTAAAACATGCTACATGTAACGGTTCACAAAATGCTTGTATAGGCACGTTTTTCCATAGGACCAGGTAGTTATGGTAATATTATACAAAAATATCCACAATAATCCAGTCGTCTTGGATTTTGAGCTACACAGAATGTAACAATGGAAATCAAAGAGTATTGAAAACTGATGGATACCCCAAGATGTGCAAGCGTGAATAAGAAGAACACAACCAAACCTTTCCTGTTTTTTTTGGCACATTCTCATTGGTTGGGTTCTTCTCGTTGTGAGATGAATGACTGCTCAACTGATTTGCATTAGCAGGATAAATAACCAAAAATGTTCATTCTCACAGTCTGTTAATTTTCCATCTTTGACCTATGATTTAAATCCATACACAGAGAAATCCCCATCTCTGGCTGTAGAAGGAGCGACTCTCCTCCAATCCCGCTTTGAGGATCAGTGAGCTTCAACAAGGTCTGTTTAAGAAAAGCGTAATCTCGTGGTTTACAGTACCTCATAAGGCCAAAGAAGTGGAAATGTGTGACAGTTGTATTTCGGATAAGGACTGCTGCCCTTTTTCAAATATTAGCCTTCTCTAAGCCCTTTGGTACGCTTACATTGTGTACTGTTGAGATGATAGATCATCCCTCGCTTTATTTTCGTCTCTTGATTTGACATTAAAACCTTTGGGACTCAGTACGCCATGTGCAGTGCAGTGAAAGACAAGGTCTGGTTCAGTAAAAATGCTACGTCTCCTAAAATATATTCCATTATTCAATGCCTCATAGACATTCGAGAAGCTAGTTTATGCAAAGAGATATATGTGTTGCCACAGATACTCTGTTGCACCTGCTCGAGCTCATCTTTTGTGGTTAAAGCTTAGGTATATTTTTAAGTGTTTGGTTAAGCTATTTTAGACATGAATGTATTATATGGTATGAGGTGAACAAATACTTGGCTGGTCACTGTATTGGGTGCCTGACAAAGGAAGGGCTGGACGGCAGGAGCTTCATCACTGTGATGTGGATTAATGTCTTCGTCTTTGTCATGTTGAGCTGTGATGAAATGCGATCGATAGTTAGAGTGTGTATTTGTGGTTGCTGGTGAAATATATAGTGTGTTTAATGAAGAGTATACAGTTGCAACAAGAGTTGCCCAGAGGAACACTTTACTTCTCAGAGGTGACATAATTTTAGATGTTTCTCCTTACATTTTATAGGATATATAAAAATAGATGCAAATGATGACTTATTGTACAGTGAATGTGGATAGCAGCTCAAATCTTTTGTTCTTGAAAAAGTTTTTGAATTTTTGCAATATTGAGATCCTCCTTGGCACTCTTGTAAATGTTTAATTTTAACAGTGTTACTAGTCTTTGTCCATAAATATTGTTTTGATATTTAAAAAAAAATGGTGGCAAATAAAAATGTCTATATTGATAGTTTGACTTGAATGCATTAGGTTGCCACATTTCCATTTCCATTTCTCAGTTTTACAGTATAATTAAATTGCTGAGAAACAATTGAGACATTTTCTTTCCAGTAAGACACTGGATGCTAAATTCACTTTTACGTGGTGTTTGCATTTAAATGTGTCTTGATATGATAAAATGATACATTTTGTCAATGATAAATGCTAAAAATCCATTCACTCCTTTTTTTTTTTTAAAGGGTCCTATTATGCTTTTTCACATTTGAATTTTAGTCAGTGTGTAGTGTGTATGTTAGTGCCACTTCAAAGGGAGATATTTCGTTTAAGAAAAATCCCTTTTCAAGAACTACAACGAACGGCTCATTTGGACTACAGCGTTGTTTTCCGGTGTTAGTGATGTCACAAAGCGGCTCATTAGAATATCATTAAAATAAATCACGCCTACAGAAATTTGAATGGTTGGGGGGTGGGCAGGGTCAAGGTCGTGGTTAGAACACATCAGACAAGACGACGACGACGAAGAAGTGCTGCTGTAGCGTCAGGTTTTCGAAAGTTATTACACATGCATCTGAATAATTATGTATGTAATATGTATGTTACAATTATGAAAACATTTATATAAATTGCTGACTGTACAATACTGGACAATGATGTAATCTGCAGAATTTACATTTCAATTATGAGACTACAGTGTTTTTTATACATTGATTTATTTGTGGCGCCTGCCACAATATCAAAACTGACTGCCACAAATAGATTTTCCAAAAGGCTTTGACCTCGTTGAATAAACATGACATGAGCACTGCACGTTTCAAAATCGAAACCCGGTGTGGGTGTTTTTATATCACTGTATTTCTGAAGAAAAATTTGGATGTCATTTTCATTTCATCTTGCGTGTAATGTCTGCTAAAGCAGCGTTTGTCAGCTGAGTGCTGCTTTTTGTACAGCAAAACCTTAATCTCTACTCCAACAGCACCTCCCATTGGTAAAGAAAGAATTTGCATATATGCCGCCACAAATTGCGATTTAGCCAAAAAAACAACAATAACGTTACCACTCTAGTATGTCTTGCAATATCCGTGCGTGCAAAGGTTCTGTGTGATCCTCTTGTTCAATATTCTTGGGGTCTGAATTCGGCTCAAATTGATATGGTAATATTGATGCCAGATGGAACTTGCTGTCTTGGCAAGGGGCGGGTCAGTACTGAAACACTGTCTAAGCTGTTCGCCAATCACAATGCACTGGGACACCTAACCAATCACAACACATTTCGTTTCTCGGAAGGCGGGCCTTCGTCAAACCCGGAACTAATCAAGCCATTTGTGTCAGGCTGGGGAGAGAGGTATTGTAATAATGTAAATTGTGTGAAAAATAATGCGTTTTTCGAACCACCAAGCATAAGAGCATGTTCTAGTACACCCCCAAAACAAAATCAAGACTTTGTGAAAGAGCATAATAGGGTCCAATTATCAAGCCCTTTTGATTTTCTGAGCAGTATAAGGTCATACTGCTCAAGCCCCGCCCACAGCCACTGACGGACTGTCCCATATTAGCTTATTTCTGTGCCATGTTCTCTGCACTAAAGCAGCTGTAGCGACAACAATGTCTTGTAAGAAATGCAGGTGTTTTGTAGTTGGAAGTAAAAGTGAACATAAGAGTCTTCATTTTCTCCTGACATCAGAACCACCAAGGATGCAGTGGGTTAGTTTTTTTTAGATGGTAATTCTCTACCAAAAACACAAAAAATCGGAAGAGGTGGGGTGAGCTGTAGCTCATTATCATTTGAAGAGACATTCACCAAAATGGTTTGCTGTGAACAGAGCTGTTTTTGACAAGGTAAAAAGGGTGTTGTTTTACAAGACCATTGAGGAATTTTAACAAGCAGACATTTCATGAAGACCCAAAATAATCATACCAACTTGTGGAAAATGGGCATCCGATGTCCCCATTAAATCCAGTGCTAATTTATCCGGTGCAAGCCACCTCTAGTGACGTTCCATTGCACCATTACTATTGACCTCAATGTAAAATTAACTAATCACATTTTTTTTTTAAATCAGCATGATCCATTTAAGTTTTTGAGTCATTTCAACAACAATCCTGACTATTGTCCCCAGTAATACTACCAATCTGAAATTGGTTACATTTTAATTTTTTTTAGCCAGAGCATCTAAAGATTTCTTGTCCAAAAACAATTAACTACGCAAGAAATTCCATAATTATGAAATGAACTTTGCAATGTTTGTCTCTGAAGAAAGCAAATGCATTGCATGCAATAATTTTATATAGATGCAAATAAATGTCAACATTTTACTCACAAATGTTATGAAGTAAAAAGATTCTTAACATGACCACAACAAACAACTAACAGTGATGACAAAAAGATAATCTGCATAGCTGATACATGAAGACAGCAAACAACAAAACAATATTCTTAAAACACTAACTGCATAATTTAGCTTCAGTGCGTGTTGGAAACATGCAAACCCTTTTACAAATCAACACCATCTCTCAATATGAAACTGTTCAGACAACATTGTTATGCTTTGACAACATTTGGAGCGATATTGTTGCTCTAACATGTGTTTTGATGTAGATTCAAAGTCATTTTTCTTAGAATCTGTGACTCATACAGGCCATATGTGGGATAAAATGTAACCTTTTTTATCTTACAGTGCCGCTGTAGTAAGAGCTGAATGCAGTTCCACAGAAAATATAGATCTTTCCTGAATTTGTAATCTCAAGACTACCATGGTGAGATGAATTGAAAGCTGAAGGGAAGCAGAACGAGTGAATCTGATGGAACAAAATTCTCCATAAACTTTGTCTTCCTCCTCATGGTGGTCTCCTCCTGAGGTTGGGGGTGTATATTCGTGATCTGAGTTGTGTCAAAGTGGCAGAGGTGAAAGAACATCTGTATCCGACAAAACATCGCCATCCCAGCATTCCCAAGATCTATATCTGAGACTGCGGTCCTGGTATTAATGAAAATGCTTTTCAGATGATGGATCTCTTAAACTAATTATCTGTGTTCAATACAGGTTAAGCTCAGGTGACATTTGTGCCACAATGTTGATTACCGCATTTTGACTCGCCCCTCATTTTCTTCCAAGCAAAAATGGAGGTTACAGTGAGGCATTTTCAGTGGAAGTGAATGGGGCCAGTTGTCAAATGATTTAGAAACGTAAATGTGAAGCATATAATTTTCTAAAATCCTAATGTTTAGTTGTTTTATTGTGTTGGCATGATAACAAAGTTGTAAAAATTGCATAGAACTTTATACAGAAAAGGTTAATAAAAAGGTTTAGTTTTTAAACTAAAATCATGTTTATGTAAAAGCAAGGTTTATGACTTGCGCTTATGAAACTGTGAGTATTTAAATGTTTACAGACTGGCCCCATTCACTTCCATTGTAAATGGTTCACTGTAACCCGGATTTTTGGCTTGCTTTTTTGGAAATTATTTTTGTTGTAGTAATCAACATTATGCCACAAATGCTGTTGATTTGAGCTGACTTTGTGATAAACCCAGAATCAGGTTTTTTTTTAGTTAACCAAATGTAACCAAAAAAAATAAATAAACGTTTTTTGTTAAAAAAAAAAAAATTTGAATTTAAAATATATATATATTTTTTTTTAAATAAAACTTTGTCTAAAGTTGTATTTTTTTCTTAAATGTAGTTTTAATAAAATAATAATAAAAAAATAGACATAAAAAGCTAATAAAAGTTAAAACACACACACACACACACACACACACACACACACACACACACAAAAATCAGAAAAAAAAATATTTCAAAATATTAACAAACACTGGAACAGTATCTTAGTGGTACTAAAATAACACGACCCAGAATATACTTTCAAAAGAGTCAAACCATTGTACTTTCACCCAGCTTGTCCTTCGGTAGACTGAATCTTGATGCATCATGTGAGACATCCAGCAGAAGTAGGTCAACATTCACAGATAATCCAGGTGTGTAGTGGAGAAAAATATATTCAGGGTCTGTGTGACATCTACAGAGCGACAGGAGAGATGGGAGGGATAAATAATGATGTACTGTGCTCTTGGCAATGAGAAGAAAAAGTGTGCTTGTTAATTTTAGGTCATAAATAAAGCCCATTAATCTGTCCTCTCCGCTCTCTGTGGTTAAAGGAAAAGATTCCTAAGAGTTAAAGTATTCTTGGCAGGTATTGTTTATCTCTCTCGTTTTCTCATACACATGCCCTCTAGTCTCTTCCCCTTATTCTCATATTCTGTATTATACTGCTGAAAGCTTCAATGAATTGGCACAGAGTCCTATTGTATTCACTTAAATAGATGAGGTGGCCAGAAACCTAATTTCTCTTGCTTTTTTGGCATCTATGAAGATCGGAGACAGACGGTTTTACAGATGATGGATGGCTGATGGCCTATTACAAGACTTGCAGAACAGGTATACATCATCTGCAGATAATAACCACCATCACATCACTATCTTTACCAGGAATCTTAATAATTATAATGACTGGAAAAAGGTAGCAAATAAGCTTCAGCTGGTTTGATCGTTTTGATAATGAAATCAGTGGAAAAAAATATAAAACTACGGTGTTGCAGAATGTTAAAGCTTGTTTCAGCCATAGGCAATTGCAATTTTTTATCCCACAATTCAGACTTTTTTCACAATACTGAGTTACTCAATTAACAACTGAATTGCAAGATATAAACTCAGAATTGCGATATTAAACTCAAAAATATTGTGAAATTACAAATTTTATGGAACATACACCAGCCACTAGTCAGGTGACTATAATTATGCAGAAAATGGAGAGGTCACACAAATAGACCTCTCCATTAAAAAAAAATGAATTGAATTGAATTTATATTTATTATTATTTTATTTTATTTATTCTTTACCTATCAAACCCCCTGTAGTTCTTTCAGGAATCCCAGTATGGGAAATCTTTGCATAAAGTGGCAATTCATTATATTGATAACAAATAATAGGTAACATTTTCTTACGAGTTAGGTCAAATGTAATCCAAAAGTAATCAAAAACATAGCCAGAATACACTATATGTAATCCAATAGATTATGTTACTAACTACAATTTGTGCATTGAAATTGAAATTTGTTAAAACTTGGAAGAGTTGGAAGATTCAATTCATTATTGCAAACTGATTAATTTGAACCTTTCATATAAACCAACTGAATAATAAAAATTAAAAAAGGCCTTTTTGTAGCGGTGTAGGCTTATGTTTAGCTAAATTCTGCTGTTCATGTTTTCGACTTGGTTGTATGAAACTGTCATCCTTTTCCTCATATGCCTCACTGGAAAGTTGCGAATCAATTAATTCGAACGATTAAAAAAAATATTCAGACAGGCAGTGTTTTAGGTCTTCTGTTGAATAGCTCAATTAATATTTAGTTAAATGCTGCTATTGATTGCTATTTTCTTTTGATTAGTTGTTTATAGATAGATTGATAGAACGATAGATAGATAGAACGATAGATAGATAGATAGATAGATAGATAGATAGATAGATAGATAGATAGATAGATAGATAGATAGATAGATAGATAGATAGATAGATAGGCAAACTTCTCTGAGTGAGTCTACAAATGTTGTCCAGAATGGACACATATAGGCTATAATATATCCATATTACATCTAACTTTATCTTTAAGCCTCCAGAACAGAAATAGGTTGAACAAAAATAGGTTTTCCATTAAATTTTGCTCTAGTTAAATGATGTAGGGGAGGATTAAACTACTAACCTTGATATAACACAGACGTCTTTTCCTGTCAACCTAAGGACTACGCAGATTTTCCAAGCTTTAGCTGGTTATGTTGAAGTCAGACACAGAAAAGCAGATGTTTGTGTGATATTTATGTGTTCATATCATTCATCAGGGGAGAGCCGCAGGTTACGCTGGAAATATAGATGGATGAACTAGTAGAAAAAGACACAAGGGAGCTTCAGCATGCGCGTTGTATAGCTGCTTCTATCTGGATTTTGTCCTTGTCGCTTGCTCGCCAGTTATTTTGAGGTGAGCACAATATCTCTGAGGTTTATTTTATGTTGAGCATCCCATAAAGCAAGAGTATTCAATTCTTCAGTTTCTACATTTCCTTTCCAGACAATCATAACTTTTCAAGTTGTTTCAGAAGCTAATATGACTTAAATGAAAGTTCATTTTGGGAATAATCATTGTGAATTTCCAAGTTGGCCACAAAATTCATAATAATAAATCTTAAATAATCTGGCATCAACTTTTCATTAGCATGGGCTGTTTTTGAACAGCAAAATGAATATGCAGTACACAATGGTGATACAACTTTATATAGGCCTAAATATCAGGCAAATTTCTATTAATTTGTACATATATTTGTCTAAATGTATTTCAGTCAGACAGGGAAAAAAGTGAAACTGAAAAGCTTTGCGTCAGAGAGTAAAAAGTGTGTCAGAAAGAAACAAAAGGGAACGTATATTCTCTAGTACTCATCAGCAAGTCAATGTCATGAGGTAATTTTTCGCCAGCTTCAGAATGATCACATGGGATTTACAGCTCAGGTCATTGGCTCAAAGGTTTGTTGTCCTACAAGCAAAAATGGCTGTTTAACAGCCATGCAGCTGCCATAGAGATGAATGGGAATGCTAACAGATAGCTTTCTGTGTGGGCAGTTGTGGCCTAATGGATGGAGAGTTGGACTTGTAACCCGAAGGTCGTGGGTTCGAATCTCAGGTCCGGCAGGGATTGTCGGTGGGGGGAGTGAATAACCAGCACTCTCTCCACCTTCAATACCATGACTGAGGTGAGACCCTTGAGCAAGGCACCGAACCTCCAACTGCTCCCCGGGCACCGCAGCATTGGCTGCTCACTGCTCCAGGTGTATATTCACAACTGTGTGTGTGCACTTGGATGGGTTAAATGCAGAGCACAAATTCCAAGTATGGGTCACCATACTTGGCCACACACCACTCCCCTTTCCTTTCTTCGTGTTTTATAGACCTTTTTTGGTAGAACAAATGCTCTTTCATTCATCTGAATTACCTCAGAGTTGCGGTTTTGACAGCTAATAGTGTGGTTGTATTCTCTGCGTTCTGGCTTTATGAAATCAGTTTTATTTTAATCATTTTTTTTCTGTTAAAATTTTTCTGAATTCCTTTTTTTTTCGTTTTAATTTTTCTAAACCCTGTTTTAATGGTTAAATAACATGTATTCCTCAAAAAGAATGTCTAATTAATTGAAATCATGAAACTTGCACAATTTAACAGCAATTCATCAAAATTTAACAACGATTAGTTTTTTAATGCCCTGTGAAATGTTTTATTTTTTTTCTCAAATTCAGTTTTATTTTTTTACCAAATTCTGTGTTTTCCATTAATTTTATGGATTTTTATTTTAATAATCAAAATCATCTCTAATTAATGGATTTTATTGAAAATGTATGTATTTATTTATTTATTTTTAGGAATACTGTGTGTATTTACCTTTTTCTGCTAAATATTATTTTTCTGGTAAATAATCCTTAAAAATAATGTTTTAATAATTTTATTATTATTAGTAGTACTCTCATTATAATAAGTAATTTCTGTCACAGTTTCTTCAAGTTAGACCAAACTTTTATTTCAACAGGTTGCTGTGGAGACCTTCTGTCTGTGAAGAGCAGGGCCGTTGCTAGTGGGGTGAAAGGTGGGGACAATTCTAGGGGCCCCCACCGCCCAGGGCCCCCCACAAAATCCAGGAATTATACTATATAGGCCCATGTTCTGTGAATAATTCTAATATTGTATTAGTTGTATAACTGAGATATTATGAAAACCACAAAAAAAGCATGCAATTTGGTTCCATGCTTGTATATTGTACAGTATATGATATGTGTGTGAGGGGGGCCACATCAATATTTTTTCAGGGGGCCCCCAATCCTCTAGCTATGGCCCTGGTGAAGAGGTTTCTGTTTGTATATGATATGACGATAGTTTTTCTCAAAAGAATGGTAAAATGCTCATTAAGTGACTCTCAGCAGTTCTGGATTCTATACTTTGTTATTTATTATGTTTATATACTTATATATTGAGACGGTAGAGGCTGAAAGCACTGCGAGCATCACATGCACTTAAGTATGTGTGTAGTAAACAAAACTGTGTGTCTGCGCCATTCATTCACACAGAGACACTCAGAACATGTAGGATTCATGGTATTTTTGCAGCTTAATATTTACAGACACTAGTCCATACTGCAATTTGATTTAAGTATACTGACCTACTTTTGATGTATTCATCCAAAATTTGGCAAATTACATGATATATAGTAAATACCTTTTTTATAACTGGATTCCGCGATTCTGTCCACATTTCCCCATTGCGGAAATCTATGTATATTATGCTGCCTTCGCGTGCTATCGGAATTATCGTAAATATAAGTTTCATAGTCAGAAATTGGATATGAACGGCCTCTCTAGTCATATTTACAACTGGGAAACTCATAGTTCTGATATCCGAGTTTCCAAGTTGGGTGAGCCATAAACTTTAAATATGGCAGAGGAGAGAAACATAGCTGTAGTACTAAAAAGTACCATTTATTTGACCGTTATTTAGGAATCATCAGCTAGTGAATGTCTAGAGAGAGCCGTGAGTGTTTATATGCTTATCAATGAATGCGATGCTACATTTTATTCAAAACCTGTTGGATATTGACTAAATATCTTCTAATCTGTACCTTTTGGCTTTAATAAAATTTTCCCAAGAAACAGGCAAGAATGAATAGACTGTTGAAAACAGAATGAAATTCTGATCTTTCCAACAACAGAGCACTTGAACGCGACAAACTCATAATTAGAACTAAAGAATTGGGAAGTAGGAAGTTTCCAATAGCACATGAAGGCAGCATATCCAGATACACTGTATAACATTTAACGCCTTACAAGGCTCCAGCTATTTGCCTTAAATGCTAGAATCAAGCTACATGATTTCTGTTTTGTGTTTCTTTTTCTTTTCTGTTACTTCAGTTGTGTGTATATTAACGGCAATGCGAGAGGAAAAACAAAAATACGAAGCTCACGTTGTCGCTACATGTGAGTGTGCACTTGATAAGACCTCTGGATGTGTTTTCTGCTCTTCAGCTCAGAAAACCTCTAAAGACTAGTTTGGCGGGCAGTAAGGATGAGTCAGATGAGTTTTCGAAGTGAAATTTGTGTGACACATTAGCAGACACGCTGTGTAACCTGTTAAGTGTTTTAAGTCAGCATGGAATCGCTAGCATTGTAGCATGCTAGCGTTTTTTGTTGTTTTTTTAACCACATAAATTTGGCATCTCTCTCTTGGTGGTTCTCCTTGTACAAAGACCCAACTGCACATTACAAATGTCTCTCCAGAATCTTTTCATGAGAAACAACTATAATAACCCAAAAAACAATCATATTCTGGAAGCCATGCAGTTCTATATACAATTTAGACACCAAAATTTCCTTGTTTAATTTTTCAGCCCTTTTCTACCAGATGGGCAGCAGGTGGGATTGTTCTGCTCATCCATTCACGTTGTAAAATCAAGTTAGCATGTGTTATTAGCCACCTGTTTGTGTTCACGTGATAACTGTTGTGTGCAGGTTATCCCCTGTTTATCTGTTGGCAGGGCTACATTTAGTCCACTCTTTCATCTGGTTTCTCCTGACAGGAACAGACGAGGTCACCTGTGCCCTAAGCTAAATGTTATGTTGCACTTCGTCACGGGAAGAAGTAAAATTTATTTGGAGGTAATTATTTCTTTGTCTGCATTCCACATGATGGAAAGTGATCGCAAAACCTGGGTTTGCAAAACACATGTTCTCTCATAGCGCATTTCTTTGTAATGAGGTTGCACAAAAATTATTCTTTTCATTGGTGTTTTTTCCCCCAAACATCCTTACGGCAAGACACCCCATGTGAATAGGGTAAAATTAAAATTTAAAATATATAAATAAATAAAAAACTAAGTATTAAAAAAAAGGCTAAAAATGAATTACTAAAATAATTTAATTAAAAAGTAACTAATAGATATCACCATATGTACCCAGTTGATTGATTATATTAAGAATGACAAGTTTTCTGAAATGTTAGGTTTCAATTAGCAAATGGGGCATTATATAATTAAACATGCATTTTTGCATAAATTTGCATACATTTTCAAAATGGAAATCTGAACATTGGATAAAGCCTGGTTCAAAATTCTGGTTTCATTTTGTTAACATTTTTATCAGTCAGTCCATAATAAAAATAGTGTCAAATTGTCACGCTCTCGGAGGGGAGAGCAAGGAGCAAGGAGCGAGGAGACCAGGGGATATCATCCAAGGGAACTTTAATAAAACAAGAAGACATTTAATCACGGACACAGGACACTGGAGACACTGGGCTTTTAAACACAAGGAAATCAAACGAGGAGAACTGAAACAGGTGGGGAGCAATCAAAACACAGGTGGAGACTAATGACACAGGGCTGGGAACTGATAATTACAAATTACAGGAAACACCAAATAAGGTCACAAGAGGAGGGGAAACACGTGACATGGGGAACACAGGTCTGACATTACTCCCCCCTCCCAAACGGTGCGTCCCGCACCGTACACCATCCAACGGGGAGGGGGGGTGGGCGCTCTGGAGGCCTTAAGGGACATGGAGACAGGACAGGACAGGAGGCCTCCAGGGCGGCGCCCATTCTGGGAGCCATGGCGGAGCGGGGAGGTCGGGAGGCCATGACAGATCCGGGGACTCGGGAGGCCATGGCGGGTCAGGGGACTCGGGAGGCCATGGCGGGTCAGGGGACTCGGGAGGCCATGGCGGATCCAGGGAGCTCGGGAGGCCATGGCGGATCCAGGGAGCTCGGGAGGCCATGGCGGATCCAGGGAGCTCGGGAGGCCATGATGGATCCAGGGAGCTCGGGAGGCCATGGCGGAGCAGGGAGCTCGGGAGGCCATGGCGGAGCAGGGAGCTCGGGAGGCCATGGCGGAGCAGGGAGCTCCGTGGCCTTGGTCCTAGGCCCGACCACACAGCCTAGGGGTATATGGCCCCCCCCAAAAATTTTCTTGGGGAGGTTCCCCTCTAGGGGCCATTCTGGCGGAGCAGGCACTAGATGGCGCTCTGGAGGAGCAGGCGCTAGATGGCGCTCTGGAGGAGCGGGCGCTAGGGGGCGCTCTGGAGGAGCGGGCACTAAGGGGCGCTCTGGAGGAGCGGGCACTAAGGGGCGCTCTGGAGGAGCGGGCACTAAGGGGCGCTCTGGAGGAGCGGGCACTAAGGGGCGCTCTGGAGGAGCGGGCACTAAGGGGCGCTCTGGAGGAGCGGGCACTAAGGGGCGCTCGGCAGGCGCGGGCACTAGGGGGCGCTCGGCAGGCGCGGGCACTTGAGGGCGCTCGGCAGGCGCGGGCACTTGAGGGCGCTCGGCAGGCGCGGGCACCGCCGTGCGCTGGCGAGGAGCGGGCTCTGGGGTGCGCTGGCGAGGAGCGGGCTCTGGGGTGCGCACTGGAGGGCACTTGCGAGGAGCAGGCACTGGAGGGCACTTGCGAGGAGCAGGCACTGGAGGGCACTTGCGAGGAGCAGGCACTGGAGGGCACTTGCGAGGAGCAGGCACTGGAGGGCACCCGCGAGGAGCAGGCACTGGAGGGCACCCGCGAGGAGCAGGCACTGGAGGGCACCCGCGAGGAGCAGGCACTGGAGGGCACCCGCGAGGAGCAGGCACTGGAAGGCACTGGCGAGGAGTCGCCTCTTGGGGGCGCTCTAGAGAGCTGGACGGAACCAGCAGGGGCTCTGGAGAGCTGGACGGAACCAGCAGGGGCTCTGGAGAGCTGGACGGAACCAGCTGGGGCTCTGGAGAGCTGGACGGAACCAGCTGGGGCTCTGGAGAGCTGGACGGGACCAGCAGGGGCTCTGGAGAGCTGGACGGGACCAGCAGGGGCTCTGGAGAGCTGGACGGGACCAGCAGGGGCTCTGGAGAGCTGGACGGGACCAGCAGGGGCTCCGGAGAGCTGGACGGGACCAGCAGGGGCTCAGGAGAGCGCAGTCGAGGAGCGGGCACTGGAGAGCTCTGGCGATCAATGTTAATTGAGCTTGCCATATTCCCTGCTGGCGGGCTTGCCACACTCACCGCCGGCGGGCAAGGGAGAGCCATGGTTGACGGACTGGTTCCGACTCGGGCCCGGACACTTCCCAGACACAGGTAAACCCCTTCTCTCCAGGTAAGTCCAGTGGTGTCTGGGAGGTCTACGGGGTGATGGTAACAGGCCCCGAGCCGGAACATGTGGAGGAGGGCCGAGTCCTGCACCTCCGTCACCGCAGCGAGCCCACAAAATTCCCCAGCGTACTCCATGAAGGGGAGGTCCTTCCCGATGAGGGCAAAGAGGCGGGCGGCGAACTCCATTGCCACGGAGAGGGGGATAAAACCGAAAACAAAAACTTCTCAAAACGGAAAACAAAACCGAGGGAGGAGTAGCGCCGCTTACTTCAATCTTTGGGTCCGTGATTCTGTCACGCTCTCGGAGGGGAGAGCAAGGAGCGAGGAGACCAGGAGATATCATCCAAGGGAACTTTAATAAAACAAGAAGACATTTAATCACGGACACAGGACACTGGAGACACTGGGCTTTTAAACACAAGGAAATCAAACGAGGAGAACTGAAACAGGTGGGGAGCAATCAAAACACAGGTGGAGACTAATGACACAGGGCTGGGAACTGATAATTACAAATTACAGGAAACACCAAATAAGGTCACAAGAGGAGGGGAAACACGTGACATGGGGAACACAGGTCTGACACAAATGTTGTATAAAACCAGCTAAATGATATATGAACAAACCCCTCACTAATAACCTCCAGAATATAGGCAGGAATAAAATAACAAAAAAAAAATACTGAATGCTATACTGAAGTGGACAAAAAAAAATTATTGGTAAATATGGCCTTTAAAATATATATTATTATTGTAATCCAAAGACGAAAATAGAAAAAGTGCAAATAAATTTAAATATATATATCTATATAGATATAGATATATATACCTTTAATAGTATATTTAGCATGTTTTAATTTGACTAGTTTGAAAACAAGTTATCAAATGCCAAATAACTCCAAATATATAAATTGACCAGTGCATGAAATGGGTTTTTTGTGCGTAGGCTAATGTCTTGCCTTAAACTATACAGTACTTGAGAAAATAATCATGTACGATACTTTACTAACCCTAATATCATTACAAACCTGACTTACTTTCTTCTGTGGAACTTAAAATAAAGACAATTTGGCAAATTTCTCTGTGCTTTTTTTTTTTTTTTTTTAGGTCAGTAGAGTTCAGTGTTGTTTTGTACCCCATTGAATTCCATTGTTTGGACAAAAACAGCCGACTATGGCGTCATGCGGCTCATCTTCCTAATTTCAAAACATAATCAGCACTTCTGTTCATGATGTGATGCGAATGAGGTCCCTATGGATGTGATGTAATGCTACGCCACCCTTTGCTCCGAAGCCCTTCTCCGCAGTCGAGACCACACAACACTGTCCCGCCGCCAGCTTTTCTGCTTCCTCCATCAACCGAGCGCAGCAATACTTCTTCTCTCTGAAGGTTTCCTTAGCTCAGCTTAATGATAAACCTCTCTCTCAGTTTTTCCCTTTTGGAAACCAACACAATCTTTCTGTGTTTTCTTGGACTGGATGCAAGATTTCGCTTTGATTTGTTTGTAAAGCAATGAGATGGGAAAGTCAGAGATTAAAATGTAATATATGTTGTTTGCTTGTTTTCTTGTAGTGCCTGCGAGCTTGAAGGACGTTTGAGGTGAGTCTAGGAATCAGTCTGTAGATACAGTGCAATTTGCTGTAATTGCACACAGCTGTTCTCCAGGACTGTTGTTGTGCTGTTTAAACACAAGGAAACGCCATCAATCATCTCTGATCAGGGGTTCTTTTCGGTGGCAGTGAAAATTCGGCTATAACATCAAGTACTGGTCAGTGTTTGTCATCATATTCTCCAGATATTGATTTCTATAGGCTGTTAATTAAGTTTCTTTAGGCTGCCCATTGGCCTCTGACCATCACAGCCTCCTAATCATCCCCATACACTGATTGACTTCATCACTCTGTCTCCTCTCCACCAATAAGCTGGTGTGTGGTGGGTGTTCTGCTGCACTATGGCTGCCGTCGCATCATCCAGGTGGATGCTGCACACTGGCGGTGGTTGAGGAGATTCCCCCCTTGTATGTAAAGCGCATTGAGTGCCTTGAAAGGCGCTATATAAATGTAACAAATTATTATTAAGTCTTGTAGATTTTTGGCCTTAAGGATTTGCTTTGATTTACTGTACATGCACATTGACAATTCATGCCAATGTCTCAGCAAATTAAACAAAAGTATAACTAAATGCAGTTATAAATTAAAATTAAATATTTTAATAATATTTTTAAATTGTAAATTGAATATTTTAAATATTTTTATTAAAAAGTATTTGTTTTAAGTATTTTATATTTACTTTATAAAATAAATAATATAACAATATAACACATTATAATAAATAACAAAATATAGCGTACATGTACATATATAAACACACAACCATCCAAAAATGTCAAAGAATTTTTGAAATAAATTCATTTTATTTAAAGGGGTCATGAACTGCCTTTGTTTTTTTTTGTTTTTTTGTTCTCTGTGGTCCACTTATAATGTTATTATGTTACATAAAAAAACATAATTATTTAGAATAGGCTATTTTCTGTCTTGCTTTTAACCCCCTTCATCAGAACGCTCTGTTAGAATAGGCGTGACAGATTGTAGACTCAGAAGTAAACACCCACTGCTTTGATTTAGGTCAAAAACGCATACAAATCTCAATACATATCAAACAATCGGTAAGAAGAGACAAATCAACAGTGTTCACATAAGAAAAACAGTTACTCTCACTTGTGGTGTGACATTACTGTCAGATCCAATATCGTCTTTTAGTTAAAAACTTTTTGAAAATCCCACATCGAATTGTGCCTTGTTTGTAAAGGAATCCACGTAAAATGAAGTGAACAAAGGACCAAGTTCTTAATGACGCGGTCTGGATCTTCATTAAAAATAAAGTTCATCCACTCTTTCCTTACATTGACATCCACAACTTGGCACTGCACAGGGTCTTGTTGTCTTCAGAGCCATCTTTATAGTTTGGTTTCTGCGCGTTCACCTCTCTCGTAATCATTACATGCCCAAATCAGTGGGCAGGGCTAAACAGACAGCGATGTAGAAGCAGGCGTTGATCTTCTTCTGTGGAGGCGGTGCTTATCCACACTATTACATTCAACAAGCTGTCGTTTTGGCAGACTGCCTTCAATATAAGCTGTTTTTAGACTAATGAGAAAGTTTTGAGTTCTAAAACTTACAAGATGGTTTTGTACAATGACTTCTTACATGTAAAATATTTTCTCAGTTCATGACCCCTTTAAAAATATGCATAAAGTTGATCAAAAATACAATAAGGACATTTATAATGTTACAAATTATTCTATTGTTCTTTTAAACATTCTATTCATCAGAAATACTGAAAAAAAATGTTAAGCAACATTTCAACATTGATAATAATAATAAATGTTTCTTGAGCGGAAAACCAGCATATTAGAATTATTTCTGAAGGATCATGTGACACTAAAAACTGGAGTAATGATGCTGAAAATTCAGCTTTGCATCACAGGAATAAATTAAAATTTGAATATTTCTGTTTTCAATTGTAATTTAAATGCTGTAAATGCAGCCTTGGTGAGCAGAAGAGACTTAAATATACATACATATATATATATTTTTTTTTTTTTTTTTTTTTTTTATATTTATTTATTTTCCCAAACATGACTAAAAGGGGCTGTGAGGTCCATACGTGAAGTAAGGTTGGGAAGCACTGGATTATATCACGTGCAGTGACATTTCCCGTCTGTAACAGCTGGTGTAAGGTTTACCATGCCTTGGAAATTGATTTCATTTCCTGCTCCTGAAAAGTAATGGATCACAGTGCTCTAACTTCATTTGCTGTGTTTCATTTTGGTTCTCACTGATATTTACAGGTGGAGCTGAAGAATTAGAGCTTTGTTTGTGTTCTGGTTTGGTTTAGCATCTTGTCAGCCAGCGTTTCAGTGAGTATTAATCAACACTGAGATGAGAAGGGCTCCAAAGCAAGGAGATTCCTTTGGCTAAAACCACTTGACAAGTGATGGTGTTTAATTTCCTGGCCCTTACTGCAATCCTGCATCTGTCAAACTGAGTCCACAGGGGAAATAGGTTTCAGTACATGTACATTCTTGCATACATACACACATACGCATGTGTGTGTGTGTGTGTGTGTGTTTGTATTTTTAAGTATTTTTTTTATTTTGTAAGGTTGTAAATAAAGGCAAGTATAATTTTCTAATTATTACACGTGTATATATTAAATATATTATATAAAAAAATAAATTAACAATATATTATAAAAATATAAAAATAAAAATAATTTCAAGCATTTAAAATTAAACAAACCCAATAAAATGCATAAAACGCTCTAGAAAATATCTTATTAAATTAAAACATTCTTAAAATATTATTAAAATTTTAAAATGTATTTATTTTTTATATTTGTCTTATTGGATTTTTTTCATTTCATTTCATTTCACTTTATTTATAGAGCACTCTACAACTGCACCTGCAGACCAAAGTGCTGTACAATCAAGAAAAACTCATTAAAACACAAAATTTAAACAACACACATTCTACTAAAACAGCAAAAACTAGCCCACACTCTCAAAGGCTAAAGACAAGAGATAGTTTTTGACTTCAACTTTAAAAACATTCAAAGCTGAAACCTCTCTAAGCACCTGAGGAAGACTATTCCAGAGCTTCGGCCCTGCAACAGCAAGGCCCGATCCCCTTTTAACTTTAAATGAGTACGAGGGACAGTAAGCAATAACTTATTATTGGATCTTAGAGACCTAGGTGCTTGACGAACAGCAATGAGCTCAGACACGTAAGCAGGAGCCATCCCATGCACTGCTTTAAAAACATATAAAAGAGTTTTATATTTTATCCTGTAGTTCACTGGTAGCCATTTGAGAGAAGCTAAAATAGGAGAGATATGATGACTTTTCTTAGCAGCCTAGCTGCTGCATTCTGAACCAATTGCAAGCGTGCAATATTGGTCTGGCAGGACTCCACATACAACACATTGCAATAGTCCAGACGAGACAAAACAAAGGCATTAATAACCTTCTCTAAGTCCTTTCTTGACAGAATAGGCTTTAGTCGAGCAATAGACCTAATCTGAAAAAAACAACAACTCTTTACTACAGCATTAACCTGCTTGTCAAATTTCAGCTCTGGGTTAAACACCACACCCAAGTTCCTTATTTGGTCATGGCAATAATTGGACCATGAACCCAGATATGTGGACATATCTAAACATCCTTTAACAGGGCCAAAAAACATAATCCTCAGTTTTACTCCGGTTCAACTGAAGCAGATTTTGAGTCATCCAGCTCTTAACCTCCTCTAAACATGCAAATAGTAAGTTTGAACCATTATTCTCTCCTACTCTCAAAGGTAACTTGAACCACTCTAAAACCGTCCCACGAATTCCAACTAAATGGGACAAACGCTTTATAAGAATCACGTGGTCTGTTGTGTCAAAAGCTGCACTTAAATCCAATAGAATCAGAGCTGCCGCATTACCTGCATCTCTGATTATATGGAGGTCATTAACAACTCTTAAAAGTGCAGACTCAGTGCTGTGACCTACTCTAAAACCAGACTGAAATTTGTCTAAGATCTCATACCTACTTAAAAATGACATTAACTGGGAATAAACCACCTTCTCTAAGATTATTTATTTTAAGAAATAAAATAAAAATATCTTCATAAAAATAATTTCAGAACTTCTAATTAAAGTGACCCAATAAAAATTTAATAACCCTTTGAAAAATATCTTGTTAAAATATTAGTTTTTAGCATTTAAAGATGCATGTAAGAGATCTAATTAAAAGTATAAAGCGTAAAAGCGTGTATCGGAAATGTAATGGCGCTTACCATAATCGCGAGCTTCAGCTTTCAAATTAGTTTTACCATCGGTTCAAGCCCAAAAGGGGAACAGAGCCGCGTGACAGTCACAGTGGTGATGCTCGTATGTATTTGCAGTACACAAGATGTGGTTAAGACAGCTGACTCCACTGTGATGTGACCCTGTCTCTCTCTCTCTCTCTCTCTCACATACACACACACACACACACACACACACACACACACACACACACACACACACACACACACACACACACACACACACACACACATGAGACGCGTTACTCTACACTTTGCAAAACTCTGGATTTGAACAGTCAGTAGCAAATACTTAAACTAATAAAACATACTTACAGTCACTGATTCAGAAGTGCCAGATTGTCATAGCAAAGTTAGAATTTAAGTTTATTTTTTTTTATTTTTTTTAGAAATAGCCTTTGTGCACAGCTAGCCTTGTACTGTCCTAGGATCACAAAACTGTCGTCCATAAAATGCATTGCACAAATTCGAACATTTGGGTTGTGCTGTTCTGTTGTAAAAAAAAATCTTAACCAATGATCTCTAACTGCATCTACTTTTGGAAGGCCAAATAAAGTGCTTTTACTTTCGCATAGAAACACACAGCGTCTCCCTGACATGACTGCATCAACACTACTGTGGTTACTGAAACCACAGCTTCTTTCTTTGCATGAACATTTGGGCGGCATTACGCAAATATTTCCACATCGTGACGTAGACATGTGGGGGCATGTTTTAATGAGGCGTTTTAGCTCGGTCTGGATCAGCCTTCTCTTTTAGATATAATAAATCCTTTTGTGGGAGACTTTGAGCTTTGTAAATCTGCAGATCTTATACATGTACAAACAGCTACATAACACACTAAAGAAAAGGAAAACAAGAAATCTCATCATATGACCCCTTTAAAATATTTAATTTCATCATTACCATTTAAAATTAAAATAACCAAATAAAAAGTATTAAAGCCTGTAAGTATTAAAGTAAAAAGCTATATTAACCTATCCAAAAACTTTAATTACTTTTATTTTATTTTATTTTGTTTTATTTTCAATCATTACAGGAGGACAGAAAAGTTCTCCTTAACTGAAAAAATGTCCATTTATGTCACTGATTAAGCACCTAAAATCTCTGACAGCAGATCACGTCAATTACAAAACCAGTGTTTGGGGTTTTGTATTTTGAGGCGTTGGTGGTGTTCGAGTCATATGAAGTTATAGCAGCAGTTTGTTCATTTATAGGACTTTTGAATGGGGTCTAAGGCCAAGCTAGTAATGTACTCATAAACCAGGAGGGTCAGGACAGCCTCAGGCCCACGTTTTTTCCTGTTACCTTGGCCTACGTGGGTCTCAGAGGCCTATTGCTGTGGTAAAAGGACATGATATGTCATCCAGGTTTTCTCCTGGTAATAAAATCATGATTCAGCATGCCTCATTAGACGAGGCTGGTGTGGCAAATGCTGAATGTATTGTTTGACCGAAGGAACATTGAGTGTATAAACTTGTTTATGGTGCTTGTCACTGTTTTTAACAGGGGTGGTACTTTTTAGCTGTTTGGGACGTATTTGATGTGACTTATGAGATCTGCCTGGTTAATTTATGGCTTTGGAGAGGTTTGCGTTCAATGGGCTCCTTCTTCTTTTACGGGCTCGTGCTTGTTACCTCTACAAAGATGACAGACATTTGGAGGCGTTTGCTTTGCTCTAATGAAGCTGAATCTGAGGGGACTGTAAAAAATTTGATGTAGAAACGATTTTCACTCAGAAACCGCTAGTAAATTTCGTAAACAATTACTAAGACACGTTGAATTAAACATGAAGTTTTGAAGCAGAAAACCTGAAATAGTATTTTCTTGTAAAACGTACTCCAATAATCTGTATTTACAACTTCGAAAAATAATTTTTTACAGTGTATTTATGAGGGTCGTATAAGGACCGAAAGAGGTTTGTTTTTGCCGATGCTGTAAGCAAAGCTCAACGTTTTTCCCAGAGTGTCGTCTGTCGACAGGCCATTTATCTCGGCAAACAGGAAAAGGTGGTTTTTCACTCCTCTCTTGCTCAAACAATGTCCTCCTTCGCTTTTTATTCATACCCCAGGGTGTGTTTGTCATCTTTAAGGAGGCCAGAAAGCCCTGCTGAGACTTTCATTCGATACGTCTGAAGGCTTTATGAGGTAAACCACGTATTTAAGAAGAAACCGCATGTCAACCCGACCACCATAACCCACCTTCAGCATAAACTTACCACCAAACCCCAACACAGCTGTGGATTTTGATATGGTAAAAGCTTGAGGAGAGTAAAACTAGCCACAAGCCAGCATGATAACATCGGTCTGTGCATTGAGGGGCTTTTTGGAGACATCTGTTTGCTAAAAAGCAAAGTTGGAGCCAAAAGCAGAGCCTCCAAGACCCAGACCAATATTAGACCCTCGAGGCCCAGATCCATATCAAAACTGAAACACTGGAGGACCAGATCCAAACCAAGACCTGTCAGTTTTATTGAAGTGAAAGAAAAAAGAAAATACAGTTCATTTCATATATCCAACAACCAAGTTCTCTTTATTTTCAATGAATGCTTATTTTTTCCCCATACATCAAAACCTGCTGTACTGTGCAATCTAATTAGTTAACCGAACTTAAGTTAGAAAAATGAAGGAGTTAAATTTATTTATTTATTCTCAATTTTTTTTTTATTAAATTACTAACATTTTTGTTTTGGACTGCTGAAAAATCTGTTAACTGTACAAATTTAAATTGCATAAGAAAGTGTATTAATATAATTTACCCAAATAATATAAATAAATACAAATATTTCTTAAAATCCAAGTTCACAGTAACTAATATAATATAATATAATATAATAATTTAAGTAATAACATAATTGCTGAATTTCTTTTTTTTGTACTTAACACATTCTTATTTTCAAATTAATTTAGTTCAAAACAATGAGAGAAATCTAAATTATATTTATAAGGTATATAATAATATAATAACAGTAATATAATAAATAAATGGTACATAATGTGTATTATAATTATAAAATATTTCTTAGTGCAAAATGAACATTTCAATACATATACAAAATATTAAATATAAAGGTTGAAATAAAAAAGAACCAATTAATAATAACAAATTATTGATAAACAATTAATAAAAGCTGCTTATAAATACAAATGTTGCAAAATTAATGAATTAATATTATTAATATTATAATTATGATATTACAAATATTTTTAAAACTGAAAGTATATATATATATATATATATATATATATATATATATATATACACATATATATATATATATATATATATATATATATATATACATATTAGTGTACTTTGTGTTGTTGTATGTTTTTGTTCATATTTCTTATTTTACTCATACTTTTTTCATACTTGTCTTTATTTAATATTGCAATATGAAAATATTATTATTACTGAAATGTATTAACTGCTTTATGAGCTTTTTATTTTAGCTTTATTAGTAAATTGTAATTAAAAATTTACAAAAATATATATATATTCTAAATTATAATGTAAAATTGTAATTGTAAATTCTAATCTTCTTAAGGACGTAATTTGCTGCCTGTGAGTTTCTGAAGTGTGCAGCTTGAAGAAGAATTTTGAATTTTGGAGCCTAAAACTGGGTCACAAAGTAAAAAAAAATATGGAGAATCACTGATTTAAATCAAGAGGATTTTAGGTTCCACAATGGACGGCCTCGTGCCAGACACCTTCAGTGACTCCTGCCGAATGATGAAGATACCCTGCTGACTTGCGGTTGAGGTAATTTTCACCTTTAATACGCTGGAATTAGACTGCGGTCTTGTCCGAGACCATAAGCCGAGACCCAGATCCAGACCAAGACACTGAGTAATGAGAGCCACACCACAGTCACATTAATGTGGTCTCGAGAGATCTCAGGAACAAACCCACAACATCAAGACTCTGATTAAAAGCGTATTCATTTAAAACTATTAATTGCAAAGATTGGTACCTGACATGCAAATGGAAACCCTATTCGTCTTCATAAAACACTTTGGATGATACAGCAATGACACTGTGGTTCTTGTCTTACAGTTTTCTTGTCCGTTTCGATGCTGTCTAAGCGCTCTGATGAGCTGGAGTCTCGATGTGGAGAGAGTCGGATGGCAGGACCGAAGCCAGTGTGGTTTCTGCGGCAGACCTACACTGAAAGGTATAAACATATGAAGCTGAAGAAGAAATGAGGATAAATCAAGTGTGCTAATGCTAAAGGGTCATTTATAGTATCAAAATTAATCCCAAAAGCTCTTCAGATCGAAATAACGTCATTATTTCGTAAACAACACACTTCTAATGTGTCTAATGTCTGATTCCTGGACAGGCTTGTCAAAGTTGAGAGGTTTTTAATAATTCTTGTGCCGTCCACGATGATGAAATTGTGGCGGGGCTTTGGCCTGCTTTCTCCAACTATTGCCTGCCATGACTGTGAGGTTCATTCCATCCTGATTATAATTGCTTTCATCTTGTATCGTGACTGTTTTCAATTCTTCACGGCCCTGTCAGCTCGGCGAGGTTAACAGAGGTTGCAGGAGTCCCATACTGCTGTGGTTGAGGTGAGTATTTCATAAACACTTGTTTTGGGCTCCATTATCAGTCTGATTTTTGTGAATTTATTTATGTTTACAGTGTTGGGAAGGTTACTTTTGAAATGTAATAGGATACAGATTACAAGTTTAATCTTAGATTAAACTTACTCTATTTAATTAAGATTTTATATTAATTACTCTATTTAAAGGGGTCAGCGATGCAAAATTCACTTTACAAGTTGTTTGAACATAAATGTGTGTTGGAAGTGTGTGTACACATCCATCCTATAGTGATAAAAATCCACCCAGTGTTTTTTTAAATCCCTATTTTAAAATCCCCTTTCTCAAATCAGGCTGTTCTGAGGTTCCTGTCAGAATGACGTAGTTCTGTACAAGCCGCTCACATGATAGTTGATTGACAAGGCCGTCTTACCTTTGGCCCGCCCTGAGTGAGCTGAGAGCTGTCCGCCATTGTGTCGACTCCAGTGCAGGGGAAGACAAGATGTGTCCGATTAAGCGATTGAGGCATTTTGTTGTTGGGTGTAATAATGAATATAGCAGTTGTCATTTACACCTGACATCTGAGCCGCTGAAGACGCAGAGGATTAACGTTACTTTCATATTTAAGGGAATGCGCCGCTCCCGATCTGCCTAAATAGTCTATGTTCGTGCAAATCTTTCGTGATCCAGCTTCATCTACAGAAGAAGTGAGTATAGGGGTTTTTTAATGAATCTTTGCAAATCGCCTTGCCTAATAATGTGCTAGTTAGCCAGTTTCGCGGCTGAAGTTTACAGTCTGCTCGTCACCCTACGGAAGAGAGGGGCGGGGTCAGTAGAGCTCTTTAGCATTTAAAGCAACATGGACTAGAATGGCTTGCTAAAAACAGAGCTGATTTTGACAATGTAAAAAAAGGTGTTTTTTTTTACACTACCATTGAGAAATTTTAATCAATGTATGTTATAGACTTTTCATTAAGACCCTAAAGAATCATATCAACTTGTGGAAAATGGGCATCCGATGACCCCTTTAAACGTAATAAGTAGTGTAACTAGTTTATTAGCTTAAGTAATCTAACTGATTACATTTGATTACTTTTTAATTACTTTTCAAAGGTTTTCAACTGTGAATCAAACTGTGAATAAAAGTATTTTTTTTTTCATTAAAAAAACTAACTTTTTAATAGCAGTGTAAATAGATAAAAATCAATAAATATGAAAAATTTTATTGAAATTTTCTTCAAAAGAAGAGATGAGATACTCATTTTGCACTATATCTCTAATCTATTAAATTAGGATCAAATGTGTTCTCTTTCAATCATTTTGTCCTCTTGTGTGGCCTTAAGGCTTGAGTTTTGTAGTAATTTGTACTGTTTTTAGTGTTTTATGGAACTGTAAATCAGTGGAACACAATATCAGTTACTGGAAACCAGGCTAATATCAGATGCAGAACTGCAATATTATTGTAACAGAACTGCTGTATTCAGCCTGGGACTGATATACACTTATTCCAGTGTTTGGATAAGAAAGTACCTGCTAACTGACTAAAATAGCTAATAATTAAGTACATTCTGGGCTTAAAAATAATATCTTTGTCAGGCTTTAGTATTCTTGCCAATTGTAAGATGTAGTTTCCATGCAGTTTATTTTCAATCTACTGTAGGTCCCAGTGACACAAAATGAATCTGTAAAGAGTACATTCTAGAGTCCTGTCAGTATTTTAATTGAGAACATGTTCACTCAGAAAGAAGCTGATTCTGTATGTTTAATATGAACATAACATAACTGAATCAGTACAGCGAGCAAAAATGCTGATTCATGCTGGTATAGCTGCATATCCGGACAAACTCCTACACTGCAATTAATGCATTGCACTTTCATGCTAATTTATTCTACAGGTGTTTGATTAAATGACCTGGTTAAAAACATTCAGCTGGCTGAGAGGGATGAACCACAAATGTATCTATCAACTTGAGGAACATAATTAATGATGTGCTGGCTTAGCATATGTATAATGTATTATTTGAAGCAGCTCACTGAGGTTTTCCTGTCTCTATCCTCCTGTCTTTTCTTTGGCAGCTGACAAAAGGATGGAGGAGGAGCAAGAAGACAGTTTTGCCTTGCAGTACCTTGGAAAGAATCAATCTGTAGAAACATATGTTGGGTGATGAAACGGCGCCTTTTCAAGTGTGAGAAGGTGATCTTTTAAAGTTTTTTTTTTTTGGCTGATTTCAAACAATCTCTGAGATGAAGATTGTGCTAATAAACTGCATCGTGCCATCTCAAGCCAAATAATATACAGTATTTAATACAATTTAAATATCCACCTACCAAACATCAATTGGTTCATTCACAACATGGCAACAGGGATGACATTTTAGTATTATCTTACTGACAAAGTACAAACCCGATTCCAAAAAAGTTGGGACACTGTACAAATTGTGAATAAAAAAGGAATGCAATAATTTACAAATCTCATAAACTTATATTTTATTCACAATAGAATATAGATAACATATCAAATGTTGAAAGTGAGACATTTTGAAATGTCATGCCAAATATTGGCTCATTTTGGATTTCATGAGAGCTACACATTCCAAAAAAGTTGGGACAGGTAGCAATAAGAGGCCGGAAAAGTTAAATGTACATATAAGGAACGGCTGGAGGACCAATTTGCAACTTATTAGGTCAATTGGCAACATGATTGGGTATAAAAAGAGCCTCTCAGAGTGGCAGTGTCTCTCAGAAGTCAAGATGGGAAGAGGATAATCAATTCCCCCAATGCTGCGGCGAAAAATAGTGGAGCAATATCAGAAAGGAGTTTCTCAGAGAAAAATTGCAAAGAGTTTGAAGTTATCATCATCTACAGTGCATAATATCATCCAAAGATTCAGAGAATCTGGAACAATCTCTGTGCGTAAGGGTCAAGGCCGGAAAACCATACTGGATGCCCGTGATCTTCAGGCCCTTAGACGGCACTGCATCACATACAGGAATGCTACTGTAATGGAAATCACAACATGGGTTCAGGAATACTTCCAGAAAACATTGTCGGTGAACACAATCCACCGTGCCATTTGCCGTTGCCGGCTAAATCTCTATAGGTCAAAAATGAAGCCATATCTAAACATGATCCAAAAGCGCAGGCGTTTTCTCTGGGCCAAGGCTCATTTAAAATGGACTGTGGCAAAGTGGAAAACTGTTCTGTGGTCAGACGAATCAAAATTTGAAGTTCTTTTTGGAAAACTGGGACGTCATGTCATCCAGACTAAAGAGGACATGGACAACCCAAGTTGTTATCAGCGCTCAGTTCAGAATCCTGCATCTCTGATGGTATGGGGTTGCATGAGTGCGTGTGGCATGGGCAGCTTACACATCTGGAAAGGCACCATCAATGCTGAAAGGTATATCCAAGTTCTAGAACAACATATGCTCCCATCCAGACGTCGTCTCTTTCAGGGAAGACCTTGCATTTTCCAACATGACAATGCCAGACCACATACTGCATCAATTACAACATCATGGCTGCATAGAAGAAGGATCCAGGTACTGAAATGGCCAGCCTGCAGTCCAGATCTTTCACCCATAGAAAACATTTGGCGCATCATAAAGAGGAAGATGCGACAAAGAAGACCTAAGACAGTTGAGCAACTAGAAGCCTGTATTAGACAAGAATGGGACAACATTCCTATTCCTAAACTTGAGCAACTTGTCTCCTCAGTCCCCAGACGTTTGCAGACTGTTATAAAAAGAAGAGGGGATGCCACACAGTGGTAAACATGGCCGTGTCCCAACTTTTTTGAGATGTGTTGATGCCATGAAATTTAATATCAACTTATTTTTCCCTTAAAATGATACATTTTCTCAGTTTAAACATTTGATATGTCATCTATGTTGTATTCTGAATAAAATATTGAAATTTGAAACTTCCACATCATTGCATTCTGTTTTTATTCACAATTTGTACAGTGTCCCAACTTTTTTGGAATCGGGTTTGTAAAACAAAAAAATTCTTGAGGAGCTCTTTTCTTTTTTACAGCAATGTGATGGTGTTATTATTATTATAATTTTTATATATATTTATGGAATGATTTAAGATAAAAATATGATGGTAACAGGATTGACGTATTAATATTCTCTCACCGCCAAACTAAAAATACAAGATAATAATACCTAACTTTATAGATGGTTCAGTTTTTAAAGTGTGATTGTGTAATTTTTTTCATAGTTTTTTTTATATATTCATAGAACAATTTAAGATAAAAATATGATGGTAACAGGGTTGATGTTTTAGTATTGTCTTACCAACAAACTAAAAATATAAGATAAAGATGCCTAACTGGTCGGCGCCAGTAGCCTAGTGGGCAAGTGTGCCGACGTATACCGCTGTTGCGTTACAGGCATCCCGAGTTCGAATCTCGGTTCAAGGACCCTTTCCCACTTTGCTTCCTGTCTGCTCTCCACTATTGTATCATAATAAAGGCAAAACACTAAGAAAAAAATATGCCTAACTGGTGTGATGGCATCATTATGGTAATGTTTTTATGTAAAGAACAATCTAAAATAAAATATGATAACAGGGTTGACATAAAGATAACTTTTTTTTTCTTGAGAGTATTCTAGTGTTTTTATTTATTTTTTATTTACAGAACAGATAAAAATATGGTGGTAATAGGGTTGATATTTTAACATTGTCTTAATGACAAAGCTAAAAAAACAAGGTAAACATACTTAACTTTCTTAAAGAGTTCACTTCTTAAAAGTGTGATGTGTGTGGTAATTATTGTATTATATTATATTATATTATATTATATTATATTACAAATACAATATTTTGAGAAAATATGCTGGAAACAGGGTTGATTTTTTAATATTTCCTTATAAACAACAACAACAACAAAACAAGATGGACTTCTTGATAGTGTGATTGTTTTTTTTTTTTTTTTTACAACAATTTAACATAAAATATAAAGGTAATAGTGTTGATGTATAGTGACACACAACTTCAAGTCGAAGTCTATTAAGTGTCTTCAAATTTAATAATACATTGTCAAATATAGTGAATAAGGTCTTAATGTATTTTGTTTTCATGAATAACAAATGTGAATAATATCTAAACACAGGAGTGAGAACAGGCCAAAAATATTTTAAAATAAAAATAAGAGAAATCAACGAAAATTAACATTTTGCCTAAATTTATTTGAGGGACATAAATGCTGCCATGTTACATACTATTACATACGTATTACTTTATACTACATATTCTACATATACTGAATACTACATATTCTGTAAATCAAGGGCCAAAACTAGATAGATGTTTTAGATGCGTCTGCAGTAACAACATGAAGGTTTCTGTCGGAAAGATTTGCTTTGGGTCCTTGCAGTCTTACCATATCTATTTTCTCCATCTTTTCTCCATCTCTGTACATGCTGTTCCTGTGAGACGTGTCGTGTTGAAAGTTTGCTCACTGAGTTTGATGTCTTGTGATAGTATCTGGTCTGTTCATTACGACATTCCCTCTTGAGACGAACAGGATTAGTGAAAAACATCTCCCTTTGCAAAAACATGTGCAGTTATGCACCAGCTTTGGTGTGGCTCATGAAGACATATACTGTAGATCACAAGGTCTGGGCAGAGAAAAGAATATACAGTATATATATATATATATATATATATATATATATGGCTACTTTTGAATGGATGAAAATGGTTAAACATGCTTTTTGGGTCCAAATGATGTGGTTGAAACCTTGACCTGCTGTCTGGATCTACATGTAATTCCTAGTGGTAAAGCGACATGCATTTTAGGAGTCGATGATAATTTGTTCCAATGATTTTTCCTTATGGTGACATAAAGACAGTCGAGTTGGCCAAATGTGTCAGCTCTTCCTGAAAGAGTCAACCATTAATCTGAAGTACAGACAGACGTCAGTGAAGAACCAGGATCATTTGAAATCAAAGATGACGTCCATAGCGAACACTGAAACAAAGGTGCTTTAATGTTGAGGGACTTTACCCTTCACTTTCAATTGAGTAATTCACTCGCTGTACATTTGGATGAAGCACTGATGGAGAGTTAAATGAATCAGATTGGCCAGTATACATCAACAAACCATTTTCCCTTCACACCTCAGTGCTACTGGCCTCATAAATTGAGACTTTGAATTCTCGCACACATGGCTTTCTGCTTGCCAGTAGTCAATATGACTATGAAATGTCTGAAATGAGATCCTTCAACATTTTGAGTCCACGTGTGCTGCCAGACTCAATGCTTGATGGTCTGTTCCCCTCACGCTCTCACTTACCCTGGTGGTGTTTGATGGAAAATTCGTAAGTTTAAAAAAAAAAAATATATATATATTTTTGTAAAAATTTCAGGCTGGAGGGTGGTGACAAGGTTCACATATGCTCTCCAATGGGATATGCATGCTGCATTACTCTCCAATACAATACTTGCATGTTGCATGTTGCATGTTACAATATTAGAAGTAGTAGTAGTAATAGTATTTTATATTTTAATAATCATAAGAACCGTGATGTAATAATAATAATTATTATAATACTTTTATTATTTTTGTTGTTGTAAATAACAATAATAATAAGTAAAGATGTATTACGAATTACTATCATCATCAACAACAACAACTTCAACAATAATAATAATAATAATAATACTGTTATTATCACTGTTGTTTAAAAGGCTAATTCTTAAAACATGGAATAGTATTAAAATATTATTATATAGTATAAAATATTTATATAGTTTAAAAAAATAAATACAAATATTAATAATTATTATAATAAATGTTTAATAAATATTGTGTAAATATGTATTATTATTACTATTACTACAGTATTATAGTTGTTGTTTAAAATAAATTAATTTAATATTTAAGTTAATTAATTTAATAATATATATTTTTTTAAATAATGATAAGTCATTTATTATTATTATTATTATTATTATTACTACTAGTACTAGTACTGTTTTTTAAAATGTCTATTATTTGTTAAAAAGATAGAATAGTATAGAAATATTTGTAATGTAATAATTATAAGTGTATCATCATCATCATCATCATCAATAATAATAATAATAATAATTGATATTGTGTAATTATTATTATTATTATTATTATTATTACAGATCTATTATAGTTGTTGTTTAAAATGTTAATTAATTTAATATTTGAAAGTTAATAAAATTTAATAATAGGTTTTTAAAGAATCTTTGGATAAGTATGGTCATTAACAACAACAACAACAACAACAATAATAATAATAATGCATTTCTAATAAATAATATGAACAAATACATATTTTATCAGCATTGTCATCCTTATTGCCATTTAAAAAATATTGTAATGATTATGCATGTGAATCCAATATTTAAATATGCATATAAATTAATGACATTAACAGTAAGTAAATAGCATAAATTATTATTTCAAAAATTATATTACATTTTAATATGTGTATTTAAATTAATATTATGATATTGTTGCAGTGTTTGTATTTGTTGAATGCTAGCTGCTTATTTGATGAGCTTATATGCTTACATGATCCAATGCACCATTTTTCTTAACAGAAGAAGATTTAAGCTTAAATTCTAAGCTTAAGATGTCTTAAACATAAGATGTCCAATAAAAAAAAAGTTATTTCAACAAAAACTTCATGATCGTTTGTTTATAACACTACTTTAGCCTTTTAATAAAATTTTTGGAGTAATGACTGCCTGACTGTACAGTATAGCCACTGGTAAACACTGCCAAATTTCAAGTACGCTGCTTTAATCAACCACACAGGGCTATCAAAACAGCCAACGAATCAAAAGGGCAAATCACCGGGTCTAGATGGTCTCCCCCCTGAATTATATTTAGAAATTTGGGATTTGGTAGGGATATCTATGCTTAACTCATTTAATTTTGCAATTGAACTTGGGGTATTTCATAGAGATCAAAAAACTTCACTGATTTCATTACTTCTTAAAAAAAGGGAAAGATCCATTAGATTGTTCCAGCTACAGACCGATTTCGCTTATCCCATGTGATCTAAAAATCTATGCTAAAGTTTTTGCTTCTCGTATGGAGAAGGTAATTCATAGTCTGATCAAGGAGGACCAAACCGGTTCCATCAAGGGGCGCAATGCATCTGACAACATGCATATTCTTGACTTTGCGGACTCCCACCCAACGCAGAAAAAGCCTTTGACAGGCTAGAGTGGAATTATATGTGGGCAGTTCTGCAATGTTTCGGCTTCGGTGAACACTTCATTTCTATGATTAAGACATTATACCACTCACCTGCAGCATCAGTCATTGCGGAGGAAATAGAGACGCTGTTGTGCGTTCTTGGCTAGTGCTGCAGTGTTGTTGGTCCAGGAGAGGTCCTCTGTGATGTGTACACCCAGGAACTTGGAGCTGCTCACTCTCTCCACGGTCGCACCATTGATGGTCAGAGGAGCATGCAGAGAGTGCACTCTCCTGAAGTCAACAACAATCTCCTTCGTCTTCTCCACATTCAGAGAGAGATTGTTGTCACTGCACCACCCGGCCAGGCGGCTCACCTCGCTCCTGTAGTTTGTCTCATCTCTGTTGCTGATGAGACCCACCACAGTCGTGTCATCCGCAAATTTAATGAAGAGGTTGGAGTTGTGTGACGGTGTGCAGTCGTGGGTCAGCAGAGTGAAGAGGAGGGGGCTCAGCACACATCCTTGGGGGGCCCCTGTGTTCAGTGTGATGGTGCTGGATGTGTTACTGCTGATCCGTACTGCCTGAGGTCTCCCGGTCAGAAAGTCCAACAGCCAGTTGCACAGCAGACTTGATGTGTTGCATGACTAGCCGTTCAAAGCACTTCATGAGAATAGGAGTGAGTGCTACTGGACGGTAGTCATTGAAGCAGGATGGAGATGACTTCTTCGGGACTGGAATGATGGTGGTAGCTTTGAAGCATGTGGGGACAACAGCCTGGCTTAGTGAGATGTTGAAAATGTCTGTGAAGACATCAGTGAGTTCCACTGCACAGTCTCTCAATACACGCCCAGGAATGTTGTCAGGACCCGGAGCTTTGCGTGCATTGATCCTGCTGAGGGATCTCCTGTCCGGGGACAGCGTCATCACCTGGTCGCCGGGAGGAGGTGGAGTCTTCTGTGCAGTGGTGCTGTTTTGTGCCTCAAAGCGAGCAAAGAAGGCATTCAGCTCATTCAGCAGGGGGATGGTGCTGTCACAGGTCTGTGGTGGGGGCTTGTAGTCCGTAATGGTCTGAATCCCCTGCCACAGGCTCCGAGTGTCTCTGCTGTCGCTAAAACGCTGGGCTATCCTCCTGGAGTACTGTCTCTTGGCCTCTCTGATGCCGCGGGATTACATTTACATTTACATTTATGCATTTAGCAGATGCTTTTATCCAAAGCGACTTACATTGCATTCAGGCTATACATGTTTTATCAGTATGTGTGTTCCCTGGGAATCGAACCCACAACCTTTTGCGCTGCTAACGCAATGCTCTACCACTGAGCCACAGGAAAACATGGGATAGGTTGGCCCTAGCTGTCTTCAGGCCCTCCTCATCTCCAGCTCTAAAGGCAGCGTTCCGAGCCTTCAGAAGTCTGTAGACCTCCCCTGTCAGCCACGGCTTCTGGTTGGCCCGGACAGTGATAGTCTTTGTGACTGTTACATCATCAATACACTTGAGTTTCAATGATTACATTGAAAGTATTACATATTTAGATTTAAGTATTACATATTTAAACATATTCCAGTTAGTGGTGTTGAAACAGTCTTGAAGTGCCTCTGACGAGCCTTCCGGCCACACTGGTATCTGTTTGTGTATTGGTTTGATGACTTTAACGAGCGGTCTGTATGCAGGCATTAGCATGACAGTGATGCGGTCTGAGGCTCCGAGGTGGGTGAGGGGGAGGGCCTTGTAAGCTCCTCTCTGGGTGGTGTAAACAAAGTCCAGCGTATTTTTCCCCTTGTTGGGAAGTCAACATGTTGGTGTATTTTTGGGAACACACTCTTTAAGTCTGCGTGATTAAAGTCTCCAGCCAAGATGAGAAAAGCATCTGGGTGGGCTGTCTGCTGCTCACTGATGTGCTGGTACAAATCATGTAGTGCCTCACTCCTGTTGATGTTGTTGGAGCTGGGAGGGATGTATACAGCAACGAGCAGGATGGCTGTATATTCCCTCGGTAGATAGAACGGCCGGCACTTAATAATCATAAACTCCACCAGGGGTGAGCAGTGTTTGCAGACCACAACAGCGTCGCGGCACCATACATTATTGATGTAAACACAAAGCCCGGTAGCATTTATCCCTATTTATCCCTAACTTATCCCTATTAAGGAATCTTTCATCTATTTGGGAATTACCATATATAAAAACATTCATAAGATTGCCAGAGACAATTTTAATAAAATTTTAGTTAAGGTCAAAAATTCAAAAGATGGAAGAATCTTAAAGTCTCTCTCCAAGGAAGAATATCCGCTGTTAAGATGAATTTGTTACCTCGATTTTTTTTTTCTTCTCTATGCTACCACTTTCTCCCCCTCCAGGTTACTTTAAGGAGATCAACTCCATAATTTCTAAGTTTATCTGGAATGATAAATGTCCAGCTTAAGGCTCTTCATAATTGGGTTGATCCTCAATCTACAGTTTCATGGAGAGTGATTGAAGCTGACAAGGTTAAACCAAATAGACTTCAAGATATTTTATTTACTGGCACAGGAAAAAAAGGGGATAATTATAAATTTGGTCTGGTTGTGGCTAACTCTATTAAAATCTGGAAAACGGTTGAACGTCGGATAGGTGGACACTTCACATTTTGTAACAGTACTCCTTTATTTCACAATTTTAATTTTGTATGTGGAAATCGTCCATTTGTCCAACCCTCTTGGTCTTCTTTAGGTGTAAACACGTGCAGTGATATATATGATAAACAGGGCCTCTGTTCATTTCAGACATTAAGAACCAAATTTTGTCTACCAGCATCCGCATATTTTGTCTTTCTTCAATTATGTTCTGCTCTCAAAGCGTATGGCGTTCCGTGGGCATCTTCTATTTCCTCTCATCCTATGCGGGACTGGATTGCACCATCTGCTGGTCGGCCATCTGTTTCCTTAATATATAATAAAATTATTGATTGCATTACAAAACCTCTTTCTATTAAAACTATTTGGAATAGGGAATTATCTGACCTTAATTTATCTGTCGACTGGGAGAGAGTATGGTCTAATCTCAGTTTAACATCTAAAAATCTGGCTCATCGTCTTATTCACTTCAATGTCATTCATAGAGCATAACTCCTTACAAAAGATTTAAAATGTAACTACAGTCAAATTTGAACTGCCATATATGTAACACTATATCATCAGGCACTTTTCGCATATGTTTTGGGAATGTCCTGTCGTCATCAGTCTATGGACACATGTAAACCTGGTTTTGTCATCATTTCTGCGAATTGATTGGTCTGTTAACCCAAGTTTGTGTCTACTTAATGATGATTCTGGTCTCTGTATTAATTCAATGCAAAAGAGAATGTTGTTTGCTGGTTTTACAGCTGCGAAGAAGACAATAATCCAGAACTTGGACTACACACATTCAAACATAGGTTAAGAAAGCCAGGCAAAGACTGTACCATCTGCGACAGCTGAGGAAATTCAGGGTCTCTCCAACAATCCTGAAAACTTTCTATTCAGGGACCATAGAAAGTGTATTGACTCAGTGCATCTCAGTGTGGTCTGGAAACAGCTCCAGCCAAGACTGCAAGGCCTTGCAGAGAGTTGTGCGCTTAGCTGAGCGTATCTCAGGGTCTGCTCCCCCCTCTCTGCAGGACATCTACCTCAAACGCTGCAGAAGCAGAGCTGTCAAAATCACCAAGGACTCAAATCACCCTGGAAACTGTTTATTCACTCTGCTGCCATCTGGTAAGTGCTTCCGCTGCTTGATGGCAAAAACTGAGAGACTTAGGAGGAGTTTCTTCCCCCAGGCCATCAGACTCCTTAACTCAAACTCAGCCTCTTAACATCATCATGACTTCACTTACTAATCACTCACAATCAGTAATATATTCACACTCATTATTATCTACCTCATACTGACAGAGTCATTTGCACACAACACCTTCTGTATCTTGATATCTTATTATCTTATTTTTTATATTTATTCTTTTTGTGATTGCTGCTCATGTCAACCATGTTCAACCTGTTTGCACATTCCTCTCTCGTACAGTCACACTCATCTTAATATTTAATTCTACAGCATACTGGCATGCACATTCTTTTATACTTTATATTTTATATTCTGTGCTTTATATCTATTTTTATTCATTTTATTTTATGCATACTTCCCTTGTGATGTTTTTACAATATTTACACTGTCCATGGAGCGGACCTGACTCACATTTCACAATCCCTGTATAGTCGTGTATGTGACAAATAAAACTTGAACTTGAACTTGAACTTGAACTTGAACTTGAATTGGTTTACACCACACATGTGTAGAAAAAACATATTGGATCCGTAGCCTCCTGCAAATAGTGTCATGTGAATGTACAACGGCGCGAGTTGGTGGGGCCAGGTCCTCGACCATTGATGGTTGGCAGTGTTTTTTGATGGATATACGTGATTGTATAAAGGAGTGACTTTTGTGTTTTTATTGTCCTTCCCTCTCTCCATCCCTTTTGATTGGATCTTGAGATGTTGAGTATGTGTCTGTTGATTTGTTTTGTTATATTTTGGATGTTATGTTGTGTTATGTGTGAAAAAAAATAAAAATACAGCCAATGAAACATTCAAATCACTTAAAAGATGACTGATCTAAAGATGGCGAGACAGTGTAAGAGTCCATTCATCAGCAGTAATTACATTACATCACAAGCACGCAAGCAGCGAGGCCCCTCTCGCTTATGTGACCTCAGTGGTCTTTTCCTCTTTCTGCAGCCAAGGGAGAACCATGCATGTATGTGCATAGATGTCGTGGAATCACAAACATTGTCATTCAACATTACAAGGACGGGTTGCGAACACAGGACAGCGATTTTTGTTGGGGAGTGAATTCACGCCCCCTTGTTCCTGAGTCACGAACTCAACCGCAGAGAATTTACGATTGCGTATCCTTCCTTTGTTCTTTCGTACTTTGATTTCAGCATCCGGTTCTTTTCCCAACTGACAAACCTCTAATTGGATCTGCAGACGGCCATCTTGAGTTTGGAAGCGGACCATAGCTTTTCTCGATTAATGTGCAATTGAACCGGATCAGAGTGGCACAATTTAGCAAATCTGTTTTCTTTATTAGGGAACGCTCGGAAACAAACAACCTGGTGAATCGCAAGCATAGGTGGAGAGACCCTCACCGGGCCCAAGGCCTTTCTGCACCTACTACGATGCAAATTGGTAACTTCGAAGCATAAATCTGCGACTCGTGCCAAAAGTCGAGATTACAATCGCTTGAAGGGCTCGTTGCCTGAGTGTATGACAGCCAGGTTGGCAACGGCCTGCAACTGCAGAGCTCATCAGGTGGAGAGATATTCAGAGGATTTGTTTCCTTCTTCTTTTGTCTGTTTAAACAATTAAGGCCTGGACATGACAGAGAATTGGACGGGCGTCCCCTTCGAGGTCCCTGGCGTAAGATCCCGCTCCAGCCGTGATTAAGTGATGTCTTTTGGAGCCGGTGCCGGTTTAGTTATTTCTTTTGTTTTGGGCTCCAAGGAAAATCTCCACCAGAGCAGATGCTGGGGTAGGCAGGAGTGAAAGGGAGATGAAGGAAAGCGAGAGAGAGGTGACACATTTTCTCCGGGAAACCTCAGAGGGCTCATCACGGACTGCTGATCTTCCAACTGCTTCAGAATATTTTAGTGTTTTTCCTTCTCATTGTGACCTAAGAAACTCACAGCGTTGCACTCCAGTCCAACGCGAGTCCAATAATCATGTCAGATATTATCTACGGCTTCTGCTTCCAGAGATGTTTCACTTTATAGATCAGCAAGAGTCGAAATTATTCAGTTGTAAAGAGCCAAATGATGCAAATAATTTTTTCGTTGGACAATTTACATGCAACTGGAAAATGGCTTACATGAAGATTTGCATCGCATTATTCAAATGTGCAGGCATTGCAATAAAATTAGATTTCTCAAGCAGTTTCAAACTTTTTTTTGTGCATTTACAAAAGAGCACAAAAGCACCATAAAACTACCAAAAGTATTCCTAATCTCCCATATGAAACTTTTTGTGAGGAAAATAATAAAATTTAAAGTGATAGTTCAACTAAGAAATTAAAATACTAGTGCTATCAAATGATTAATCGCGATTAATCGCATCTAAAATAAAAGGTTTTGTTTACATAATGTGTGTGCTGTGTATATTTATTATGTATATATAAATACACACACAAGCATGCATATATTTAAGAAAACTGTTACAATTATATATGAAATATATTTATGCATGATATAATTTATATGAATATTAATATATACATGTAAATATTTTCAAAATATATGCTGTATGTGTGTGTCTTTTATATATACATAATAAATATACATACAGTACACACACAAAGAAAAACTTTTATTTTGGATGCGATTAATCGCGATTAATCATTCCACAGCAATATAAAATAAAACCTCAAGTTGTTCCAAACCTGTATGAGCTTCTTTCTTTTGTTGAACACAAAAGAAGAGAAAAGAAGACCAAACAGTTGACAGTAGCCATTGACTTCTATAGTAAGAAAAAAAAATACCAGCATTCTTCAAAATATCTTCTTTTGTGTTCAACAGAAGAAAGAAACTAATACAGGTTTGGAATATAGTGAGGGTGAGTAAATGATGAGAGAATTTCCACTAAGTTGTTATACACTGATAATCGTCCCATCCATTGACGTGAACAGTTGGTGGCTGGATTATTGGTTCATTGAGTTGAACTCAGCAACCGAATCAATCTGGATCATGAACAATTTAATCTCATTAAATCGTAAAGATCAGACTCAAAGGAACAATTTTTTCTGTGAATAACAAACATATTTCCAGAGAGTTATATTTACTTCCTTACATTTACTTGAGTAATTTTTTACCTAATACTTTTGGAGTATATTTAAAGATGGGTTCTTTTACTCTTACTCAAGTACATTTTTAGTGAATAAACAGTACTTTTACTTAGTTACTGTGGGCGATGCTCCTCTCGTTACTTTATCTTAATGCAATACAAGTTAAAAATGCTTCAATTTATTCCAAATGCACCGTCTACTTTTCTCTGGGCAATGAGCGATGCCCATTCGCAAATTATTCATTATTTTGAGTCAATTCTGTTCAAAGGCTTGATCAAACCAGTTGGCAAACCAGTGAATTGGTTTGCGAATCAGTTTGAATGATTCGTTCAGTTCCCTGCCACACGCGCTGAGTCATCTGAAGCGGTTCTCACTCAGAGTTGTAACATCAAGAGCATTTAAGACGTGGCTTTGGATCTACAGTCAATTGAAAGCAAATCTGCAAAGGCTATTGATTGCTAGCTATGAAGATCTTTATTAGATGAACACCGCGTGTGCTGTCTACGGTTCCACAGGTATAGATAGGCTACATTCGATTACAGTACACAATACTACTATGACATTACCAGTTTGTTGTACATGTACCTTATACATTAAATACAATGTATAATTTATACATTAAATAAGCTGTCACAGAGTATGAAATGAACACCTGCCAAACCCGCGTTAGCTCTGCGCAGCGGCGGCGCGCGACCTGTTCCAGGTGGATTGCCTTTGCCTAAACACAATTAATATGGATATTTTTCACAATATTTACGCTTGCAGAAATATAGGCTACATTTGTTTACATTTTGCAGAGCAGACAGAAGAAGATCTGGGTCACTGGGCACAAAACCAAGCTTCTGCTATGGCCATTCCAGTCCTCTGACCTGAACCCTGTAGAAAATGAGTGAGGTGAACTGAAGAGAAGAAGCACCATCATGGAGCTGTGAATCTGAAGGATCTGGAGAGATTCTGGATGAAGGAATGGTCTCTGATCTCTTGTCAGGTGTTCTCTAACCTCATCAGGCATTATAGGAGAACATTTAGAGCTGTTAAACTGGCAAATGGAGATTTCAAAAAGTATTGAATAAAAGGGTGCCGTTAATTGTGGCCAATGTGCATTAGAGAAAAAACATTTATTTCATAATGATATTTCCTCCCATTTTAAATTCGTATTCTATAAAGGTTAGATTTTTGTGAATTTTTTAAATAAAAGATCAAAAGGATTAACAATGCAGATAAAAAAAAATGTCAGCCTTTTTGATCATATTTACCAAGGGTGCCAATAATTCTGACCACGACTGTATATATATAAACATATATAATACATAATTAATATACTTTAAAATATAATTTAATTCAGTGATGCAAATCAGAATTTTCATCAGCTGTTACTTCTGATCCTTCAGAAATCCTTCTAATATATTGATTTATTACCAGTGTTGGAAACAGTTTTATTATCAACAGCATTGATAATAATTCTACATATTGGAATGATTTCTGAAGGATTATGTGACACTGAAGACTGGCGTAAATGCAGATGAAAATTCTGATTTGAATCACTGTAATAAATTACATTAAAAAAAACACATTTAAAATATTTTGAGTGTGTGTGTGTGTGTGTGTGTGTGTGTGTGTGTGTGTATGTATATATATATATATATATATATATATATATATATATATATATATATATATATATATATATATATATATATATATATATATATACACATATATATATTAGGGATTCACAATATTGGATGTTTGCCGATATCCGATATGCCGATATTTTTTAACTCATTTTGGCCGATATCGATATATTTCCTTCTGTTTGGAAACAACACCAAGTCTCTCCTGTGCAGAGATTATAAGCAAAATATTTTTTCTTTTTGGTTAGTTTTTAACAAGAACTTATTTATTAGAATTAAATAAAAAATTATAAAGGTTTTTTAACAGTACATTGAAGCTTTGAAAATAACTATACTATATCAATTGCTGCCCCCCCCCTCCCACATGTAAATATTTCTATAAGTACTTTTACTTTTACTTGAGCACAGTTGTTGGGTACTCTACCCACCTCTGCATATTTCAGTCTGTTCCTCACACAAAGACATTCAGTAACCACACAAACACACAAATTTACACATGAAATTAGCATTTAGCTAAAGTTTTTGCAATGAAATAATGATTCGGCGGCAATAGCTTCATGGGCAGCATTCCGACATATATCATCCTGAGTTTGAGTCCCGGCTTGTGGACCTTTAGCAGGTTTTCAAAGTGATGCCGAATAACCATTTTTTGTTTCTCAAAAATCCTTTCAGTGATCAGTTCCTAAAAGAACCTTTTTTTTCTTAATTTTAAAGAACATTTTAATTATCTGAAGAACGTTTTTCCATTATAAAGAATGGAAAGGTTCCATGGATGTTAAAGATTCTACATGGAACTATCAATGCCAATAAAGTAAGAAAAGTTTGGATGTGTTTATACAAATTACTAATTTTGGGCATGTGGTTGCTCAATTAGAATACTCAAAATGTATTAACTTTAGAATAAGGTTGTTTTTTTGTTTTCCTTATGCATATAAAAATGAATAATCAACACAATTATTAGTGAATAGCGACCCATCATATGACGACAATGTATATCATAGTGGCATATAGTTGAAGGTGTATAAGTACTGCTTTTTGTCAATTTTAGATCTTCACTCATTCGCTTTTATTATATTGAAAAGAGTGGACCGGATTGTCTTCAAAATGTCATCTTTTGTGTTCCAGGAAAGATGGCAAGTCATAAAATTTTGATGACGAATTTGTCCGATTTTTCATTTATTACCTTAAAGCACACCATAAAACATTTAGTTTTACACTCACTGGCATTTACCAGCAAATCTGTACTTGCATTTTGGATTTGGATGATATAACTCCAGCTTCCTTGACTCTTTCGGAACCTACTCCCACCGCTTTGTGTAATGTAACACAGTGCTGTTCTCCATCATCCTCTCTGTATTTCTGGCTCCAGAGGTCCTGTGAAGAATTGCTGTCCACTTTTGACCTTCAGACCAGGCCAGAGAACAGGTGGTGAAGCCATCTCTAGCAGCTTTTCTTTCGCTTTAGCTCTCGGTGTACTCGAAAACGAGCCATGTGGCGTGCAGAGCTGCGCTGAAGGTGCAGGGGCTGGGTCAACACGGGCACAGGATGGAGAAAGTCTTTCAGGAAACTCCTGCACAGAACAAAACGTTAGACACAAAGCCTGGTCTTAAAACCAATTGCTACATTTCTCACTCCTTCTCTCCGGTGTTTTCCGTGCCATATGTTTGATTTTTATTTTTTACGTATGAAGAAACCCAATGCCCTTTTGTTATCATACCAAACGGCACTGCATTGCAAACAACATTGACCTTACTGGACCGAACTTTGCTGTTACAGGAGGCCTTCTTGCTAAATGATTTGAACACACATGATGGTAATTGACAGCGTATGTTCTTGTTGAAGTGCAATATGGAAACTATTCCTTCTCTCAAATGTAATTTCAAATCGCAGGTGTCCAAATGCATGAGAATCTGTGGAGTGTTTCTTCACTCCAGTTGATGGGGTCAAGCGAATAAGAGGAGGGGAGGGGGGATAATGACTGATGCAGTCACTCTGAAATGACTCCAGTGGATTGGAAATATCTGAAAAATCTCGCTTTTGCTCGCCACAAAGCCATTACTAAGTATTCAAATAAGTGGGGCGAACCATACCATCACAATTCTAGGCTAATGAATACGGTCCTCAATGTGGCCCATTCATGCTACAAATGTTTTTTTTATTTATTTTTATTACTTTTTTTTTATTAAAGTAGGCTTTTTTTTATACCACAGTATAAAAAGTAATTGCGACTCTCACAATTCAGACTTTTTCCTTGCAATTCTAAGTTTATATTCACAAATTAGACTTTGTTTCTCAATATTCTGACTTTTTTCCCCTAAGAATTGTGAGAAATGAAGATACTGTAACTAGATATAAACTTGACTCCAGATGACTCACAATTATTAGAATAGTTTATAACTCACAATTGCAAGATATAAACTTAACTCTGAGAAAAAAAGTCTGAATTGCAAGATAAAAACTCCAATCACGAGTTCTGAGAGGAAAGGTCTGAATTGTGAGATATAAATTTGCAAATGTGATAAAAAAAATTCTCTTGTGAGAAAAGAAGGCAGAATTGCGAGATATAAACTCACAGTTCTTCGATAAAAATGCTAAATTTAGATGTTAACTCAATTTATGAGTTCATAATTCTTAATTGCAAGATATAAACTTGTAATTCTGAGAAAAAAAAAAAGTGTGGAATGTGAGATAAAAATTCAGAATTGAAATATGTAAAAAACAGGCTAAATAGCGAAATATTAACTCTTGCAGTTGCAAGATATAAATGGTTAATTATGAAAAGAAAAGTCTGAATTGTGAGATATAAATTCGCGAGTGTGATAAAAAAAAAATAATTTTGCGATTAAAAAGTCAGAATTGTGAGATATAAACTCAATTCTTAGAAAATAATTGAGATCTTAACCCACAATCTATGAGTTTATAACTCGCAGTTGCAAGATATAAAGTGGTAATTCTGAAAAGAAAAGTCTGGATTGTAAGATATAAACTAGCAATTGCAATTAAAAAGGTCACTTGTGAGTAAATTAGAATTGCAAGATATAAACTCAATTCTTAGAACAAAATGCAAAAGTTTATAGCTTGCACTTGCAAAATGTAAGCTGTTAGTGCTAAGAAGAAAAGTCAGAATTGATATATAAATTCACAATTGCGATTAAAAAAGTCACTTGTGAGATAAAGTAGAATTGCAAGATATAAACTCACAATTCCTAGAAAAAAACGCAAGTTAACTCACAATTGTGAGTTTATAAACTGTTTGTTTATAAACTTTGATATAAACTTAATTCTAAGATAAGTCTGAATTGTGAGATATAAATTTACAATTGCAACTTAAAAAAAGTCATTTGTGAGATAAAATGTCAGACCTGTGAGATATATACTAGGTATTGTGAGATGTAAACAATGTTTGATTTGAAAGCAGCAATAAACAACCTAGACTAGCATAAAAACTGATCTTTTCAGCAGGACACTGTCAAGCTTTCAGGCATTACTTTGGGCAAGGAGTCATTTCAATGAAAACACATTAGGAAAAACTATGAAGACAGCTCTTGACCTACATGTCAGCTAAAGAAATTGAATTAAAGATCATCTTGTAGCGTCTGGTGGAAAGATGGTCAGAAGAAATTTTGTTGCGCTCGGAAATCAGGTCACCAAAGTATCTTTCAGGACACAATCTTCTTTTGTTAGCTGACAAGTGGAAGGCAAGTTTTAATTATTTTGAAAAATGTGCCCTTTTTTGAATCATTAAAATACATATATATTTTTTTGACAGTCTATCTCGCACATTGGCTCGTAGAAAACCCTATTGCATTCATTGCATCCATTTTCACAGAAGAGAAAAGTTGTGTATTCTCAATTATAGAAGAAGAATTAGTGAATATTTTACTTGGCTTAAGCTTTGTTTTATAGAATGGTCTGTCTGAACACTTGATTCTGATTGGCTGGAAAGTGACAGTTAGTCTGGTCCAGTTAGCCAGTCAATAAAACTAGAATAATTTTATGTCTCAGGGATTGATAACTTTTTGTTATATTAAGGTCACATTAGAACTAGTCATTAGAACTATTAGAAAGTTTTTTTCTTTTTCTTTTTTTAATCATGCCCTTATTTTTTTTCACTACTTTTCCTTTTTTAAATAGATTTTGTTCTGTTTTATCCTTATCTTTTAGTATTTTAGTATTGAAAATATTAATGAAATTAGCATAGATATTTTAGTATTACATATATGCCATTTATAATATTTTTTTTTTTTAGTATTTTCCTTTTTTCAGTTTTCATTTTATATTTAGCTTAAGTTGTAGTTAGTTTTGTTATTGTGATATTTTTTTTAATTAGCCCCCCCCCCCCCCCATATATTTCTCTATAGAGAAGATTCAGTTTTAAATGTATAATACTTAAAATTAGAACTGTTTCTTTGGCAGCTAAAATTAATAAGTTAAGTTTAAAAATTGTATTTAATATTTTATTTTATTTTATTTTACAACCCCAAATCAGAAAAAGTTGGGACAGTATGGAAAACGCAAATAAAAAAAGAAAGTAGTGATTTCTAAATTTACTTTGACTTGTATTTCATTGCAGACAATATGAACACAAAATATTTAATGTTTTGTCTGGTCAACTTCGTCATTTGTAATATACATCCTTTCCTGTCATTCAGACCTGCAACACATTCCAAAAAAAGTTGGGACAGGAGCAATTTAGGGCTAGTAATGAGGTAAATTGGTTAAATAATGATGTGTTTTGAAACAGTTGATGTCAACAGGTGATTGTAATTATGATTTGGTACAAAAGCAGCATCCAAGAAAGGTCTAGTCCTTTAGGAGCAAAGATGGGCCGAGGATCACCAGTTTGCCAACAAATACGTGAGAAAATTATTGAAATGTTTAAAAACAATGTTCCTCAAAGAAAGATAGGAAGAGATTTGGATATTTCACCTTCAACAGTGCATAGCATAATTAAAAGATTCAAGGAATCTGGAGGAATTTCAGTGCGTAAAGGACAAGGGCGCAAGCCTAAGCTGAACAACCGTGATCTCCGATCCCTCAGGCGGCACTGCATCAAGAATCGTCATTCATCTATAAGCGATATCACCACATGGGCTCAGGACTACTTTGGCAAACCTTTGTCAAGTACCACAATACGTAGTTACATCCACAAATGCCAGTTAAAACTGTACTGTGCCAAAACGAAGCCCTATGTTAACAGTGTCCAGAAGCGCCGTTGACTTCTCTGGGCTCGGAGGCATCTGGGATGGACCATCACACAGTGGAAACGTGTACTGTGGTCAGATGAATCAGTATTTCAGGTAATTTTTGGGGGGAATGGACGCCGTGTGCTCCGGACCAAAGAAGAAAAGGATCATCCAGACTGTTACCAGCAACAAGTCCAAAAGCCAGGGTCTGTCATGGTATGGGGTTGTGTCAGTGCCCTTGGCAAAGGTAACTTGCACTTCTGTGATGGCACCATTAATGCTGAAAAGTACATAGAGATTTTGGAGCACAATATGCTGCCTTCAAGAAGACATCTTTTCCAGGGACGTCCATGCATATTTCAACAAGACAATGCAAAACCACATTCTGCACACATTACAAAGTCCTGGCTGCGGAGGAAGAGGGTACGGGTACTTGACTGGCCTGCCTGCAGTCCCAACCTGTCTCCAATAGAGAATGTGTGGCGCATTTTGAAGCGCAAAATGCGACAACGAAGACCCCGTACTGTTGCCCACCTTAAGACTTGTTTGCAGGAAGAATGGGACAAAATTACACCTGAAACACTTCATCACTTGGTGTCTTCAGTCCCTAAACGTCTTTTAAGTGTTGTGAAAAGGAATGGCAACATTACGAATGCGTGGTAAATGCTTTACTGTCCCAACTTTTTTTGGAATGTGTTGCAGGTCTGAATGACAAGAAAGGATGTATATTTACAAATGACATGAAGTTGACCAGACAAAACATGAAATATTTTGTGTTCATATTGTCTGCAATGAAATACAAGTCAAAGTAAATTTAGAAATCACTACTTTCTTTTTTATTTGCGTTTTCCATACTGTCCCAACTTTTTCTGATTTGGGGTTGTATTTCAGCTTTGTTTCACTAAAAATTATCCTTAATAGTATTAGTTTTATTAATGAAAATCTATCAGAAAAATATGAATGATTTCATATTTAAAACTGCAAAATAGTCAAATTATGCATAAAGTGTGAATATATTGTTAACTCTAAGTCTATTTCCCTTACATAAAATGCTAGCTATAGAATTAGCCTTAGCGAAAACAAAGATGTCAGCCATTTTCGTCCAAATAATTTTACAAATGTCATTTCCACCACTCTCATTTTCATATTTGAAGAAACACTCTGGCTGCACAAAGTATCTTTATCCATTGACGTTCAGAAAAGCATATGGATGCTAAACGCAGAGCTAGCCTTTTGCTATTAGTCATCTGAGGTGAAAGAGAAGAGAAAATAAGAGCAGTTTCCCTCATCTTTCACATGATTAATGTGCTATAGGAGTATGTGAGTTGGCTTCAATAGATCACGTACTGGATCGATGGAAATCATTTTCATGTTGAAAAGCGAATAACATCGTGTCTGTATTTGTGTGTACTGTTTCTCTTCTGGAGGCAACTCTCAAGACATTGTTTTGGAAATACTGACTAGGTCTGTTTTTCTCTCAAGTCGACATGTCTCTCCCTCTGGGTTGAGATTTGACAAATCACATGGAGGAAATACCCTGATCTTCTCGTTGTCGGGATTCCTGAGTGAGCGAGCTGGATGGAGACGTGGCCTGCTTGGAGAAGATGCCTGGCTCCCAAGAAAGCGTGTGAGAGAAAGAAAGAGAAGAAACAAGATTGATGGTGCTTGTCTCTGTGTTGATTGGCTGGCTGATTGGTGAGTTGCGTTCATCAAGATGGTAATGGTAATACCAGTCTCTCTCCTGCTTTCATCTCTTCCAGCTCTCAGTTCAATTAGTGTCACTAAGTCCAGATTCTGACCAGGATGATTTACTTTAGTGGGCATTTGGAATTTTGGAGGGGACACAAATTTGCCAAGTTACCCTGCATTACACACATTACCCATGAATCAGCCTTGGGCGGTGGTGCAGCACTATTATTATTATTATTATAATTATTATAATCAACACCAACAACAAGAGAATGTACAGTTTTATTATTTTACAGTTTTCTTGTTATTTTTAAGCATTATTTTTATTATTACTATTATTATTATTATTATCATTAACACCAACAACAAGAGAATGTACAGTTTTATTGTTATTTTACAGTTTTATTGTTATTTTTAAGCATTATTATTATTATTATTATTATTTATTAATAATACTAATAATTATACTACTGCTTCTACTAATAATAATAATTATTATTACCAATAACAATATTGTTGTTGATATTTAATATTGTTATAACAAAAAAATAGGATGCACAGGTCTATCAAAAAATGTCATAAAATAATAATCAATTAATTGTTAATGGTAATACTGTGATGTTTTATATTGTGATGATATACTGTATACAGTTAGGTCCATATATATTTGGACACAGGCACAATTTTTATTATTTTAGCTGTTGACCAAAACATATTCAAGTTACAGTTATATAATTAATATGGGCTTAAAGTGCACACTCTGATCTTTAATTTGAGGGTATTCTCATCACAATTGGAGGAATGGTTAAGGAACTACAGCTCTTTAATATGTACCTCCCTCTTTTTCAAGGGACCATAAATAATTGGACAGTTGAAACAGTTCAAAAGCTGTTTCATGGACAGATGTGGGCTATTTATTCTTTATTTCTACACCAATTAAGCAGGTAACATATCTGGAGTTAATTCTAAGTGTGTCATTTGCATTTGGAAGCTGTTGCTGTGAATAGTGTTGTTTTTGGCGGCCTGTTTTAATTTTAGTTTTAGTCTAGTCTTTGTGTGAAGCTGTCATTTTAGTTTTTATTAGTTTTAGTCACGTTCATACTCTTTTTAGTCTAGTCAAGTTTCAGTCAACTAAAAGTCTGAGCATTTTAGTCTTATTTTAGTCAGAATTATCCATGACTATTTTCGTCTAGTTTTAGTCAATGAAAATTGTATTTTAGTCTCTTTTTAATAATGCAATTCTATTTAACCCAGTCAATATAGTATACAGGTGCATCTCAATAAATTAGAATGTCGTGGAAAAGTTCATTTATTTCAGTAATTCAACTCAAATTGTGAAACTCGTGTATTAAATAAATTCAATGCACACAGACTGAAGTTTAAGTCTTTGGTTCTATTAATTGTGATGATTTAGGCTCACATTTAACAAAAACCTACCAATTCACTATCTCAACAAATTAGAATACTTCATAAGACCAATAAAAAAAACATTTTTAGTGAATTGTTGGCCTTCTGGAAAGTATGTTCATTTACTGTATATGTACTCAATACTTGGTAGGGGCTCCTTTTGCTTTAATTACTGCCTCAATTCGGCGTGGCATGGAGGTGATCAGTTTGTGGCACTGCTGAGGTGGTATGGAAGCTCAGGTTTTTTTGACAGTGGCCTTCAGGTCATCTGCATTGTTGGGTCTGGTGTTTATCATCTTCCTCTTGACAATACCCCATAGATTCTCTATGGCAGGGGTGTCAAACTCAAGGCCCGCGGGCCATAATTGTATGTGGCCCACGAGAGCATATGATTGTCTTATAAAATTTAAAAAAATGCTACTATGCTAATATCGTACATTATGAAAGTGCGTATCAATACCACAAGTTTCTGTTTCTATTTGGCGTTCTGTTTATACGCAGAAATTGACTTTGGTGTACGTATGATAAGCAATGGTTTTTCCATTGATGACGACTGCGTGGACGGCTCAAAGGAATAAAGCTTTGTCATCAAGTGCTCGAGCACCACCGATGGAAAAACATGATATTCTCCATTCATTTAACGAATTAAAAAATCGATGGAAGCTTTCAGACACGACTTCTTCTCCTTTTTCTGCGGAGTTATTTTAATGACAAATGTCCAGAGCGCATTATAGCCTGCAAGAGCGCATCAAATGCGCGAGCGCAAACCTCTCCGCTCGCAGGTGGATTCCCATTCATTCACTCTCACAGAAAACGGACGCGCTCTCTATCTGTCAGACATTACATGTGTGCGCTCAGAAATTATCTTCTCTCCTGAATTTAATTTTGGCATAAGTTTGGGCATGCACCGGCAGAAACATAAATTGGCGCATATGCCAACGAATGTAAATCAGTAGGCTATTTACACAGCATAACAGTATAAATGTACCTATCTGTCTCACACGTGTCCCGCATTGTCCAGTAAAATCACATCTACTGTCCTGAAACAGATCTATAGCCAGGTGGTCACCCTAGCGCAGAGTAGTAAAATAATTTTAATCAGTAAATAAAAAATAAAAAAACATTATAAAAATGAAAAGAAGCAGTTTTTTTGCGATCAGCTGGTAAACTCCTGGAATGTCTAAGGATCCAGAAAGTGAATGCATTCAAACATTTAGTTCAAGGCTGCTCTAATGCAGAGAAAACAGCCGATTATATCAGAGATGACGGAAATAACAGTAGACTACAGATGTCACTAAAGTTTTTTTTTTTTTTTTTTTTTTAAATCAGCATTTGGCTTAAAAGCACGAGTGTTTTATACTGGATGCTGGCTGAAGGTGTTTTAGAATATGCAGTAGTCAGTGGTTTAGTAATTCTGGAACAGTCAGGTCAAAGCTCGTTTAGTGGTATTTTGGCGTCCCCCTGTGTTCCTGTTTGGTATCGCAGATTGACTTGTGCTGTAAACTACTAAATGTAATGTAGAAATGTTCATTTTCTGTGAAGCTGCTTTGCAACAGTGTATCATGAAAAGCGCTATACAAATAAATGTGAATTGAATTGCAAACGATTATTAATGAATTTATTTATTATGGCACTATATACATTCATTGCGAATTATGAAAATTAAAAAGTAATTTTTTAGTACTTTAGTTTGTATTTATTTATTTATTTATTTTTGGGTGGGGGAGTGGGGTTGAGTATGGCCACTTCTTTTTTTCTACTTTAAACATTGATTGTGTATCATATATGCACGCCAAAATCAATTTCTGCGTATAAATCGCACGCCAAATAGAAACAGAAAATCGTGCTATTGATATGCATTTTCGTGAGACCGGGCTCATTTGTTTTTATCTTAAATGCCATATCTGTCACACGTTTTTAGCAGCACACAATTATTTATTGTACCAAAAATGTAACAAAAACGTTTTTAACAAAGTTTATGTAATGACTTGTGTTTGATGACATTTGTCTTTGTTATTTACTTTGATTTATGGAGTAATGTGGATTTCTTAACCTGATAAATGAAAAGTATTTGTTAAAATAACACAGAGTAATAACATATTTTTACATCTATGCAAATGCATATACAATATTTGTAACTTAAATAAGTAGCTAATAATAAAATAAAGAGACAGTTATTTAACAATATGTTAAGGAGTGGTAAAGTTTACAGTCTTGCAGTTACAACCGGCACTTTGATGGCAGCCATAATGTTGAAGTGGCCCTCAGTGAAAATGAGTTTGACACCCCTGCTCTATGGGGTTCAGGTCAGGCGAGTTTGCTGGCCAATCAAACACAGTAACACCATGGTCATTGAACCAGCTTTTGGTACCTTTGGCAGTGTGGGCAGGTGCCAAGTCCTACTGGAAAATGAAATCAGCATCTCCATAAAGCTTGTCAGCAGAAGGAAGCATGGAAGTGCTCTAAAATTTCCTGGTAGATGGCTGCATTGACTGTGGACTAAGAAAACACAGTGGACCAACACCAGCAGATGACATGGCAGCCCAAATCATCACTGACTGTGGAAACGTCACACTGGACTTCAAGCAACATGGATTCTGTGCCTCTCCACTCTTCCTCCAGACTCTGGGACCTTGATTTCCAAATTAAATGCAAAATTTACTTTCATCTGAAAAGAGGACTTTGGACCACTGAGTTATTTTTCTCCACAGCCCAGGTAAGACGCTTCTGATGTTGTCTCTGGTTCAGAAGTCGCTTGGTAGCCCTTTTCCTGAAGACGTCTGAGCGTGGTGACTCTTGATGCACTGACTCCAGCTTCAGTCCACTCCTTGTGAAGCTCTCACAAGTGTTTGAATCAGCTTTGCTTGACAGTATTCTCAAGCTTCCAGCCATTCCTGTTGCTTGTGCACCTTTTTTTACCTAAATTCTTCCTTCCAGTCAACTTTGCATTCAATATGCTTTGATACAGCACTCTGTAAACAGCCACACCTTTCAGTAATGACCCTCTGTGACTTACCCTCTTTGTGGAGGGCGTCAATGTTCATCTTCTGGATCATTGCCAACTCAGCAGTCTTCTCCATTATTGTGGTTTCAAAGAACAAGAGATACCCGGAATTTATACTGTATGGATGGTCATTAATTGAAACTCAAATATAAATATTCTAATATTTTGAGATACTGATTTTTGACTTTCATGAGCTGTAAGCTCTAATCATCAAAATTAAAACAAAAAAACTTTTGAAATGTTTTACTTTACATGCAATGAATCTAAAATATTTGAAAGTTTCACTTTTTGAAATAAATGAAATTTTTCACGACATTCTAATTCATTGAGATGCACCTGTAAGTACATTTACATTTACATTTACATTTAGTCATTTGGCAGACGCTTTTATCCAAAGCGACTTACAATTGGGGAATACATAAAGCGATTCATCTTGAAGAAGCAATCAGATAGAGGAAGTGCTCGGAACACCAAGTCTCAGTCATTGTTCAAATAAGTTCAAGCTAGCAAGGGAAGGAGAGAAAGATAAAGGGAAAGATTAAGATTTTTATTTTTTTTTATTTTTAGGATGAAGTCAAGTAGTGCCGAAAGAGATGAGTTTTCAGTTGTTGCTTGAAGATTGACAAGGATCCAGCATTCCGGATAGGGGTGGGAAGATTATTCCACCAGCCAGGAATGGCGAACGAGAATGTTCTTGAGAGTGATATTGAGCCTCTCTGTGATGGTACGACAAGGCGTCGCTCACTAGCAGATCTCAGACTTCTGGAGGGGATGTAGATTCGTAATAGTGAGTGGAAGTAGGAGGGTGCTGAGCCTGTGGTCGTTCTGTATGCAAGCATCAGTGTCTTGAACTTGATGCGAGCTGCAACTGGTAGCCAGTGCAAGGAGATGAAGAAGGGTGTAACATGGGCTCTTTTTGGCTCGTTGAAGACCAGTCGTGCCAGTCTGAATCATTTGTAGAGATTTGATTGTGTTTGATGGAAGTCCAGCCAGAAGAGCATTGCAGTAATCCAGCCTAGAAACGACAAGGGCCTGGACAAGAAGTTGTGCAGCATGCTCTGTCAGAAAGGGCCTAATCGTTCTGATGTTGTGTAGCGCAAACCTGCAAGATCGAGCAGTCTTTGCAATGTGCTCTTTGAAGGTCAGCTGGTCATCAAAGATTACATCAAACAACCAACACAAAACAAAAGAATAGTCGTGGATCATCCAGGTAACCTCACACAGTATTAAGAACCAAGGGTTCCCAAACTTTTTGAAGGGGGTTATTTGAATAATTTCAGCTATTTGTTTGTCTTGTGGACTATATGTAAACATATGTTATGTAAAATATCTTACTCAGGACAGTACTAAATAAAAAATAACATGCATTTTGTATGATCTCTCTTATTTTGTTAAAATTATTCACATTTTCACAGATTCTACAAGGGGTTCCCAAACTTTCGCATGCCACTGTAAATAAAAACAATAAATAAAATAAAATAAATAAAATAGCATCACATGACAATGCCAGAAAAAAATGTATACATTCAAGTTTAACAAAGAGAAACAAGGTGCTTGAATGCTCCTTGTTTACAATAACATACTAAAGCTCCTTGAGCTACAATAACATACTAAAAAGTGAAAATAAAATGTGTGTGTCTGTTACTTGTATTGCTTGTAAACTGAAGTCAGATGAAGCCGGCCATCGGTCCCTTTCTTTGTGTCATACTTAAATTTGTTTGCTTCTAAATAATGCCGCGAGTGGGGCTTGAGGAAGTAACGTCGCCTGCGTCTGCGCAAAGTGTTGCCATGTCCGCGGTTTTCCCGCGGAATTGGGATACTTTAAAACTGTTGCCGCAGGTTGTTTTTCATGTCCGTGGGTTGAAGCGACCCCAATAATGTGATATTTAGCCCCTGGAATGCGAACTTTACCGGGGAACCCCCCTCGAAATGCGATTGGGCTAGTTTTGGGCTAGTTTTGAGTAGCAATTGGGCGGGTTTTGTTGCGAAAACCTGGCAACCCTGAGCCCTGAAGTGAGAAACAGGAAACAGAAATACGACAAAACGAGACGAAATAACGTTATAACATTTTGTTTCGTCTCGTTTTGGTCAACGAAAATGAAGAGACACTTTAGCATAGTTTTTATTTTGTTAACCACATTTCGTCTCGTTTTATTCGTCAACGATATTGCATTATGCATTTAATTATAGTTATCGTCACATGACCAGCATTTACGTTGCGTCTCGTCTCGCTTTCGTCACGTGACAAAGGTTTGTTGACGACGATATTTAGTCATAATTTTCGTTGACGAAAGCAACACTAGCTGTGAACCCACATCATGTGGTCATAGGATCTCTCCATGCAAGTCAAACAGATAATTGTTACGCTTCAAAAACAAAACAAATCCATCAGAGAGATAGCAGGAACATTAGGAGAGGCCAAATCAACAGTTTGGAACAATTTGAGACAAAAGAACACACTAGTGAGCTCAGCAACATAAAAAGGCCTGGACGTCCACAGAGGACAACAGTGGTAGATGATCAGAGGATCCTCTCCATGGTAAGGAAAAACCATTTCACAACATCCAGCCAAGAGAAGAACCCTCTCCAGGAAGTAGACGTGTCATTGTCAAAGTCTACAATCAAGAGAAGACTTCACGAGAGCAAATAGAGGGTTCACCACAAGGTGCAAACAAGGCCAGATTAGACTTTGCCAAAAAACATCTATAAAGCCAGACCACTTCTGGAAATGCATTCTTTGGACAGATGAAATTAAGATTAACCTGTACCAAAATGACGGGAAGAAAAAAGTATGGAGAAGGTTTGGAACAGCTCATGATCCAAAGCATACGACATCATCTGTGAAACACGGTGGAGCAGTGTGATGGCATGAGCATGTCTTCCAGTGGCACTGGGTTACTGGTGTTTAGTGAAGATGTGACAAGACAGAAGGAGAAAGAATTCTGAAGTGTACATAGATATACTGTCTGCCCAGATTCAGTCAAATGCAGCAAAGTTGATTGGGCAGTGTTTCATAGTACAAATGGACGATGACCCAAAACATACAGCAAAAACAACCCAGAAGTTTTTGAAGGTGAGAAAGTGGATTATTCTGCAATGGCCAAGTCAATCTCCTGATCTCAACTCGACTGAGCATGCATTTCACTTGCTGAAGATAAAACTAAAGGCAGAAAGACCCACAAACAAACAACAACTGAAGTCAGCTGCAGTAAAAGCCTGGCAAAGCCTCACAAAGGAGGAAACCCAGTCTTTGGTGATGTCTGAGTTCCAGACTTAAGGCAGTCATTGCCTGCAAAGGATTCTCAACAAAATTAAAAAAACGAACATTTTATTTATGATTATATTTATTCGTCCGATTACATTTGAGGCCATGAAAATAGGGGGGAATGTGTATAAAAATGGTTATAATTCCTAAGCTTTTTATGTTGTATTTTTGTTCAACCCCTTGAATTAAAGCTTAAAGTCTGCACTTCAATTTCATCTCGATTGTTTCATTTTAATTTGTTTCTGGTGGCATACAGAGCCAAAATTATAAAAATTGTGTCAGTGTCCAAATATATATGGACCTAACTGTACAATAAATATCAATAATGATGTTAATAGTAAATTGTAGTAATAGTGGATTTTATTTTTTTGTTGTTGTTTTTTTGTTGTATTTTTTAAAAATAAGAATGTAGCTGTGCTGTTATATAATATATAATAATACAATGAATAATAATAATAATAATAATAACTATTATTATTATTATTATTATTATTAGGAACATAATACTGTATAGTTTGAATTTATGATTAATGGCAAAGTGTGTTACACTAATGAAATGATCATTTTTGAATTTCCTTGAAATGTATTTTAATAAATTCCAGGATGTCAAATTGCAGTTTAACATCCTGTGTGATGTGGCCAGTTCAATTAAGATTCACACTAACTATATAAACATCTTTGTTTGTGTGACTATGGTTACATTTGGAAGACTACAGTGAGAAAGTAATAATCAAAAACTATGTGAGACACCATGTTTTTTCTGGGTGTAGAATATTTCTTAAATTACTTTTTTGAATTTAATTCCAAGGTGGATTAACAATTTTTGTGGTGCTTATGAGCAAAACAACAAACAAAAAAAACATTGTTATTAAAACGTTTGAAGTGTTCATAAAGAACACTCTCACTTCCTCTTCAATATTTCCATCTTGGTTTCAAAGCATCTTGTGAACAAAATGCACATCTGGTTTTAAGTCTTTGAAGAGGAAAAAGAAGAAAACAAATGGATACTACACTCCTCCATGAAAAAAAGGGGGTGGGGGGAACTGAGAAACTTTTACATTTCAAAACAGGATGGGCTAAATGACAAAACTAGTGAAGAATAGTTTAATGTTATAGACTGAATCTTTCCAGTGCTCATCTATCCTGCTGTTCATAGACCATGTGCTACATATTGAAAGCTTCAATCCAATTGGCTGGTTTTCCATTAAGTCTGGGAGTCAAAGGGTCAATGTTTGGATAGTAGATGTGACATTTCTAAATAACATTGAAAATATGCTGAGCTGGTTATTGTGTCTATGTGCATGTGTGTCTGTGGTTAAAACCACATATATATCCATCTCACCACAGCTGATCGAGGACAGTTAGTGACAAGGACACTTACACACTCATACACATAAAAAGAGAGCAATTCAGCAGTACTCCATTGAGCCATGAAAATTACTACAGCATGTGTTCATATAGTTTGTGGGGTTTGTTTTGGTTTGGATTGATAGACAGCACATTCATTCCTCTTCCCCATTAATCTTAAATCGCCAAAAAAACCTTTGGTTTGTACGAACAGTATAGGACTTTAAAACTCAATCAAAATGAATCCCAATTACTTGCAATATTTGCTGAGTAAGACTCAATACCTTATTGTCCCTCCCACTTTCCTGTCTACATACTGTCCTATTGCAATAAAGGCAAAAAAATGGCAAAAATAAGTCTTAAAAAAGGTGACGATGATAGCCTTGTGGTTAGCGCATCAACATGCAGCGCCACTGCGCTCACAGCGTCCCAAGTTCGATTCCCATCTCGAGGTCCTTTGCCAATCCCATTCCATCTCTCCAATCAATGCTTTGCTGTCTCTCTACTGCCCTGTCCCACAAAAGCCCATAAATATAACTTAAATATATATTAAAGGCTTGTATTGAGCAAACCCATTGTATACATATAAACTAAAGCCCAAATTTGCAACCAAAATCTCATCAGTAAACCTAAAGCCCCTTTAATAACAAACCAAAGTGTATTTGTGAACGTTCCCGGGGTCCTCCCAGCACGTGTTGGGACCTAAATTGGACACTGGACTTGTCGCAGGAAGCTTAATTCTTCCTGGCTGCGTTCTTGCTGACACGCCAGGCACGGACCATGCAGTTGCTACTTTGAATGCAGCTGTGAGAAGATTAAAGTGAGCTGTAAAGTCTGCAGAGAGAGAGAGTTGATTTGTGTGTGCTGTTGAAAACAGGCAAGTAAAGTTGTGAGGGTGGCCTGCTATAGATGAGTTTAGGTAAATCTTATCAAAATTTGAAGTCGAAGCTGTTCAGAACCTCGTCACCCCAGTAAAATCTTCCTGTAAAATCTCATGTCCCTAAAATCCTAATCTGGATTTTAGACCCATTTCCCAACAAGCTCTATAGCCATACATACAGGTGCATCTCAATGAATTAGATTGTCCTGAAAAAGTTCAATTTTTTTCTTGTATGTTATTTCAAAAAGTGAAACTTTCATATATTTTAGATTAATTGCATGTAGAGTAAAACATTTCAAAAGTTTTTTTGTTTTAATTTTGATGATTAGAGCTTACAGCTCATGAAAGTTAAAAATCAGTATATCAAAATATTAGAATAGTTACATTTGAGTTTCAATTAATGACCATCCCTACAGTATAAGTCAAAAAGTCAAAGTCAGCTTTATTGTCAATTCTGCCACATGTACCGTACATACATACAGAGACTTGAAATTGCGTTACTCTCTTACTCCCTGGTGCATACAGATAACACTAAACACTAACAGTAGAACGCAAGAATACAGATAAGTACAAATCAAATATATATACAGGTGCTGGTCATATAATTAGAATATCATCAAAAAGTTGATTTATTTCACTAATTCCATTCAAAAAGTGAAACTTGTATAATGTATACATTCATTCCACACAGACTGATATATTTCAAGTGTTTATTTCTTTTAATTTTGATGATTATAAGTGAAAACTAATGAAAACCCCAAATTCAGTATCTCAGAAAATTAGAATATTGTGAAAAGGTTCAATATTGAAGACACCTGGTGCCACACTCTAATCAGCTAATTAACTCAAAATACCTGCAAAGGCCTTTAAATGGTCTCTCAGTCTACTTCTGTAGGCTACACAATCATGGGGAAGACTGCTGACTTGACAGTTGTCCAAAAGATGACCATTGACACCTTGCACAAGGAGGGCAAGACACAAAAGGTCATTGCAAAAGAGGCTGGCTGTTCACAGAGCTCTGTCCAAGCACATTAATAGAGAGGCGAAGGGAAGGAAAAGATGTGGTAGAAAAAAGTGTACAAGCAATAGGGATAACCGCACCCTGGAGAGGATTGTGAAACAAAACCCATTCAAAAATGTGGGGGAGATTCACAAAGAGTGGACTGCAGCTGGAGTCAGTGCTTCAAGAACCACTACGCACAGACGTATGCAAGACATGGGTTTCAGGGTCCATGTCAAGCCACTCTTGAACAACAGACAGCGTCAGAAGCATCTCGTCTGGGCTAAAGACAAAAAGGACTGGACTGCTGCTGAGTGGTCCAAAGTTATATTCTCTGATGAAAGTAAATTTTGCATTTCCTTTGGAAATCAGGGTCCCAGAGTCTGGAGGAAGAGAGGAGAGGCACAGAATCCACGTTGCTTGAGGTCCAGTGTAATGTTTCCACAGTCAGTGATGGTTTGGTGTGCCATGTCATCTGCTGGTGTTGGTCCACTGTGTTTTCTGAGGTCCAAGGTCAACACAGCCGTATACCAGGAAGTTTTAGAGCACTTCATGCTTCCTGCTGCTGAGCAACTTTATGGAGATGCAGATTTCATTTTCCAACAGGACTTGGCACCTGCACACAGTGCCAAAGCTACCAGTACCTGGTTTAAGGACCATGGTATCCCTGTTCTTAATTGGCCAGCAAACTCGCCTGACCTTAACCCCATAGAAAATCTATGGGGTATTGTGAAGAGGAAGATGCGATATGCCAGACCCAACAATGCAGAAGAGCTGAAGGCCACTATCAGAGCAACCTGGGCTCTCATAACACCTGAGCAGTGCCACAGACTGATCGACTCCATGCCACGACGCATTGCTGCAGTAATTCAGGCAAAAGGAGCTCCAGCTAAGTATTGAGTGCTATACATGCTCATACTTTTCATGTTCATACTTTTCAGTTGGCCAAGATTTCTAAAAATCCTTTCTTTGTATTGGTCTTAAGTAATATTCTAATTTTCTGAGATACTGAATTTGGGGTTTTCATTAGTTGTCAGTTATAAACATCAAAATTAAAAGAAATAAACACTTGAAACATATCAGTCTGTGTGGAATGAATGTATACATTATACAAGTTTCACTTTTTGAATGGAATTAGTGAAATAAATCAACTTTTTGATGATATTCTAATTATATGACCAGCACCTGTGTATATATATATATATATATATATATATATATATATATATATATATATATATATACACATATATACACATACATACACACACATATATATATATATATATATATATATATACACATACGTACACAAAAATGCAACTATTACAAATATACAAATAAGGACATGTAGGGAAAAAATAAAACATTAAATAAAGAAATAAAAATAAATATAAAAAAATGGATAAAGTGGCATAAGGCACATAGCAGATAGTGCAAACCAGTGAAATAAACAAACAAACAAACAGTGCAGAATATAAATGGTGTAGTGCAAAGAGCTTATCAAGACTATTTTATTTAAATTTAAATCTATTTAAAGTGACAAGGAGCAGTCTTTTTTATTCAGACTGTCAGAAGAGGTAGTTGAATGAGGTCAGTCCAATGCTGTACAAGTGTCCGGTGCTTGTATTAGTGTGAGTGTGAGTGTGTGTGTGTGTGTTCGGGTGGTGGTGGTGGTGGTGGTGGTGGGGTGGGGGTCAGAGTTCAGTGTTGCGTGGGGTAAGAGAGGGGAGGGGGGGCAAGGACGGGAGGGAATTCAGCTTCCTGACAGCCTGGTGGATGAAGCTGTCTTTCAGTCTGTTGGTCCTGGCTTGGAGACTCCTCAGTCTCCTCCCTGATGGTAGCAGACTGAAGAAGTTGTGTGTCGGGTGGGTGGGATCACCTGCAATGCTGAGGGCTTTGCGGGTGAGACGGGTGTTGTAGATGTCTTGGAGGGAGGGGAGAGAGACACCAACGATCTTCTCAGCTGCTCTCACTATCCGTTGAAGGGACTTGCGGCAGGATGCGTTGCAGGCGCCATACCACACAGTGATGCCGCTAGTCAGAATGCTCTCGATGGTGCCTCTGTAGAAGGCGCACATGATGGGGGCCGGGGCTCTGGCTCTTCTTAGTTTGCGGAGGAAGTAGAGACGCTGTTGTGCTTTCTTGGCTAGTGCTGCAGTGTTGTTGGTCCAGGAGAGGTCCTCTGTGATGTGTAAACCCAGGAACTTGGTGCTGGTCACTCTCTCCACGGTCGCACCATTGATGGTCAGAGGAGCATGCAGAGAGTGCACTCTCCTGAAGTCAACGACAATCTCCTACGTCTTCTCCACATTCAGAGAGAGATTGTTGTCACTGCACCACCCGGCCAGGCGGCTCACCTCGCTCCTGTAGTTTGTCCCATCTCTGTTGCTGATGAGACCCACCACAGTCGTGTCATCCGCAATTTTAATGAAGCGGTTGGAGTTGTGTGACGGTGTGCAGTCGTGGGTCAGCAGAGTGAAGAGGAGGGGGCTCAGCACACATCCTTGGGGGGCCCCTGTGTTCAGTGTGATGGTGCTGGATGTGTTACTGCCGACCCATACTGCCTGAGGTCTCCCGGTCAGAAAGTCCAACAGCCAGTTGCACAGCGACGTATTGAGCCCCAGCTGGACCAGTTTATGAATGAGCTGTTGAGGGATGATTGTGTTGAATGCTGAACTGAAGTCTATGAACAGCAATCTGACATACGTGTCCAATTTGTCTAGGTGTGTGAGGGCTGGGTGGAGGGCAGTGGCGATGGCATCATCGGTCGAGCGATTGGACCTATATGCAAACTGGAAGGGGTCCAGGGAGGGGGGGGCAGACTTGATGTGCTGCATGACTAACCGTTCAAAGCACTTCATGAGAATAGGAGTGAGTGCTACTGGACGGTAGTCATTGAAGCAGGATGGAGATGACTTCTTCGGGACTGGAATGATGGTGGTAGCTTTGAAGCATGTGGGGACAACAGCCTGGCTTAGTGAGCATGTCTGTGAAGACATCAGTGAGTTCCACTGCACAGTCTCTCAGTACACGCCCAGGAATGTTGTCAGGACCCGGAGCTTTGCGTGCATTGATCCTGCTGAGGGATCTCCTCACGCTGTGCGGGGACAGCATCATCATCTGGTCGCCGGGAGGAGGTGGAGTCTTCTGTGCAGTGGTGCTGTTTTGTGCCTCAAAGCGAGCAAAGAAGGTATTTAGCTCATTCAGCAGGGGGATGGTGCTGTCACAGGTCTGTGGTGGGGGCTTGTAGTCCGTAATGGTCTGAATCCCCTGCCACAGGCTCCAAGTGTCTCTGCTGTCGCTGTGGTGTTGTTGTATGTGGCAGCCTGCTTAAACATATTCCAGTCAGTGGTGTCGAAACAGTCTTGAAGTGCCTCTGACGACCCTTCCGGCCACAGTTGTATCTGCTTGTGTTTTGGTTTGTTGACTTTAACGAGCGGTCTGTGTGCAGGCATTAGCATGACAGTGATGTGGTCTGAGGCTCCGAGGTGGGGGAGGGGGAGAGCCTTGTATGCTCCTCTCTGGGTGGTGTAAACAAAGTCCAGCGTATTATTTCCCCTTGTTGGAAAGTCAATATGTTGTTGAATTTTTGGGAACACACTCTTTAAGTCTGCGTGATTAAAGTCTCCAGCCAAGATGAGAAAAGCATCTGGGTGGGCTGTCTGCTGCTCACTGATGTGCTGGTACAGATCATTTAGTGCCTCACTCCTGTTGATGCTGTTGGAGCTGGGAGGGATGTATACAGCAACGAGCAGAATGGCTGTTTATTCCCTCGGTAGATAGAACGGCCGGCACTTAATAATCATAAACTCCACCAGGGGTGAGCAGTGTTTGCAGACCACAACAGCGTCGCGGCACCATACATTATTGATGTAAACACAAAGCCCGCCGCCGCGTCTCTTACCTCCCTCAACGAGAGCTCTGTCTGCTCGATAGCATGTTAGCTGCTCAAGCTGAATGGCGCAGTCCGGAACGCTGTTGTTAAGCCATGTTTCCGTAAACACAAAAACCCAACAGTTTCTTACAGTCCTCTGAGTAGAGCGAAGTAGTCGGATGTGGTCCAGTTTATTGTCCAAAGAGCATACGTTCGCCAGTACGATGGAGGGGATAGCTGGCTTGTGTGGGTTAGCCGCTAGCCTAGCTTGGATACCTCCGCGCTTACCCCTCTTCTGCTTCCTCTCACGCCGCTTGTAGCGGGCGAGATGCAGTAGTGGGGGTCGGTGACGGTGTAGGCCTCCTGAGCAGACCGAGGTCCCGCAGCTCTTCGGTGTGCACGGAGTTTAACTCTAAAAATGTGGTTCTGCCGACATCGAGCAGAAACTCATGACTGTATGCGCACTTAAAGACAGGTAGACGAGACGAATATGTACAAAAACATTGCGACTTACAAGACAAAAAACACGAAAACACCGTTCTATTGGGAGAGAGAGAAGCCGCTGTGTCTGTTGTGCGCGCCGCCATCTTGGAATACTTAGAATTTAATATATAAATTCTGAGTATCTCTTGTTCTTTGAAACCACAATAATGGAGAAGACTGCTGAGTTGGCAATGATCCAGAAGACGAACATTGACACCCTCCACAAAGAGGGTAAGTCACACAGGGTCATTACTGAAAGGTGTGGCTGTTTACAGAGTGCTGTATCAAAGCATATTGAATAGAAAGTTGACTGGAAGGAAGAATTTAGATAGGAAAAGGTGCAAAAGCAACAGGGATGACTGCAAGCTTGAGAATAATGTCAAGCAAAGCTAATTCAAACACTTGTGAGAGCTTCACAAGGAGTGGACTGAAGCTGGAGTCAGTGGATCAAGAGTCACCACGCTCAGACGTCTTCAGGAAAAGGGCTACCAAGCCACTTCTGAACCAGAGACAACATCAGAAGCGTTTTACATGGGCTGTGGAGAAAAAGAACTCAGTGGTCCAAAGTCCTCTTTTCAGATGAAAGTAAATTTTGCATTTCATTTGGAAGTCAAGGTCCCAGAGTCTGGAGGAAAAGTGGAGAGGCACAGAATCCATGTTGCTTGAAGTCCAGTGTGAAGTTTCCACAGTCAGTGATGATTTTGGCTGCCATGTGTCATCTGCTGGTGTTGGTCCACTGTGTTTTCTGAGTCGACAGTCAACGCAGCCATCTACCAGGAAATTTTAGAGCACTTCCATGCTTCCTTCTGCTGACAAGCTTTATGGAGATGCTGATTTAATTTTCCAACAGGACCTGGCACCTGCCCACACTGCCAAAGGTACCAAAAGCTGGTTCAATGACCATGGTGTTACTGTGCTCGATTGGCCAGCAAACTCGCCTGACCTGAACCCCATATAGAATCTATGGGGTATTGTCAAGAGGAAGATGAGAGACACCAGACCCAACAATGCAGATGAGCTGAAGGCAACTGTCAAAGAAACCTGGGCTTCCATACCACCTCAGCAGTGCCACAAACTGATCACCTCCATGCCACGCCGAATTGAGGCAGAAATTGAGGCAGAAATTGAGGCAAAAAGGAGCCCCTACCAAGTATTGAGTACATATACAGTAAATTAACATACAAACCCGATTCCAAAAAAGTTGGGACACTGTACAAATTGTGAATAAAAAAGGAATGCAATAATTTACAAATCTCATAAACTTATATTTCATTCACAATAGAATATAGATAACATATCAAATGTTGAAAGTGAGACATTTTGAAATGTCATGCCAAATATCGGCTCATTTTGGATTTCATGAGAGCTACACATTCCAAAAAAGTTGGGACAGGTAGCAATAAGAGGCCGGAAAAGTTAAATGTACATATAAGGAACAGCTGGAGGACCAATTTGCAACTTATTAGGTCAATTGGCAAAATGATTGAGTATAAAAAGAGCCTCTCAGAGTGGCAGTGTCTCTCAGAAGTCAAGATGGGAAGAGGATCACCAATTGCCCCAATGCTGCGGCGAAAAATAGTGGAGCAATATCAGAAAGGAGTTTCTCAGAGAAAAATTGCAAAGAGTTTGAAGTTATCATCATCTACAGTGCATAATATCATCCAAAGATTCAGAGAATCTGGAACAATCTCTGTGCGTAAGGGTCAAGGCTGGAAAACCATACTGGATGCCCGTGATCTTCGGGCCCTTAGACGGCACTGCATCACATACAGGAAGGCTACTGTAATGGAAATCACAACATGGGCTCAGGAATACTTCCAGAAAACATTGTCGGTAAACATAATCCACCGTGCCATTCGCCGTTGCCGGCTAAAAGGTCTATAGCTCAAAAAAGAAGCCATATCTAAACATGATCCAGAAGCGCAGGCGTTTTCTCTGGGCCAAGGCTCATTTAAAATGGACTGTGGCAAAGTGGAAAACTGTTCTGTGGTCAGACGAATCAAAATTTGAAGTTCTTTTTGGAAAACTGGGACGCCATGTCATCCGGACTAAAGAGGACAAGGACAACCCAAGTTGTTATCAGTGCTCAGTTCAGAAGCCTGCATCTCTGATGGTATGGGGTTGCATTAGTGCGTGTGGCATGGGCAGCTTACACATCTGGAAAGGCACCATCAATGCTGAAAGGTATATCCAAGTTCTAGAACAACATATGCTCCCATCCAGACGTCGTCTCTTTCAGGGAAGACCTTGCATTTTCCAACATGACAATGCCAGACCACATACTGCATCAATTACAACATCATGGCTGCGTAGAAGAAGGATCCGGGTACTGAAATGGCCAGCCTGCAGTCCAGATCTTTCACCCATAGAAAACTTTTGGTGCATCATAAAGAGGAAGATGCGACAAAGAAGACCTAAGACAGTTGAGCAACTAGAAGCCTGTATTAGACAAGAATGGGACAACATTCCTATTCCTAAACTTGAGCAACTTGTCTCCTCAGTCCCCAGACGTTTGCAGACTGTTATAAAAAGAAGAGGGGATGCCACACAGTGGTAAACATGGCCTTGTCCCAACTTTTTTGAGATGTGTTGATGCCATGAAATTTAAAATCAACTTATTTTTCCCTTAAAATGATACATTTTTTCAGTTTAAACATTTGATATGTCATCTATGTTGTATTCTGAATAAAATATTGAAATTTGAAAATTCCACATCATTGCATTCTGTTTTTATTCACAATTTGTACAGTGTCCCAACTTTTTTGGAATCGGGTTTGTATTTTCCAGAAGGCCAACAATTCACTAAAAATGTATTTTTTATTGGTCTTATTAAGTATTCTAATTTGTTGAGATGAATTGGTGGGTTTGTGTTAAATGTGAGCCTAAATAATCACAATTAAAAGAACCAAAGACTTAAACTACTTCAATCTGTGCGCATTGAATTTATTTAATACATGAGTTTCACAATTTGAGTTGAATTACTGAAATAAATGAACTTTTCTATGACGTTCTAATTTATTGAGATGCACCTGTATGTCATTCAATTGGCTACAACGTTAAGTTGCATAACAGCATCGTTTTTTGGAAAACTATGACCAAACAGATTGTTTTGCCATTTGGACACAGTATATTGGTCCTTAATTCTGTTGTCAACTCAAACTAACGTTTATATCTTTCTATCTCTCTCTCTATATATGCTCTCCCCTTCTTTCTTTTGGTTGGAAACCTAATAAAATCACTGAGAGGCATTTTGAATTTTATAGTCTTTTTTTTCCTCTAGCTTTGTGGTTTTCGGAGAATATCCCTGTATTGGGTTTGGCAGGGTAAACTCTTCTATTTTTCTAGCTCTGGAAAAGTATAGTAATGCAGTAAAGCATGTATTGATGTTTATTTTTATAATTTGAGTTGGTGAGATGAGGCAAGTTGAGTGGAGGTTAATGGTGGTAAAATTCCCAGAGTTCCAAGTGTTAACAGACCCACCTGAAACGCCCACCTGCGTTGCATTGTATTCCCTAGAAATGCATAAAAAATTGTGCTATGACAAAGACAGGACACAGAGGATTAAAAAAAGAAACAAAACTTCTGGTATTTATTATTGTAAAATACATACAGAAGAAATCAAATCCAGAACAACAACAAACAACAGTTTCATCTTACAAACAAATTCCATGAAAATACGGATACGCCAGAGAAACTCTGCCAAGGGCTTGGCAGGGACAAAACTGTACAAAATATGGGACCCAGACAAGCTCTCCTTGAAGTATTACGATCTTCAAGACTCCTTGAAAGTATTCAGTGAGTTAACACCCCCAAAAAGTTACAAATTTTATTTTATTTAAACTTGTATCATATTTTAAAAGCTTGAGGAGAAGGATTTTTAATTCTCTCAAAGGTTTCCTGAAAAAATAATCTCTCCATATACATATAAATATATTTGTACTGTGCAAATTGCAAGTGTAAGGTTGTCCTTACAATCTAGAACCATCAAATATACCAGGACTTACATTGGAAGACTAGCCATGGTACAAAGCATCTAAATGAATGTTAGTTTGCATGTTCCGTGTGTGTAGATGTGTGTGCGCATGTAAAGACAATGATTATGTTCATCCCAACCCTTTGTAAACATAGACGTGTCGTCGTCTTGAGTCCGTTGTGTCTATTCTAGTGTGGGTAACCTGACTTGTTGAGCCAGTACAATGTGTTCGTAAAAGCAACATAGCGAAGAATCCCAGCTATACATATCATCTGACATATCAGAGACCTGAACTAATACAGCTGCCTCTGGTGGTAGACAAAAGCCCAAGCTGTCTTTAAAGCGCTTAATAAAAGCCTGGCCCCTTCTCACTGGAAGAAAGCCAGTGAAGAAACCACAAGCTTTGATAAATAATATTGATATTACACAAATAAAATGATATTACACAAAATATCAAAATAGTTTCAGGGAGCCAGCTTCCCAATATTTAAACAAGTATTTTTTACCTTTCTTTTTTATGTTATGTTCAACACTTCAATGTATCTGAAGCGTTTTTCTCATAATGAACAATGTTTTTATTATTATTACTTTGTTCTAGTTACTGTATGATAAATAACAAGATGAGGCACTGTTTTCGTATTACATGTCACAAATGCACTCAAAAGTATTCCCTGACTCTTTGATCCTGTACACTATTATACATGGTATGAACTTTGGTGACGTAGGCTGAGGAGTGACTTAACTCACCATCATTGGTGGGGGGGGAGACAGTAAAAAAAAAAAGCATGTCATGTGACTTTAGCGGGCACCAACCCCAACCAATGACAGTTACTCTTTAGGGTTCCTTGTGGACACTTGCTCCGGTCCTACCACTTCCCTGGGATTGGCGTACCGCATTCGTACCATGCGACGTAGGTGACATGGGAGTTTCCACCTATCTGACCGAAGTGGACTGGCTCTTGTCTCATTGCTCTGTAGAAGCCTGAAAATCATCAAGAAAAGCATTAGAATCGTTTACTCACTCCTTTCAATACAGTTTTGAAAAATGTGCAGGGTTGCTTTTTTTCCATGCAATTAGTCCACATGGGTACTGGAGATTTCAAGCTTCAAAAAGGATGCAAAGGTAAAAATTTAATGAAAGTGGTTTATATGATTATATATCATATGATAAGATTTGTGTGAATAACTGAATAATGATATTCCTCTCTAGTGAGCTCTTAACTTCTGCAAATGAGCAAATGCTTAAGAATTAATCATTTGGAATAGTTTTGTAAACTGCTTTGGAACGCCAAAAAGGTGAGTACATAATGGGATTTCTTGCATTTGAATTTCTTAACTAAAAGCACTGTAACATCATATTTGTGGTTTCTTGTAGTTTAAATACCTGGCCTGGTTGGTAGCTGGTCTGCAGGAAGCTGAGTGCCCGTTCTTCCATCCAGGAATGAGTCCACAAACTGGCAGTGGTCTTCACCATGACCCGTCTGGTCTCCAATATTGTGGAATTTACCTGAAGGGACGAGGAAGAAAAGAGCTACCAATTTGTAATCTATTCTAGCACAAAATGAACCCAATGTAAATGATCAGTTTTCGGAAGACTAACCGTTGAGGGAGTCGCTCAGGTAGATCTTGTATCGTAGGGAGTTGCAGAGTTGGATGCCAACAAATTTGCGGTACCATGTCCTCTTGACATACTGCTTCCCGTTGCATTCGGAATAGGAGTCAGTTTTGAAAGGGAACTGGGTCCAAATGGCATCTTTACCTGAACGGCATGACGAGAAACCCCAAGATGTTATTTTACGAACTGACAAGGCCAGATATTATGTTCTGGAACAGACTGTGCAAAACATTGTTTTTTTCAGTGGTCGTCTGAAAAGAGTACTGGAGTACAGACCCCATTTTTGTTTATACACGTGTTCACAGAGGCCTGCTGGACATTAAGAGCTGAGGAGCTGCTCCATTAGTCTCTGTTTCCATTGGCTCCTGTCATAAGCTTGTCTTACTATTGGCTAACTTTGCCCTCTATATCCATTGTTCCATTACTCTGTCAATTTTGGCTAGAATAGATAATACACAGGAATAAATCGAGGGAGATGGATATCAAACTGGCCCATTCTTGCAGCTCAATGAGTGCAAGAAAGTAGCGAGGCCCTTATTTGAGAGCAAGGATGGAGGAGGATGGTATTATCCATTTGCCACTCTTGGGTAAATGTTTTGTCTGGCTAAGAACTTGGTATGGAAGAAGTGAACTCATAGGAAGTCTCCACAGCTCCTTTACCCATTCTTTTTCTTACTTTCCTCTACTAGGACTGCTCGTTACATTATCCATTTATTCAACAGATAGGAATTTGTCACCTGAGAGAAATAGGGTGCAAAGAAGAAACACGTACCTGAGACGTTCTCGCTCACTCGTGGATCCGCTGCAAGAGAAAACAGGATGAGAATGAGGAGAAATCTGAAATTATGGTTTTGTTTTAGAGCCACCTGGTCGTAGAGACAATCAAAATGATCTGTAGACCGTAGGAAAGTTACTGACACAAATCGGCCAACTCTGCATTGGCTATCATTTACCTTAAGCAAAAAAAAAAAAAAAGTACAATAAATTCCAACAAGCAGAAAATACTGCGCTTTTCCAGCGGATTTTGAATCTCCCTTATGAAGAGAGATCAGCTGGCATGAACTAACCTGCCGGATCTGCCAAAGCTATAGGGGAAAGACTGAGCCTCAGGGGTTTTGGCTGTAAAATCTCATCATTCAGTTTCCCTCTATTTCTTTCCCGTCATCGCACATATGGACTCTCTTTCCTTCCTAGTTGCCTTTGCCCTGCTTTCCATTCTGTTGCTAGTGTCTTTTTTATGCAGGCCAGACAAGGTTTAAAACTAAAGCCCCCTCGCATAAAACATGCAGATGATATGGCTCTTTATTTGTTCCTCTTTTATGATATGTTGTTATTGAGCTTGTGAGACAGGGAAAGGTTGGCTGTGTGACAGCACTCAAGGGATTCATCTGCAGGCAGTGATAGGGCCAAACGTTGCAACAGTACGGGGACATGCTGGAGTCGTTATGTTAACGACAAACAACTCATTACATACAGTATATCTCTAAGAGATAACGGAGAGGCCACAAATATTGGCTGACTTGCACAGACAGCATGCAAACCCATGGCAAAGCAATTTGCAGTGCTTCCCTGGGGATATTTGCATTTTATGCCTAATGTATGACTTTAAAAAAAACATTTTATGTTAATACTGGGATTTGGTTGCGATAAGAGAATATAGGAATGACTTATGGTTAAACTATGGCTGAAATAAACAAACATTCATATAGCTCCAGGACATCTCTTTCACATTAAAATGGCATATATTTTAAAGTATGCTTATGACAAGATAAGTTCAAGATTAAATTATTTTTCTAGTTTAAAACAAATGTGCCAAAAATGTCGTTTTTGTAGTCATGGATTTGTTTAAAAAGCTTTTATACCATTTTAATAAAATAAAATGCAAAATGCAACCATTGAGGAAAAAATAGCATTTTCCTTACACCTTGAACAATGTACCAAACATCACACCATATGACTTTGATTTGGGGGACCAAGAAGTTTTCTTAAAATATTATTATTATTTCTAAGAAGTAATTCTACTTCTAAAAAACTAGAAATTCTAAAAAAAAAAAGAAACAAAAATGCATTACCAGACTCTGTGTTGAAGGTCACTGGTTCGCTGAGCGGCCCTTCACCGAGTTCATTCTTAGGCTTCACCTTGAATTCATAGCTATAAGGTAAGACAAAGACAGCTGATGGAACATTACATTTCTGCGTTGATTCACATAAAACCATTAGATATATTCCATTTCACATCTAATGTTATTCTCCTGACACAGCAGGCAGTCCGCTTAATTTAAAATTATTAAAAAAGGATTTCTGTATTGGAAACCTGGTGGGTTGTTGTCAAATTCCAAGCAAAGTGAGGTTCTTATTTCCTGTCTTCTGAGCCCTGACACTTGATATATTTATTCTGCAGAGTCTGAAGACTCAAAGGCTGTGGCCCCCCTTTAATGGATCCTCCATGTGTGATGTAGAGACATTACCAAGGCCCACGTGCCTCGAGATGCAGTCCATAGGAAGCACTGGTTTATATTGTGTCACCAGATCTTGAGCCTATATTCAGCCTCGTTAAAAAGCTAGCAAGTGTGGCGGCTCCCCTACAGCCAGACCACAAAGCACATGTCTAACACCTTATCCAGACCTCAGGATGCATGTAAGTCCTAACACCCCTGGTATTTGACACCCACATCAACTAAAATACATCTATCAAATTCAGCAGGGTGCCTTATTAAGTCAGAGTTCTGCATTGAGACTGTACCTGCTCTCTGGTTTGAGGTTCTCCACAGCTGTATGAGTCTGGTTGGTGGTCAGAATTGAAACCTGTTCACCACCAGGACCTTTAGTTGTTGAGATAACCTCATATTCTGCAAGAAAAAAAGACAAATGAAAAGGAAATGGATTAGGTATTGATCGATCAAAGTTGAGGGTTAGTATTGACTGACCAAAGTTGAGGGTATAATGGAGAGTGTTTGACTGACTCAGATTTCAGGGTTAGACTCATAAAAGTTGGGGGGGGGGGGGTAACTAAAAGTAGTGTTTGACAGATCAAAGTTGACCAATCAAATTAGAGGGTTAGTGTTTGACTGATCAAAGTTGAGAATTAGTGTTTTACTGACTCAGTGTACAAGATTAGTGTTTGAATGTTCAAAGTAGAGGGTTAGTGTTTGTCCGGCTGAAATTGAGAGTTAGTGTTTGATTTAGAGTAAGTGTAAGCGATCTAAGTAAAGAGTTGGTGTTTGAACGATCAAAGTTGAGAGTTAGTGTTTGAGTAACCCAAAGTAGAGGGTTACTGTTTGACCGATCAAAATAGAGAGTGTTTGAGTAACTCAAAGTAGCATTTGACTGATCAGAGTTGAGAATGAGTGTTTTACTGATTCAATTTAGATGGTTAGTGTTTAATCTATGAAAGCAGAGGGTTAGTGTTTGTCCGGTTGAAGTTGAGAATTAGTGTTTGACTCAAAGAAGGTTAGTGTTTGATCAAACAAAGTAAAGAGTTGGTGTTTGACTGATTGAAAGTTGAGAGTTAGTATTTGAGTGACTCAAAGTAGAGAGTGACTTTGATCAAAATAGAGGGTTTGTTTTTGAGCAAATAAATCAGAGGTTATTGTTTGACTGATCAAAGCTGACCAATCAAATTAGAGGGCAATTTTAGATATTTTTTTTTGTCACATACACGATTATATAGAGAGTATATAACCAGCAGTGAAATGTATTCTCTGCATTTAACCCATCCTAAGTGAACACACACCCGGAGCAGTGGGCAGCCATGTTACGGCGCCCAGGGAGCAGTTGGGGGTTCGGTGCCTTGCTCAAGGACACCTCAGTCGTGGTATTGAAGGAGCAGAGAGCGCTGGTTATTCACTCCCACACCAACAATCCCTGCTGGACCTGAGATTCGAACTCACAACATTTGGAATACAAGTCCGAATCTCTAACCATTAGGCCACGACTTAATTGTTTGATGAATTAAAGTCAAGGGGTAGCATTTGACTGATCAAAGATGGTTAGGTTAGTGTTTGATTAAAGTCAAGGATTAGTGTTTGAGTCATACCTTAAATCTCAACTTCAAATTTGATGCTTTTGATTCATCAAAGGCAAAGTTTAAATTAATTTTAACACCACAATATATTACCCATTATATTACTTAGATACAAATGGGTATAAACCAATAAACATTAGACCTTGGTTTTTCTTTGACGATCCATCCCTTAATCCTACCTGTTGTCTCATTATCTGTTTTCTCCCAATCAAGAATAATGAAGGAGGGGCAGCCTTCCACGGTTACAACAGTAAGGTTGGATGGGGGTGTTCTTGGAGGGTTGGTGACATTTTGTTCTCCAGCCTCCTCCTCAGGGAAGTAACTCAGAGAGGTGGTGATGGAGCAGGGTTCATCTGGCTTCTTATCTGTCTTGTAGACCACATGTGGAGCTGGACAACAACACATTTGTGTTTAAATTCAGATTATTCTTTTTTTTGGCTCTGAAACTCAAATGTGTATCATTGAGAGTATTTGGCATGCAAGGCTACAGTAGTTAAGAAAATCTTATTACCAATGTAGCGTTCTTTGCCCAAGGCATCAACTTTAGAAGCAGGAACAGAGCTGAATACTGAAGAGTTCTCCCATGTCTCAAATCGGGGTGCTAGGACACCAAACATTCACAGTGTCAACTATATTTATACACCATGTACTCAAAAGATGTTTAACCTTCAGCAAAACATTGAATATGATAGTATAAAACATCCCATGAAGACAAACCTGTCACTGCAGGAGAATATGTTGTCTTTGGTTTGGATGGTTTTGCTGTAACAGGTGGCAGCTTGGGTTTCAAGATGGAAGCTTTGTCCGGACCAAGCCATTTAGTGTTATCTGGCAGAAAATAATGTCAAAACATATTTTTGATTCACATTTTTTGTGGTTTTAATTTAGCAGATTATGGTGTTCCATGAGCTGGACAAAAGTCTTTTGTCTTTTAAGTTTAATTGACATTTTACCCACCTATTTCACTAGGTTTGTCAACAAGATTAGGCTTTTTTGCTGGAATGGGAAGGCGTGTAGCTGGAGAACCTGTAATGATGGAAGTGAAAGTCATGAAGTAAAATCCTGCCAAATTCAGATATCCTACTTTCCCATTTCCTTCATCTGTTTCCACTATGAACAAACAGGCAAGTGGTAAGATGAAAATGGCACCACACGCTCTATAACAGGTCAAAAGTAGCCCTTTCCTCTAACCACCACACATTTTCATAATATTCACACATCTTCATCATGTTCCGTTAACTTATGATTTTATGAAAAACAGTGGAACACATCACTACCACCCTCAATTTGGTTGAACTGCTTTCACATTTTAGTGAAACCCCTAAAATGTGTCCCTTGAAAACAACTGTTTTCAATGAACAATTTCTGTTATAGAGTCAAATATCTAACAATAATATAATATATCAAACTCCAACAGCAGAAAGTTGCTAACTAAAAATATATGAATTCAAAATATGGAACACAAGATGAAATGCCCTGTTTCTGAACCACAATGTGGTCAAAAATAAAATCTCCTTCAATGAAAATACGGCTTTTCAAATCTTTCTCCTATTCTATGGAAATTGGAGTATCTGATACTCTAAATAATAAAATTGAGCATAAAGCTTGTTTACTTTTAAGAACCTGCAATTTGGTTGCTTTGCTAAATGAGAGTAGCAAATTTTGAGGTCAAACTAACTTGTGAAGTTAACGGCAAATTAAATAAAATTCCCTGTTTTCTTTCTGATTGCATGGATGAAGTCTAAACATTGGCACTTCAACTGCCTTTCAAACCTTCAGTTCTCAATGCCATCTTGCAGTCCAGCCAAAAGCAAACAGGCAAGAGCATGTGGACTCTTCCCAGGAAAACTGATTCAATTTACATCCAAGGAACCAGTTGTGAAACCCTCAGTTCATCACAGGGCAATCAGAAGGAGCTCAGCTCCCTAAACCCTGTGGTACGAGTAAAAACTGCAAAGCTGGGTGGCGAAAAAGCCATACTTTGCTGAAGATAAAACTAAGGACCAACAGATGTCATACTTTTGCAGAGGGAAAGTAATTTCCAGAGAGCTAGCCGAGATTTTTGGTGGTGATGCCCGATGTTTTGGGTGATCTAAAACTGTTGTGCTTAGATGATTTTAGGCAGTCACTGTTAAACAAATCTGCCGTAGGTCCTCTCTTCAATAAAAGCCACCAACCAGCCATGATCTCCTTAGATTTATTTGGTCAGTAGAATAGTATTAATGCCAAGACTTTTTGCTAATTTTGTTGTATTTCACTGTTTTTGCACAAGCTGTAAGTAATAAGATGTGCCAATCATTTTGCAAAACTTATTTTGTCCATGATTGTTTCTTAGCTTTACTACTGATCATGGCAGCAGTAATTTATCAAATTATCAAATAATAGGGAATAGTGGTACAGCCAAACAAATATCCTGATGTTTGTAATTAAACATCCTATTATAAATTTAAAGAGCCACTTTACAAATCATAGCAGATTGCAGTCTGCTGTGTTCTCCAAAATCAAGACTAATCAAACCCAATATGCTGTGCCGATTGTGTTCAACACATATTTTGTGGCTGTTGTTTTTTAATGATTTTTTGAGCACTGAATCAATTCTGATGTGGAATTGCTGTTAGTGAAACTCTATTCATAATGCTAAAGCAATTCTTGGTAAGCTGCCCTCTAACATCTTCTGTCATGTTAACTTTGTTGAAAATAACAGTTATGAGAATTAATATTTCATGGATAAATACCACAATTTTGTAATCTTTTTTAATCTGCCTGTTTTTGTTTCTGCTACACAGATAAACAATATGGCAGACTGAAAAAGACCTCATACCACATGGAAGCTTGTGACTACAATAAAGCATGCAAGTCGTCATGCACACAATGAACTTTAACCAGAAGCAGCTACAGTCCTCTGCAGAAGTTTCAAACATTATTGCTGAAATGCACAAATAAAAGAGCCACAGAATGTTACAAGACAGTTTAGGACATTGCGGTGGGTTTCTGTGTCCTCCAAAATACATGTTTTTTCTCTTGAAAATAAATGTCCTACAGCACCATGATGGTTTAGATATTAAAGAAACCAATCTGGGGAAAAGCTTTGACAATTACACCACAAAGCTCGTGGCAACATGGGATCTGCAGAAGCTTGCAAAACAACAACAAACGTCAAAGACAGCATGGCAGATTTGCGAGCAAATGGGTTGACTGGTGAATGAATGGACAGACATTAGTTTACAGGAGATTATGGATGGGAAGAACACCAACATGGGCACATGGGCTGCATCACAAACAAACTTTCTGCAGGTTAATGATGGCTAACACACACAGAGGACGAGTTGGCTCTGTTTACCCATTCTTGTTCTGGACCAAATGGCTGGTTTGGGGAGAGAAAGTCCCTTATGGTGCTCACCGTTAGCTGTTGAAGGGGAAAAGAGTGGGTGTTATGGAGAAAAGGAAGACTAAGTCAGCATCATATTGTTGTTTTGCTGAGGTGCACAGCAGCTAAAGACAACTGGATTTTACATAAAGAGTTATAGGCTGCCGCTCAAATACCTGAGGGGAAGAGAAGCCTTTCAAGATCAGATTAGTGCAAATGTTGGCGGTCTGCGTGCCCATTGGGCTAAATCACACATACTTCACTGACAGTAAAACTGTCAGGTGTGACAGAGTATGATGGCCGGTTTGCACACACACCACATGTTGCAAAGGAGAAAATTTGGCTCTTGAAGAAAAACTGCCCCAAGAGAACTGCAACCAAAATAACTTTACTGACAGGGTAGAATAAATAGCTGACAGGGAAGAAAAGGGGAAAACTTGTTTTTTAAAGTATGTTTTGTTGATTTTCAGTATAAAAGTAAATACTTTATAGGAAAAAATCATAATATACATAATTTTATAAAATCTGCTTTTTTGGGGGGGGGCTGAAAAATAAGACAAAAATACTTGTGCAGGAGGAAGGAGGCAAGTTCTCCAATAAATAAATAAATAAAACTAATAATAAAAAAGAAAAGCAGAAAAGAAAAAGAAAAAGAGTAAAAGAAAGAAAAAAGACTTGGGTAAGAGGGGTAAGAGTAATGAATTTTACCCCCATATCTTCTGGAGGAGTCACCAAGCCTGGGGGAAGAAGGTCTCATGCCATTAGCGAGAGAGAAAGGGTATCTGCCCAGTGACGTCTGGTTCCTGGTGGTCACTGTTAAGACTGAATCGATGGATTTGGGTGGAAGAGAAGAGATGGAGTCTCTCCGGATGCTCTTACCTAGATTAAAAAACAACAGCAGCTTTGGTTATGCCTTGTCAACTCTGGGAGGTACTGCATGTTGAGGCAGGTACTATACAATCATGTGAGGGCTGCTATGGGTTAAAAAGATTTTCCATCTGTGGACTGATGAGAGACGTAAAAGTTAGCTGGCCGTGTTTTGGGTAACAAATCCGATATCTAAGTTGAACTAAAAGTACAAGTACAGTAAGAGCTCCTTTTAATGAACAAGTGTCTACATAGGTAGCATTCTAGCTGAAAATACCCTCTTAAGTGACTGATTTGAAACACTTTCTCTAGGTAGCAATTCAATTTAATTTAATACAATTTCAATAGTTTTGTGTTAGCATGATGCTAAGGTAACAGCGCAACATTTTCAAGCATTTGCAATCTTATACAATATTTCCAAGTGTTGTATGTTAGCTCATTTATAATCAAATTTTTATTGATACTTTTTGGTACTGGAAGAACTACATCTATAATTATAATTATATAACTATAATTGTCCTGCTTTTTTCATCCCCTTTAATGGATTTTATTACTGAACTTACATAGCAATGCATCATGGGATTGGCTTTCCCACATTGGATGTATGCGATAATCAAGTTGCGTACATTTTGGAACACCTATGATGCTTAAAAAATACTGTCTACGTAGGCAGCTTCCAAGGTTTTAAACAGAAAAGCTACTGTTTATAGTAAAACTTGAATGATGTGTGAATTTAACAATAAATAATGTCTGTTCTGACTGCAGTAAGACTAAATCGGATGTGCTGATGATTGCAGTAAAGTGCAGCAGTGCATTCCTGTGAAGACAAAACATGGTGTAGGGGAGGATACAGGAAAGCTGTGATTTCAGACAATAACACAGACATGATATACACCGATGGGACAGTTGTGATAGCTCGCCTGACAGAGCAAATAAATGAGAGGATTATGTGAACTGATGTCATCGGTTCTTGCTGTTTTTACTGGCGGTCTCGCTCACATAGGCTACTGACAGCTCTTCCTATAATCCATTGAGCCGGAGTGAGAAATAATGTCTGTTTGTGGCTGAAGTTACCGAATTACTTTGTTTGATTGAAACATGGTTTGAACATCCATTAATTTCCTGCATATCACTTTTCTCCAAAACCACCCCAAAAAGTGGAGAATGAACTGAATAAAGCTTTGAAGTCTGATATTCTGGTGTTTAGTCTAAGTTTGCGGTGGTAGAACGCATAGGCAAAGATTGAACGGCAAGCGCCAAAATAAAATACCCAAGTATCTGTGTGGTAAATAGTGACTCACTGAAGCAATATGTTATTTTCTCATTACCTGTCAACCATCAGATCCTGAAAATAGTATTTTAAAAGAACTTTAAAAAAAAACAAGAAGGAAACATAGGAATTACCAGAGGAACTATGTGGCATCTGAGTGGCTCTAGGTGCACCGGTTTGGGAGTGTCCGTGTGGGGGTGTCCGTGTACTGCTGGGTAAGGAATAGGGGGTAGGGGTGACCGAAGGATGGGAGGGTTTAGTGGATAGGAGTTGGGGAAGGATGGGAAGGATCTCCACCAGCTGGGAGGAGTCATTTCTAACATGGCTGTCTGAATCTGTTTAAGAGAAAGGGGAAGATGAGCTCTCCATGCTGGAAAAACCAAGTCCTTGCACCTCAAGGTGGTCAACCAGTTGAAGATGGAACACCAGCTTAGCCAAAGTGGTCTAGCAGCTCAAATCAGGTTAACCAGAGGTCCCACTAGTTGGTAGGACAACTGAAAATCCATAGTTTGTACCACCTTAAACTGGTTTTATCTGGATTTCCCAGCAGGACTGATTACTGAGACCATGACTGGAGCAAGTTTCCTAACAGGGTGGACTGTACACTCCTAAAAATAAAGGATAAAGGGGTAGGGGTTTGCAGTGATGTCATGGAAGGTTCTCAAAATACCCCTTCAGTGAACAGTTCTTAAAAGAACCATGTTTTTCTTAGTGTGAAGGGCATTATAAAAATATTTTGTGGAAAGGAAATGTTCCAAGGATCTTAAAGGTTCTACATGGAACCATCAATGTCAATAATCTTAATTTTTAAGAGTGTTATGTTAAGAATGTTTGGTAGTTGTTTGCATTGCAATCATATTAAACACATCTGTAAAAGTTACTCAGTTCCATCCCATTGACTCTTGATGGTATGGATGCTTGAGTGCCTGTTACTGACGTTGAGTATTTGTTTTGACACTTTTGTTAGGGGGGGTGAGAATGCACCTAATGACTTTGGTCTCATAATCAGTTTGGCTCCAGGTGGAAAAACACAGAAAGAGTTGTACTGTTATCTTATCCAGAGTTCAGAGACAGAGGAAGACAGGAAAGGAGGTGGGACTCCCAGAATTCTGCCTTTCCCTGCTAGAACTAACATGGGACTGATTCTTTCTCTGCATGCAGTGACTTCATGCAGACTGAACAAAGGCCAGCAGATCAAAATGCAAAAACTCTGAATGAAAGGGTTGATGAGATCAGAAAAAGAGATGGTTTTGAAGCTCAGGAGATGAAATACAAGATGAGGATAGACTGTGAAACTATGAAAAAAAGTATTTCTACAGAATCTGACTCAAATAATGACTGACAGAAAAAAAGTACTCTGCCATTACCATGGAACAGTAATGGAATTACATGATAACACCATGGTACTCTGATATTTACAAAGGTTCTCTTATGGTAACCATGTTTAAATTGCATATTACCATAAATCATGGTAATATTACTTTTATTTAGTGGGATAAGCTTTAATTGTGCCATAATTTGCTGTTATACCACTACATACTGTATAAACAAAGGATTTACAGTGACACAGAGGGACAAAGAGAAAGAAAGGACAGAAATAAAGACAGTGCCATTTATGGCCACAGTAATAAAACAGATGGGGAACTGAGGAAACCAAACATTTATAAGAGTAATGATGTGACTGACAGGTCATGAAATGATAGGGGACTGAATGGGCAGAGATGAGCGTGACAGGGAAAGAGCTGATTGGTGGACACAGAGAGTCTGACTGGTGCTGATGGGTGGAGCGTGAGCAGGCCAACAGAGACCGCGCCAATGCGTGACCATGCGTGACCACAGAGGGGCTTTCGCTGTGCAGCACCCTGGGAAAACTTACATTCACACTTCCTCCTCACTGTGGAGGCGACTGGTCAGGAATCCTCATCACAGCAGGATTGGGACTTTCTAACTCAACGTTCTTACAAGGCATGCCAGCATGCAGCCAATCATAACAGCGAATGTCTATAATCCCCACCCACACCCAGCAAAGCGATGACCAACTGACTGCTCATAAGCAGAGTGATTTAAAACAAAATTTATTTTGGTTACCCAATGGGAGCTGAGGCCATTTTGGCTCATTGGCTCTTGGAGCAGCCACATTTCCTTGCTGGCCCATTGGTGGCACTGTGGGAAATAATGCAATGTTTTCATAAATGGAAAAAAAATGAGAGAGAAAAAGTGAGCAGGCATCCCCAACAAGGCTCTTGAGAGGGAGAAAGTATTTGATGTCTTTACTGTGACTTCAAATGCCAGTTTAAAGCAAATGACTGGAATAAAAACAAAACCTGTGTGAAAGAAGAGTTCAGAGAGTGTGAGAGGGGAAATTACCAAAAGATGTCTTGGGACCTCCATTAACACCTGTGTTTTTGGGCTGTCCTGGCTGGCTTATGTTGTGGTATACAACCGCTAGAAAGGAGATTGCGAAGGAAGAAACCAACATAAAATGCTTTCAAACAGATCTCCACAGAAAAAAAGCACTGAATGCAGTTTGATTCATTTTACAAATGGACCGAAACACAGATTAAAGGAAAAAAAACATTCACCCAAAAATCATCAATCTTTGATGATTTACTCTTACTTATTTAAACAAGTAACCATGCAGCATGCAGTGACCAGGATTTGTCAAGCTACAAAAAAGGCTGTCATGGTTTAAAAATGACAAAAGCACCCTAAAGGTACCTAAAAAAGTAGCTTAACCGTTTTATAGAGACCATATGGATTAATTGTCATTAATATAGAGACAATTATAAGTCATCCATAGGTTCGGTTTCCCAAAGTGTAAACACTGCTCTGCTATCAAAATATTACTTTGTTTATTTGAGGATTCCAACCAGCCTAGCATAGCAACACTGCCTCAACCAATTATGTAAGTTTGGGGCAGAGATATCCGTTTGGCCGACCAATGGCAGACTGTGGTCATTAGAAGCACGGAAATGATACAGTTCACCTTTAAATTTCATTACGTTCATCACACAAAGCTACCTGAATTCTTCAAATGGCCAAGAACTACTTATCTTGATTCATTTTTTTTTATTATTAAAGTTTGACAGCCCTTTGTTACCATATGCTTTAATTGAATGGAAGAGAACCGTGTGATTTGTCCAAAATTATTTTTGATTTACCGAAGGAAGGAAGTCATGCAGGTTTGAAATGACATGAGTGTGAGTAAATGACAGAATCTCTTGTTTTCTTTACTATACGTATATGGGGCAATTCTTAAAAATAGAGCTCTTACCAGGTCGAAGTGGGAACAGACTGCTGTGGGTTCCAGCCTGCAAAAAGAGGGTTACACACTTTTTTTTTCCCTTCCCTCTTTAAAAAAAGAAGTGTAGAGTGAAAGAACACAGAACAGCTTTCAGTCTTCATATCATGTAAAATAACTCTGTAATCTGGGTCTCTCCACCGTGTCTAAAGTGTTTCTGATATGCCCTGACAGGCATTTACATTTATACATTTAGCAGATGCTTTTATCCAAAGCGATTTACATTGCAATCAAGTTACAGTTTTTTACATTTAATCAGCTCTTGCTTTCCCTGGGAATCGAACCCATGATCTTGGCGTTGCTAGCACCATGCTCTACCATTTGAGCTACAGGAAAGCTATGTATTAAGGCATGTATTATTTCCAGCCTCCACTCAGAAAATAAAGTCCATTACACACATGCATATGCCAACAACTGGATTCTTAACTCAAGAGATTGAGAATATGTGAGAAAGAGTTTGCTCGCAGGCATATTTCTTTGATTTCATGACAGTTCAAAAACAGACCATGGCAGGCAAGAAACTAGGAAAGGCAACTCTGGCAAAGCATGGTGGGAGACTAGCTAAACCATCTTAAACCAATTTAGACAGGCACTCCAGACTTGTTTAAACTGGTTTCTTAATGGCCTTACCTGTTGGTTACTTATTACATATTAAATTCTAAATAGTCTAAATTAGATATCTTTTGTCTCAGAATGTGAATATGGTTTGAATTAAATTATGGCAACATCAGAGAAACACTAAAAGTTGTGCATGGCATGTGGTTTTCCCTGTTAAACTGTTGAGGGTCCTTTATACTACAGTATATACAGCAAGTTCACATGAAATGACACTACATACCAAAATCCTGACAATGGGTCGGTTGGGCTTGTAGGTTATCTGCATGTTTTTGTCTGAAAACAAAATGGCATGATCATCTTTCAGGTTCCTCAGCCAAAATAACTTTGAATCGATGTTTGGGGTCTCTGTTACCTCCCATGTTGGTGTTGTGGATCACTGGTTTGCTCCACATTCCACTACGATCATCTTTGTTGGATCGGACACCAAATTCATAGGGTGTGTTGGGCTTGAGGTTGTCGATTACGGTATCAGATGTGGGGCAGGTCTGGTAGATCCACTTCCTGTTTCTTTCTCTATAGCGAATGGTGTAATGCCTGGTTCAAAGACACATCGGTTATTCAAGTATCCAGTAGACAAACAGCTCAAGAGTCATTTCTACACCCTAGCATTGGCATCAAAAGATGATGAGGTCCCACAATTTTAACAAACTGGATTTCTATCACCATAGCTATGGTCAGGCTTTAAACAGAGGGGCTTATGTTTAGTGTATCAAGAGCATTGGTACTCGACTTTAGCTCCCAACTGTTTTGGTCCAGGTCAACATTTCCAATGCCCTTTCCAAAAGTCTCCCCTTAACAGAGAAAAAAAGTTCACATACTTCTGCATATGAAAACCAGTGTGAGTTAGGGAGGCTGAGAGTATGTCAGTGTGTCCCAAAAGTGCCTGTATCCTCAAAAAGCATTTAAACATGTAGACAAACACCACACCTGCAGTGGCAGGGAACCATATCCCACCCCCCCATATAGAAAAACATTGCACTCATTGAATGGGTCTCTCGGTTACGCAACATAAATCCAGTCTCCTGTCAGTGCAGTGAGAACATTGAATAAAAACCTGCTCTGCACTGTAAGGCTTCTGAGGATGGGAACCCTAAATACTGGAGAAAGGGTGCTATGATATTTCATTATCTTTTTCCCCAGGTTTTTTTTTTAGGTTAAATGGTCCCTAAATATGAAGTGAAGTAAATTAAGTCTTCCTCTGGGATTTAAGGCACTCATATGGAACATGTTGGTGGAGGAAAAGTAAAATCCAGATGTTCTGTGTGTAACTCACCCATCCTCCAAGCAGTCGCTCATGATGTTTCCTTCATAGGGTGTCTTTAAGTAGGTTCCCCAGGACAGAAGCACAGATGTCGGCGTGACAGAATCGATTACCAGATGAAGAGGTTTGTCCAGGTTCGCCTTACCTGTTTCAAGCCCATATTTATTCAATATTACCAGAAGCTAATGCTAACTGAAAGTCTTCAAAGGTTCCCACTGGTCCAATAGCACATCTGTTGCATATTTTCCACTAAATATACCCTGCCATGGACTATTTCGATATTTAATCCATTGCCAATACATTTCTTTTTTAAAAGCTATTTTGCATGCTACCTGTGCAGTGCTTCTTCACATCATTGGTTGGGATGGGCTGAACAGCTACCAGGTATTTGGGCTCAGCATCTGTGAAAGCAAGCATCTCAAGTTATTTAAGGGTTCAAACAAAACCATAAGAAAGGGCAATTTCATGGTTCAATTTAATTACCATGAACTTCCAACGAACATGAAGGAAATAACCAAAAAACAAGAAAAGAAATGTAAAGGCTACAACACACGTCAACAAATGGTTGACCTCTGAAGATTTCCATGACTGCGTCAATGTCAACAAGTCTCATAAAATCAGATAATTTGACCTTTTATGACAGAGGTTCCCAGTCCTAGTCCTGGAGAACCACCAACATTGCATATTTTAGATGTCTCTCTACATACCAGATTAATTTCATCAGCTCATTAGTAAAGACTCTAAGACCTCAGATGTGTCTGTTAGATAAGAGAGACATCAAAAACGTGCAGTGTTTGGGGTTCTCCAGGACCAAGATTGGGAACCACTGTTTTATGACATGGCAAGGTTAGTTTAGGTTGTAAACAGGATATTTACTTTGACAAATATATTTAAGATATTTAAAGACTAAAAATAGGAGGAAAAAGTTTTGCTTGTTATAACAAATAACGTCATTAAATGTAACATTTTGTTTAAAATGGTGTAAAAGTTTGTTCTAATGACTTGTTACGTGTGATTTAAGCTATTTTTAATGGCCTTTTCTGTATCAAGAACAAATTTGTCACGGACCCACAATTCTGAAAAATTCTGGTAGACTTTTGTTTAGTAAAATGTCTTGAGTTGTTTAATGTGAAGCTTTTCACACAGTTTATAGCTCTGTGATGGCAAAGGTTTGCTAAACATCTGTGTTTCCACTGTAACAGAATTAAACAGCACATTTGCCAAAATGTAATTGGTTGGTGTGATAAGTTTGTTATTTATGCCTTTCTAACAGTTATGAATATGTACACAGGAAAACTCATTTAGACAAAAAAGCCCATTAGACTGATACAAAATGGGTCATTACCAAAGTCCACAACAATCTGGACATTTATGATATGTGCATGTGGCATGTCCAGTTGGGAAGACGCCTATATCTGCTTTCGCCTTTCGACCATCTGTTGTGCACGTGTATCATATTGAAATCTCAGCACACACTGTAAATTCAAGGGAAATGATCCTTCAGCCTGCAGCCAACATTGAATAATTATGTGACTGTTTTCCTGTGTTGAATTGCGTAGGTAAAGAAGCCAAAAACTCAGAGGCCCTTCCTTTTGGAACAAAAATCCACATTCTGGATAATCAGAAGCGTCAATGTGTAATTATTTTTATGCTTGCGTCAGTGCTTTCCATTGAGTTGAACTTCAAAGGCCACGACTTGAAGGTTGAGACCTTGTCCAATTTAATCTTACATGATGTTCGCCATCAACACTTGTGACCAGAATTGCATTTTCTAGCCATTAAAATTCTGACACTGCAGAGCCAATAATTATTGTCATGTCATGGCTGTTAACCAATAAGTGCCTGATTCTACAGAAAACAAATACTTATTTTTATGTTATGGCTGATCACTGATAAATGGTCAATATAAATATTCTATGAAAAGTTGATAATTATTTTCATGTTATAGCCGATAAACCGATAAATATCCTATATATTTTCTATAAGCCGATAAAATTCCATCCAATTTAAAATAAAACACTAAAAAGTAAAATCACTGTTTTACTTGCTGTAAGTGAGCTTGAGCATAACAGCATTATAATGTACAGTTTGAAAATGGACATTTATTTTGAGATTTGCTAAAAGTTACATTGTACAGTGTTTTTAAAATATCATTATTATTTAAAATTAACTTAAAAGTTAGTTTTGAATGGCAGTAAACAGTATCAAATGTAAAAATTAGAGACTTGGGCATGAACAATTAACTATACAATATTGGCCGATACCAAATAAAAAAATAAAAAAAATCTCTTACATCGACCAATAACCAATATAGTACCGATAAATCCACAAGTAACTGAGCTATGTTATTCCTGTACAAGTAAAATGAAGCACCAGTTGTAAAAACTAACATTAGCTTTAGGGTACCTATGACCTGACCTTAACCTCCTCAGAGTGAAATTTGGGGTTGTAGCTCCTGGGAGAGTGATGATGAATGGACAACAGGAAGTTATTTTACAGAAAAACATAAATGTGGTTAGTGTTGCTGGGAGTAATATGTGACCTTTTTACCTTGTCAGGCGTGATGTGTGGCTTTTTGGTGATGACAAATACTGCGGTTACCAAACCTTTAACAAATAGAATTAATTTGGGGTTCAATTTCAGTTTGTGTTTTCAAATAGTGGAAGAGTCGGCGCAAACATAGGTGTGCAAATCAAGACGGTGGTTTCGATGGGTCAAGGAATCAGCATTTGTGGTTACTCCTCCATTCCCATGCTAACCCACAAAACAACATTAGTGATTGTTTTGTGGGCTTCCTTCGGCTCTTAAGCGAAATAACGGCTGCCTGTGGTTAAACTCGAACTTACCAATCTCGGTTTCATAGGGTTCCCCGTTTTCTGGAAGTTGAATGAACTGCTTGGAGAACATGCTGGAGCCATAGCCTAAGATGTAGCCTTCAAGTTTGACATCAGGGTTGGGTCGAACAAACTTCAGAACTATAGTATCCCCGGTGGCGTTGATTCGAACCTTCATATTCTGTCTTCTTACTGTGAAAAGGAAAATATAGTGTTTTTTAAATCATTTTAATTGGCTTAAGAAACAGTGCTGCAGCTCTTCAAACATTCTGTGTTTCTATGTTTGACATTCAATGGCAATAAAGAGGAACTGCAGAAAAAGAGTGACTTTCAGAACACCGCAATGAATAAATGATTAATTACTTAAAGAGTAAAGAGTAAGACTTTATGTTTCCCATGTGTTGGATGGGGCTTGTGAATTTATGGGGTTTATTGATTTATGAAGCCAAAGGGGAATGGAGGAGTGCTCTTTTGAGGAGCGCAAAAGTGTGTGCCATGAAAATCATCATTGAGGTAAATCAAGGACAATGGCTTTCACAGTTGAGAGCCTCATCACTTCCTTCAAAGCACAGTAGCATATGGACCTCCAATATTACACCCTAGTTGCACAGCATTACATTTAGAGGAATTATGAGTCTTTGAGGCTTTGTACAGTTTCTAGAATTTGACAGAGACACACATTTAAAGTGATCTGATCATTATCTTTTCAATCATGTGCCAAGCAATTCTTTATAAATTACCTCCTTTTATACCAGCGTTGTCTTATACTGCCATTTCATTGGATAATTTGCAGCATGAAAAATGTCTCGAGTCAGTTTCAGCCCCATTCTAAATCCAATAAGCCACTAGGCTGAGTGGAGATTTTTCCGCTTCCACCTTTTCCCATCAATCAGAACTGTTTAACGATTACGCTGAGTTAAAGAGGCCACGAAATGTCCTCCTTAAACTGATTTAAACTGGTTGGTCTGAGCCGTTGGAAAGTGATGTGTGTATTTAACTTTATAAGTAATTGCAAGTCACCCCCCCCCCCCAAAAAAAATAAAATAATAATAATAATAATCTGTCATTATATACTCACCAAGCTAAAATCATTTGATGTTTTTGGAGAAAAATATTTGATATTTTTAAAAATCTTCATGCAAATCTTATCCAAACAGTAACAGTTCCCGTTGACCGCCAAAAAAGCACACTTTTAGTGAGCTGATAATACAAGAACTGCTGTGACCAAATCATTGAGTCAATGAGTTGAATGCAAAGACTGGATCAGTGAACACATTTTTGTTTGGAGACGATTCTTTGGATGAACCAAATCATTCACACACTAATTCTGACTTGTGAACTGGAACAACCAGTGTTCTGAAAAGAACAGACTCAATAAAAAAAATCATTCATTCATTGATCCAGTTCTTGAGTTCAACTCAACTGATTCAGTTGCAGTGACTCTTGAGTTAACAGCTCACCAGAGGGTAGCTGTTGTTTTTGGATGTCAATGGTCAGTCTGAACATTGCTTGAAAATGAGATGCATGAAGATTCTTATTCTATTGCTATTACTTTTTGTGTTCGATGAAAAAATAGCAGCATGTGGGTCAGGAAAGACAAAGGTGAGTAAATAATGAATTTCATTTCTGAACTGTCTATGGAGACGCCTTTCAGATCACCCTATATTGAAGCATAGACATGGAAAGCCATCAGACTAATTCAGCAACTCGTCTTCTTAATATTTTTAAATCGGTTAAACAAACAGAAAAGAGGAAGCGTGTGTGGTCAGGGAAGTTGCTGGATTTGTACAAGGGAAAAAAATACAAACCACTAAATCACTGGGATCATTGTACAATAAACTCCTCAGTGAAAAGCCCTTGAAAATGAACTCTACTTTAGGTGTTCCCTACCATTACAACAATGTACCGTATCACTTTGATTAAGTATAATTAACAGGCAGGCGCAGTCTTGTTTCTTCATCTATTCATTCAGGTGTCTTTTTCAATTCCGAAACCATGTCCTTGTAGCTTTAGACTGGGGCCAAGGTTCTGAGTCATGGATAGGCTTGACACTTGTGGTAGAGTGGTGTTATTGGTTTACCTGTTCTCACCAGCATGTCACCACAAATGCTTTAAAAGATGTAGCTGAGGGATTTTTTTTCCATTCCAACATTTAACAGTTTTACATCTGACAAATATCGTAAAAAGCAGCTTTTCAGTTACAAGAGATTTACCATTCCAGTGGAAGAGGGCTGGAGGGTGGTTTGACCTCTGTGGTCAAGGGCAAGGAAAAACACAAACATTTTTTTTTTGGGGGGGGGGGGATCATGCTGGTCAAATCTGGTGGTTTTATTTATTTTATTTTATCATTTGAAATAATTAATTATTTTATTTGTTATACATTCCTATATAAGTACCCAATTGTAAGTAACTAAATTAGATTATGCATGTTCTAATTTCTCATTAAAGGCCGTTAGCACTAAGTGAATTAATGCAACATCAAAGAAAAAATACTTCCAAAGTTCATCAATAGTGTACAAAAAATGTTTTTGTCTTAAGGGAAAACAAAAGCGAACAAGCCAAAGTCTTATATTACATTTCAACTTAGAAAGAAAAACATGTCCTATCCCTAAAGGATTCAAAAACTCGAGTAATACTAGGTTTTTAGCCAAGTCACGTTGTGCAATTCACTTTGCAAAGTAAATAAAATTATCACTAAATTATCGGATTGCATATGGATGAAAAAGAAAATGAATCCATAGAATCAATGATTCTTTTTTAATCCAAAGATTTGATTTTGTACCTTAACAATCCAGAAGCGCAGAGGGTGGGCAAATAGCAAAGATATGGAGGGGAAGCAACGGGGGAAGGTATATCTCATTTGACACCACTGACAAGCGTAATCATGCATGCTCTTTCCTGGCGCTGATGTTGAATGATTTCCAGACTCAGACTGATCAGCCCCAATCCAAAGCCCTGCCCCAAGCTGTGTTCTGTCAGATACGGTTTGTTTTTGGCTTGCGCATGAATATGGTCCAGTTTTTATCAGACGTCTGGCACTTGTTCCACTTGAAACATAATTTACAAACACACTGATTTTCAGAGGGGTCAGTTTGATTCACAGCATTCCTCCTAGACTGAAGCCATGCTACACAAGGCACTTGCCAAGTCTGCATTTAAAATCAGTTCACTTTATCAAATCAACTTATTTCATTTGTTTTTTCACCATGTTCATAACTTTAAATAACCAATAAATTCACCCCAAAGAGTTAAAATTCTCATGTACTCCAAATCTACATGAATTACAGATAAAAAAAAGTGTTTTTAGTCTATACAATGAATGTCAATTGGGTCCAGACATTTTTGTAAACATTTATTGTCTGCATACGATTTTAATTTGTATTCTTATTCTTCAAAATATATTAATTTGCCGAAGAAAGAAAGCCATGCAGTAATGAAACGCCATGAGGTTGAGTAAATTATGACATATTTTGTTTTTGGGTGAACTCTTCCTTTAAGTCAGCACTTTTCATGGAAAATCCAGAAATCTGGTCATTATGTAAAACTCCAGGCTCTTGCGCACCATATTACAGGACAAACATGACCCAAATATCCAAGGAGATGATTTAAAAAAATGGCACTAAACTTCAGAAGAAGCAAATCGCCTGAGGGCGTGAAGGGAGTGTAAATCTACTGTTTTCCCAGACTTCAGCAAATCATTTGTCTTTCAGGCACATTTACAACAGTTCTGATCTCTGCACTCAACAGCTGCTCTCCTCTCCCCTTCATCCCAAGTCCTTTCATCCTCTTTGTCTTGTTCTGACTTTTCTGAGGTGCTCACTTAGAAACGTTTTGGTATCACCACAACCAGTATTAGTAGCTTATAGACTAACCTTGATTGCTTACACCACTCCCAAGCACATGCTCATTCAAAATTAAATATTTTGAATATATTTCAAAAAATATTTTTTCCCCCTGATAGTGTTTGGCTTCGGTTTTCAGGGTGCATTGTGAATCTCCAGCGCTTGCTTTTACAGTACAGCTGCCTGCACATGACTTAAGCCGTCTTTGCCCCATGGCAATTGAAGTACAGTAAACAAGTAGAAGCTACGTCTGAGCCGGGCGAACATGCAGACATCTCAGACTGCTGTTTCCTTTTAAGGTGTCAATTATCAATCAAGTTCATCCAAGCTGAAAAAAAAAACATCTAAAACCAGCCTAAGAGGGTTTGCTGGTTTTAGATTGTCTAGAAGGTCTCGCAGCCTGGTCATGCTTGTCTTACCTAGTATAGCTGGTCTCCCAGCCTGACCAAGTTGTTAAGCTCTTTTTTGGAAGTGGAACTAGCTGAAAAGTGCCCCAAACCACTCTAAAACCAACAAACCAGACCAGCCTGACAAGATAAGTGTGTTTCTTTTCAGCAGGGATGAGATGATTCATTTTCAATGTGTCTTCACACTTGTTGAACTCAGCCCCACCCGGTAATTTAAATTCTGTCTTTTTGTCAAGTCAACATCCATAAGGAAACAAAGTTGGCCAATGAAATATAAACACAGAGCGCTGCTGGGCTGATTGACTAGCTGTGCTGAATGACGCTTGGTACAAGAGACAGGGCACTGAGCCAGTGCAGACAATCCTCCCCTCCGGAGATGGAGGTGGTTTTTAATAGCTGATAAACGAGTGCTGATAGTGAACCGAGAGCTTGTATTACTAATGCTGTAGCTAATCTGAGCACCCAGGGACGCTGGAAGCTAGAGATCTTGCAACGATGCACACTACATATGCACATACACCTATGGCACTGAGGAGGCAACATAAGTAGACACACACAAAATGCACTATGAATAGGTTGCTAAGGTGCAATATATTAATTCAACACACGTACACATGCAAAAAACAACAACAACAACAACAAAACATTGATTTTGACCAGCTGCATACACCATGAGGTAACCATTATCGCTCTACTGTTTCAAATTTTAGCCTATCAAAATTAAATGTAATGCAAAAAGTCAAAGTGCCTGGCTGGTTTCTGAAGCTGGATTCTGGACAATGGCAGACAAATTGCACGTGCCTCATTTTCCAGCACCCTTTCCAGCACCCTTCAGGCCTTAATTTTTGTCTCCTTTGCACTGTTTGGCTTCACCCCCAACTGTAATCATGCTTCATATAATTCCCCTAATAATCTGCTCAATGCACGCCCAAATGCATCTGCAAGTGCAAAATGCATTGCATGTTCTTAAAAATGAATGAAAAATAAAACCAATGACCGGTTCAGGGCATCTTGCAATGCAAATGCAACAGGTTAATTGAAATGAACCTTCTCCTGCTTAAAGCTCAACACCTGCAACTCCACAAAAAAGTTTAGAACTAGTTTAGAAATGCATGATATTCTGAAACACAAACAGGCGCATCATAAAAAACACAGTGATCACCAAAACACATGAGTGCCCCATGCTGCAGGGCATGACACTGTGAATATGTTGCACCGTGGTGCTGAACTTGCCTCTGACTCTTTGTGCTGAGCTGCATGCAAGGAGGAGAATTCCTGCGAGTGTCAGAAGGAAGCCCAAGTGAAGGACAGTGCTGCCTGCCATGGTGCTCTGCTCCAATTGAGAAGGGATGCTGCTCGATTTCTCTAAGACTGCTGCTTCTGGTTCTTCTGCTGGTGCTGGTGTCAGGTCAGGACTTCTTGAGCTCACCGTGTGCCTCTGCTGAGTGATAGACAATGCGAGGAGTCCTCCAGGATGTATAGTGACCAAGGAGGGAGGAGATTGGTGATGCGTGCCTCAGTCACACCCACCCTCACCGACCCCCCCCCCCCCCACCACACACACACACACACACACACACACACACACACACACACACACACACACACACATTTGTGGGGGGTGAGCATGGCTTTCATTACTGGTCTCACTCAGCCACACGCTCTCTCACTTTTTCTTCCATCAAGGATTTTTTCCTGCAGCTTGTGTGTTTGTGGGTGTGCAAGTCTGTGCTTGTGTCAGAGTGTTCTCTCTAAAATTTGATTGGACCTAGTACACGGACTTGGGGTACCCCTACAATGGCAAACAGCCCAAAGGGAGTCTGAGTTCCAGGAGGACAATAAATGATAAAGTACAAACCCGATTTCAAAAAAGTTGGGACACTGTACAAATTGTGAATAAAAACAGAATGCAATGTGGAAGATTCAAATTTCAATATTTTATTCAGAATACAACAGATGACATATCAAATGTTTAAACTGAGAAAATGTATCATTTTAAGGGAAAAATAAGTTGATTTTAAATTTCATGGCATCAACACATCTCAAAAAAGTTGGGACAAGGCCATGTTTACCACTGTGTGGCATCCCCTCTTCCTTTTATAACAGTCTGCAAACATCTGGGGACTGAGGAGACAAGTTGCTCAAGTTTAGGAACAGGAATGTTGTCCCATTCTTGTCTAATACAGGCTTCTAGTTTCTCAACTGTCTTAGGTCTTCTTTGTCGCATCTTCCTCTTTATGATGCGCCAAATGTTTTCTATGGGTGAAAGATCTGGACTGCAGGCTGGCCATTTCAGTACCTGGATCCTTCTTCTACGCAGCCATGATGTTGTAATTGATGCAGTATGTGGTCTGGCATTGTCATGTTGGAAAATGCAAGGTCTTCCCTGAAAGAGACGACGTCTGGATGGGAGCATATGTTGTTCTAGAACTTGGATATACCTTTCAGCATTGATGGTGCCTTTCCAGATGTGTAAGCTGCCCATGCCACACGCACTCATGCAACCCCATACCATCAGAGATGCAGGCTTCTGAGTGCTGATAACAACTTGGGTTGTCCTTGTCCTCTTTAGTCCGGATGACATGGCGTCCCAGTTTTCCAAAAACTCCTTTCTTATATTGCTCCACTATTTTTCGCCGCAACATTGGGAGAATTGGTGATCCTCTTCCCATCTTGACTTCTCAGAGACACTGCCACTCTGAGAGGCTCTTTTTATACCCAATCATGTTGCCAATTGACCTAATAAGTTGCAAATTGGTCCTCCAGCTGTTCCTTATATGTACATTTAACTTTTCTGGCCTCTTATTGCTACCTGTCCCAACTTTTTTGGAATGTGTAGCTCTCATGAAATCCAAAATGAGCCAATATTTGGCATGACATTTCAAAATGTCTCACTTTCAACATTTGATATGTTATCTATATTCTATTGTGAATAAAATATAAGTTTATGAGATTTGTAAATTATTGCATTCCTTTTTTATTCACAATTTGTACAGTGTCCCAACTTTTTTGGAATCGGGTTTGTACATGAGCAGGACATTAGATGGACAGGAAGATGGTATAAACGTCCCTTTCTTCAGTAATATGACTTGGTGCAAATATAGTATCCCTCTATGTCATCATCACGGACCGAAGCACTTGTATATCTGTGCCCATTGCTAACCACTGTACATTACGTCTTGTCTAGAAGGGTGTCCAGCCACACATTCTCTGCCAAGTAACCTCTCCTCTAGGGACATAGGCAAAAATTAGGGAGGTGGGGGGTAGTAGATAGGTGGAAAGGGATTATAACGACAAGTGCTTCCAACACGTGCCACTGCATGCGACATGCAAAGGGAAGCACTCGCTCCAGTGAGCCTCGTCTTACCCACAGGATGTGAACAAAGACATATTCATGAATCAAGCCGCCCCAAAATTTTGCAACTACAGTCTAGTATGTGTCTCCTACTAAATCATCAGCACAGAGCACCATAAAACAAGAGCTCTACTCCAGAACGTCCCGTGCTCCGAGAAGAGTTATTTAATGAGCATTACAAGCAAAACAAATACAAAAGAAAAAAGAACAATTTGGAAAACCACTCCCTATCATGACTCAAACAAAGCGTCACTCGTTTGCAGCTGTGATCATGTCTACAGCTGCTTGCTGTACCATCACAACAGTTTACAACCAAGTGAGTTTCCAGAATCAACTCAACAGGCCATGTGATGCATTTGGCAAGAGCTTTAACCCTACATACGTATATATAAATATGGTTTCTGCAGCTGGTACCACTCTGAGTCTCTGTGATTGCCTTGTAAACTCTTAATGATTTACTTCAAAAGACAGAGCTGGATAGTGCTGAGTCTTGGACAAATTAGAGAAGACTTGTAGACCAGAATCAGGTCATTACTGCTTTGTTTTTCATACCTGAAAACATGTTGACCTGTAACCCTCCCTAGGAACATGCCTTAAATTGTTATGCTGCCATTTAACGGCCTAACCATCACCCTGAGGTCAAGCAGCTCACCTTTCAAATGAGCAATGGATTTTGCAATGTTTCAGCTTGAATCATGGTATGCCAACATCTCTAGGTTATACAGTTAATTTGTAAGGATATCTCCTACTGGAAAACTTAAACTAGATCAGCGTTCATTGGTGGACCAGCATAGCCAACATAACTAATAACAATGCAAATAACAATATTTTATCTTTTGAATCCTCAAATGTATTTGCGCACATGCTCCAAAAATCAATCAATCAATCAATCAATCAATCAATAAATAAATAAATAAATAAATAAAATGGACATGTGCCAAAATAATGCTAGCCCCTGCAGATTAATAATTAAAAATATATATTTTCACTTTTAAATGAAATCAATAAAATAATATAAAAATTAATGTAATCATTTTAAAAAATATTTATAAAATAAATTCCATAGCACATTTGTTGTGTTGTTGTTGACTTTGCTGTGATATCGAGAACCATGAAATTTGTATCAGCTACTGAAATGTTGGTACGTGTCCATACTAACAGAAGAACACACACTTTATTTTTTATTAATTTATTTAACCTTTATTTAACCAGGCAAGTTAATTAAGAACAAGTTATTATTTTAAATAACAGCCTGGCAGGAGAATTAATGTCTCCTGACAAACATACAAACATGTATTATAACACATAAAAGGAAAAAAATAAATCTCAGTTAAAACATTTACAGGTCGAGGTCAGAGCACTTACTAGTAATTTTTTTAATGCACATACAATCTCAGTTAAAACATTTACAGGTCGAGGTCAGAGCACTAACTAGTATTTTTTTAATGCACATACTGGAATAATTGTCTGTAATTTCAATAACTTTTGTAGCACATTCCAATCGGAATGACCATAAGTCGTTTTCTTTCTAGGAATAGCCAAGGAAATATAATTTGATGATCTAGTTGTACATATTAAAATGAGGTTTTAGCAACTGTTGGAGATATTCAGGTAATAAGCCCAGCAGAACTTTATAAATAAAAATATACCAGTGAATTTCCCGTCTTGTATGCAATGATGTCCAATTCAAAAGGGAGTATAATTCACAATGATGTGTTCTGTAAGGTGCATTAGTAATCAATCTAATTTCTGCATGATACAACACAACTAACTGCTCCAGAACACCTTTACGTGCATTTCTATATATCACATCACCATAATGAAACCCTTGGCAAAACAGTAGTTTCAACAAGATATTTATTGGCTGACGTGGTAAACACAGATCTATTTTGAAACAAAAAACTAAGTCTAGATTTGACTTTCTTCTGGAGATTAGTTATGTGTTTAGTAAAAGTCAAGGAGCTATCAAGCCAGATTCTGAGATATTTATAAGATACTTCCTCAATAGCCCCATCCAAAGTTATAATGTATTTATTATTTGTTAACATTTGCATTAAGTGACATGAAAGAAAAACAGGAGTAATTAAAATAATTTGCATTCTATTATAAAAAACTGGATGGACTAAAGGAGAGTATAAGTTGGGATTCCCTAAATAGGTTTCAATGCATGAGAACGATTTGCTGTCATATACATTCAATGTATTAATACTCATAGCAATATTCAGAAAATAATGCTTTTCAGAACACATAATAAAACCCAAATAAAGCTATCAAAATTGAACAAACCAAAAGGCACAGCATTTTATATGGGGTGTTATGTAAGCTTATTATAGCTAAATGAATGGTTAACCACAAACACACTTAACACAACAATCATTTACAGTATCTCAGAGTGGGATGAGTTAAGTATGTTCTTTTAGACAGATTCAACAAAAGCCGATGGAACTCTGTCAAACCCCGGTTGTGTTCCACGTGTGTACCGACCGCCAGAGACACAAAATGGAAGAGACGGGGAACAGAGACCTGGTAACCCGATCATACTCCATGCGCCGGCCAAACACCAACGTCACAGGACAGAAGGAGCAGGACGCGCAAGCCCAGCAGCTCAGTTGAACTCCACGTGCCGGCCAAACACCAGCAACACAGGACAGAAGGAGCAGGAAACGCAAGCCCGGCAGCTCAGTCGAACTCCACCCGTTGGCCAAACACCAGCGACACAGAACGGAAGGAGCAGGAAGCGCAAGCCCGGCAGCTCAGTCGAACTCCACCCGTTGGCCAAACACCAGCGACACAGGACGGAAGGAGCAGGAAGCGCAAGCCCGGCAGCTCAGTCGAACTCCACCCGTTGGCCAAACACCAGCGACACAGGACGGAAGGAGCAGGAAGCGCAAGCCCGGCAGCTCAGTCGAACTCCACCCGTTGGCCAAACACCAGCGACACAGGATGGTAGCAGAAGGAAGCGCATGCCCGACAGCTCAGTCAAACTCCACACGCCGGCCAAATATCAGCGACACAGGACAGAAGGAGCAGGAAACACAAGCCCGGCAGCTCAGTCGAACTCCACGCACCAGCAAAACACCAGCGACGCAAGACGGAAGGAGCAGGAAGCGCAAGCCCGGCAGCTCCAGTCGAACTCCACACGTTGGCCAAACACCAGTGACACAGAACGGTAGCAGAAGGACGTGCATGCCCGGCAGCTCAGTCGAACTCCATGGTTTGGCCAAACACCAGCAATACAGGATGGAAAGAGCAGGAAGCGCAAGCCCGGCAGCTCAGTCGAACTCCACGGTTTGGCCAAACACCAGCAATACAGGATGGAAGGAGCAGGAAGCGCAAGCCCGGCAGCTCAGTCGAACTCCACCCGTTGGCCAAACACCAGCGAGCCTTTTAGAAGGGAAAATCATTCTTAGCCTTACAATGCAGTCATTGTCTTTTAGTCTTGAGCAAATGGCATCAATTGGAGGAGTGTGACGAGGATCTACAACTTTTTTCTAAAAAGGAAACAAACATTTAAAGCCTCCCTTCCAGCTCCCCCTGCTATATACATATATAACGGATTATATAAATGAGATGTTCCACGACTTACCTGTCAGGTTGAATTGCCTTCCTCACAGGTATCATTGACACAGGCCGTATTAATGCTTCTCAGGTTTGGGCTTGTTCCATTGTATTCCACATGGACGAGAAGTTAAAGCTGGGTTTGCTCTAAACATCTGAACTGCATGGCTTATATTACGGCAAAAATGGCCAATGAAAATGTCACATCACATTAATGGCACATTTCTGATTCTAAACTTTATTCTGACATTCGGTTTGCACACATCAAGCAGTTCCTTGGATTTCAAAGCCTGCTTGATATGCATACATAGAAGCATTGTTAGTCCCATCTGTGAAATATTTCATGCTAAAATGAAGCCCAGCTCAAAGCGGCCCTGAATTACCACGGCAAACGTTCAACAACACTCTCTGTTGGCTTTCAACAAACTCAAAATGCTTGATCTACCAGTAGATGTGTTCAACTGGAGAAAATAGAAGTTGCAGAACTGACTTTTAAATGCTAAAACTAAAAAGTTTATTTTTCTGGTTACACTTTTAATTTGACAGGGAAACTTTTACTGTATACTGGTGCAAATAGTTCAACCACTGATGTCAAAACAGGAAACGTTTTGCTTTTATGATCTGGAATGGTTTTAATGTGCGTGTTTGACTTTTTAAAACTGAAACCCCTCTGAAATTCCCTGCTGAGTCACACGAACCATTAATTCTTACCCAACATCCTCATTCTCTGAGAAAAAAAAACACTCACCTGTTTTGTGACATCCATTCATCATCTGTCTGTTCCTATACCCTCCAGTGCCGTGTTATCCTCTCTGACCCAAAGGAAGCACATTGATCTCAAAGAACTCCAGCATGTGCTCACGGACATTAACCTCTATTCTTAAACCATCAATCATTGTATTCTATCTGCTGGAGTGAATCACAGAACGTGTTCTCCAGCATGTAACCTATCTGTTACCTTAGAGATCACCAGAGGTGGACAGTATCAAAGTAAATTTACTTGAGTATTGCACTTAAGTACACTTTTTGAGTATCTGTACTTTCCTTGAGTATTATTTTTTCTGGAAACTTGCGACTTGAACTTCACTACATTTGAAAGACAAATATCATACTTTTTAATCTTCTACATTTATATCAAGGTCCCCAAGTAGAAAGTCGTTATATGTAACAGTTTTTCCTGTGTACGCATTTTCAGATTCACTGAACCCTTTTTTTCTGCGAAAACCCGGCCTGCGATCTTCCAGGACTTTCCTGTGTTGCCAAGTCTGAAGGTGCGTTCACACCAGACACGAATGAAGCGTTAAGCGCGAGTGATTTACATGTTAAGTCAATGCAAAGACGCAAATCCTGCGGCTCAATTTGCGCGAATGAAGCGGTGCGAATTGAGCGTTTCGGGCGTTTGATATGGATATTCGAGCTGCGTTAACCAATCAGGAGCTTGCTCTAGTAGTGATGTGATTACGAGCCGGAGGCAGAAATCCCACACAACAATAGAGGACAAAATCATCGTCGCTGTATGTGGATACCCGGAGCTGTACGATAGACCAAAGATTACCTGTTAGATTTACCCAAAACAAATTGTATCTTATGCTTATCCATTACAGATACATCAGAGCCAGCGGCAAATGTCAGAAGGACTAGCTATGCTCCTCTCTTTGGGATGAGCGCCCGGTGATCGCATGGAGCTCACGGCTCCGAAATCGGCGAAGCACATTTTCAAATAGGCGCTGTTTTTATAAATAAACCGCAGATTTGAGTTTTAAACTACATTCTCGGCTGAAATAAACGTCCAGTTTTTCCATAGCACATAAAGTGCACTAGCCTCTAAACAAAATCTATGTCAGCCATTTCGCAATGAGACTGGAGCTGCCTGGCAGAAGCCACTCCCATGACGCAAATTCGCGTCTGTTGTGAAGACAAAATAGAAAAAAAAAAAATTAGAAAAAATAACTAATTAATCGCACATTTTTTTCAAATGAATCGGGATTAATCCCACCTAACATTAAAGTTTTTAAACATGCTTTTATATTGCAATAATTCCACATTCAATCTTCAAATGTACAATGTAAAAACAACAAAGACAGTATATTTTTAATATTTCTTTAATGGCATCTTTTTTATGATTGAAGGCCAGCATCACTGATATCAATAGCCTACTACTGATGTCGCTATAAAAATGTTTTTTCTCCTTAATATTTAACCATTGACTGTAGCCATTCAGCATTACAGTATAATTGACAGCTATCAATTTTAACATTTATTAGATTTAACTTCTAATTTAAGTTAACTTAAAACAATCTTCACATAAACCCATTATAATAAATTACATTTAGCTACCTGTGCCCTTCAGCAGAAATATACAGAAAATGAATAGTTACCAAACACTAAATTCTAAATATAGATGAACCCCTTAAAGCTATAAAATTTATTGCATTTAGCAGACGCTTTTATCCAAAGCGACTTACAGTGCATTCAGGCTATACATTTTCTCAGTATGTGTGTTCCCTGGGAATCGAACCCACAACCTTTTGCACCGCTAACGCAATGCTCTACCACTGAGCCACAGGAACACTATTAATTTCTTCTTTTTTTTTTTTCTTTTGTTCTTGGATTACTAGACATCACAGCCGCTGGTTATTATTATTTGCCTGCTATTGCTTTAAAAGCTGCTGCTGCTTTCTGGCTCACTTCAGGTCTTAAAGTCTCTACTAATGAACTGACGAGTTGAATCAGGTGTGTTAGATGAGGGGGACAGTGCTGGGGGCAGGGGCGCCGTAAGGGAGGGAGGGAGGGAGGGAGGGAGGGGGAGGGGGTTAGGACGATTCTAAGGGCCCGACGATGGGAGGGCCCCCCCCCGAGGGAGAAACATGATTTCTACCGAGGGGAACGCTAGAGCCCTGCATTTCAGCCCGGCCCCGACCGGGCTTCGATCAGGCCAATTTTCACGTCATAGTTCAGACGTGGGCCAGACCTCGGGCCTGTTTTAGGCTTCTCCTTATGTTTATATTTTAGACATCCATCAATTAGTGATGAAAAAAATTGCTGGTGGAAACAAAACGAGACGTGCTAAAGTGACAGAGCGTCTCGACAGTGTTTAGTGTCCCACAGCAGCAGAGAGCCGTCAGCGCAGCTGAAGAGTTCTGCTTCAAATACACGCAATATAGCTTGCCATAAATCCCCAGCAAAAATAATTACCATGAATGTGTCGGGGGGAAATAGTAAGGAGATATTTGAATTATTTACTAATAAACTAGTGTTTTCTGTGTCAGTGTCGCAAAGATGAAGAATCAGATGATGATCCTGACTCGCCATCTTGTAACACTCCAAAGTTAAATCAAAAGAGTAAAGGAAGAGACCAAAAGGTTCCTAACTGGACATGATAATTTATTTGAGCATCAATAGCCAAGGAGACTCAAGAACACAACATAAATAACTGAATAGGGCACTTTTATTCTTATACAATACTACAACTAATATTAAAACCTCCACAGGGCAAAGCAGCAGGTTAAGATGGTTATCACATACAGGCCTATACTTCAATTAATAGTGTATTTGACAAATCGCTAATTACCAAGACTAAGTAAACAATCAACGAGCAGAGAGGTCTTCAGCAGAGGGTTTCAACACCTTAAAATTAGTTCATGTGCCCACCAATTGTACACAATTTCATTACACAGCAAACACCAAAGATACAAAAATTCATAAGTGCATCCATTAAATTACACACTTCAATACACACCAAAAATCACTTGATAGCCTATGTGCCAAAACCACTCTGGCTAACTACTTAGCCATCGTCAATATCAAACACTATGAGAAATGGCACATGAAAGAATTACCTGCTCTAATACCCCATACACACATATACATACAAACGCCGGGGACCGGTAACAATTAATCAATCACATTAAACCAGGACTCCCTGGCAAATAAGACACTTCATATACACACACCCATTCAATAAACCATAAAGGCAGATAATGGGCTGCTGGCCTTGCCCGATTCGGACGGCAATTGTTTCTCATATGGACATCTGTAAAAATAAATTTACATATCACCTCAGTGATAAAACTCATGGATTCGGATGGAGATTTATTCACAGTGGAGGAGAGAGTTCAGTGGCACCCAGGAACGCGCTCACGTGGCCAATCACATGATTGTCTGCTGTAAATAAAATGAATTTTATTTACAAATGTATTCTTATTGTGCAAAATGTATTCTTATTATTCCAAGCATATTTTATAATATTTATTATTTGATTATTTAAATCTCCTGTTTAAAAATAGGAAAATAGACTCGCTATAGTTGTATATAATTATACGCGATATATATCTGTTTATAATACACATTTAAAATTGTATTGCATACCGGCTGCTGCCATTATAAAGACCCATTTGAAAGTGTATGTGCTTTTCTTTTTCTGCTCCCAGTCGCTGTGGTTGAGCAGTCATGAAGTATTGTTCTTTTAAATACTTTCCAGCATTTCAGAAATAATATGTAAATTACACCGAAGTACAGCGTTACGGTGTTCGGGAGTGCTCAAAAAGGGATTAAACACTGAATTTTGAATCGATTTCCTCTCAAACTCAGGGATGTGGATTCGGACAGCAATTACATTACCAACTACCCCCTGTATATGGTGAAAATCACTTACGTCCCCCTGAGAACGTCTCAGGTTACGTATGTAACCATGGTTCCCTGAGAGTAGGGAACGAGACACTGCGTCCTCTAGGGGTCGCTATGGGGAACGTCGTCAGCGTGACCCGTGTCTGAAGCATACATATAAAAACACCACCTGTTGGCCGGCGACAGCCTATGACGTCACTACCGGCACGACCACAGTATAAAGGGGCGCCGGGAAAATACGTCATCCACTTCTTCGTCTGAAGCTTGCGTCCGAAGCATGGCACCGCGCCTAGAGGACGCAGTGTCTCGTTCCCTACTCTCAGGGAACCATGGTTACATACGTAACCTGAGACGTTCCCTTTCGAGGGAACTTCGAACTGCGTCCTCTAGGGGTCGCTATGGGGAACGGAATACCCACGCCACCATGCTGAGGGGAGTGCAAGCCAAGCACACAAGGCGAGCACTAAGTACCAACTCTACCCGGCTACGGGAGTTGCCCCTGGGACGGTTAGACGGCTGTCAGTGACATTATCCCCTACGGCCAAAGACCCGAGCTGCATACCCTGAACTTACCTGTTAAGGGCCGGGACTCCCGGACCCAGGGTAGAGCTCAAAGGCTTAGAATCATAAGAAAAGATTCCTTTAAGGGGATACGGCCAAGTGCCTAGGATAGTAGCTAGGTCCTGGCCTGTCACTTAGGGGCTACCTCTTGCTCTGCATGAGCTCAATGAGGGAACTGTCTCAACAGACCCTTGGTAGCAACACCCTATTCAAGTCAGTATCACTATGATACATAGGTAGAGTGGGCCCAAGGCGAAACCGGGGCCTGCCAACTCAAAGAAAGGGCACGAAGCCGCAGCGCGTAACCCCTACCATACAGGATTTTTAGAAAGAACGCAAAACCACCTGATGTGCGATCTTACCACAATGTGGATTTTTAGAAAAGTGCCCAGAGACTAGCGTGCGCACTTACATAACATGAATTTTCTTTCCGTTCTAGGGAATCACAGAGGCTGTCATTACACAGCGAGCAGCTTAACAGGGAGGCCGAGAGAGGCCTAACAACCTGAAGTTTGCTGATTCCGAGCTCTGGGGAGCGGAGAACCTACCTCTCAGCATGAGAGGGAACTCAGACGCTTCAGAAGGGAGTGGCATGCTCATATGTGACCCTCTACAGAGAGGGGAGCAATGCTAGCTCGACCAACCAGGAGAGCATAAGGCTGCTGTGACAGCTCTGGAGAGCGGAGAACTCAACTCTCAGCATGAGAGGGAACTCAGACGCTCAGAAGGGAGCGGCATGCTCATAGGTGACCCTATATGGTGAGGGGAGCAATGCTAGCTCGACCGACAAGGAGAGCAACCTAACAGGGAGGCAGAGAGAGGCCTAGCAACCTGAGGTCGCTGAATCACAGCGCTAGTGACCTAATTTGTCTTTCAAGCCCAGAGCATTGGGAGAAATAGGTAGAGTGGGGCCCAAGGCGAAACCGGGGCCTGACCAACTCAAAGAAAGGCACGAAGCCGCAGCGCGTAACCCTTACCGTACAGGATTTTAGAAAGAACGCAAAACACTGATGTGCGATCTTACCACAACGTGGATTTTTAGAAAGTGCACAGAGACTTAGCGTGCGCACTTACATAACATGGATTTTAACTGCTCTAGGGAGCCGCAAAGTGAGCAACTTAACAGGGAGGCCTAAAGAGGCCTAACAACCTGAAGCTGCTGACTGACAGCTTCTGGAGAGCAGAGTCACAGTGCTCGGAAGGGAATAGCATTGCTCATAGGTGACCCTCTATGGTGAGGGGAGCAATGCTAGCTCGACCAACCAGGAGAGCCTAAGGCTGCTGTGACAGCTCCGGAGAGCGGGGAACTCAACTCTCAGCATGAGAGAGAACTCAACCGCTCAGAAGGGAGCGGCATGCTCATAGGTGACCCTCTATGGTGAGGGGAGCAATGCTGGCTCGACCAACCAGGAGAGCATGAGGCTACTGCCTCTACGACGAGGGGCTTTATGCTCTATACATAGGTAGAGTGGAGCCCAAGGTGAAAACCGGGGCCTGACCAACTCAAAGAAAGGGCACGAAGCCGCAGCGCGTGACCCTTACCGTACAGGATTTTTAGAAAGAACGCAAAACACTTGATGTGCGATCTTACCACAACGTGAATTTTTAGAAAGTGCACAGAGACTTAGCGTGCGCACTTACCATAACATGGATTTAAACTTTTCTAGGGAGTCGCAAAGTGAGCAACTTAACAGGGAGGCCTAAAGAGGCCTAACAACCTGAAGCTGCTGACTGACAGCTCTGGAGAGCGGAGTCACAGTGATCGGAAGGGAACAGCGTTGCTCAAAGGTGACCCTCTATAATGAGGGGAGCGATGCTAGCTCGCCATAAGGAGAGCACCTCCAAATCACAGAGCTCTGGGAAGCGGAGGACCCAACTCTCAGAATGAGAGGGAACTCAGACGCTCGGAAGGGAGCGGCATGCTCAAAGATGACCCTCTATAGTGAGGGGAGCAATGCTAGCTCGACCATAGGAGAGCAACCTAGCAGGGAGACATAAAGAAGCCTAACAACCTGAGGCTACTGTGACAGCTCATAAGGGAGCGGCATGCTCATAGGTGACCCTCTATAGTGAGGGGAGCAATACTAGCTCGACCTGCCAAGAGTGAGGCTGCTGTGACCGCACCAGAGAGCGGAGAACCCAACTAACATTACAGGGAACTCAGACGCTCAGAAGGGAGTGCTCGACCGACAAGGAGAGCAACCTAACAGGGAGGCAGAGAGAGGCCTATCAACCTGAGGCCGCTGCATCACAGCCTTCGGAAGGGAGCAGCATGTTCACAGGTGACCCTCTATGGTGAGGGGAACAATGCTAGCTCGACCATACCAGGAGAGCAACGTCTAAATCAGAGAGCTCCGGGCATCGGAGAGCTCCACTCTCAGCATGAGAGGGAACTCAACCGCTCAGAAGGGAGCGGCATGCTCATAGGTGACCCTCGATGGTGAGGGGAGCAATGCTAGCTCGACCGACAAGGAGAGCAACCTACCTGAGGCCGCTGAATCACAGCGCTCGGCAGGGAGCAGTGTGCTCATAAACGACCCTCTACGATGAGGGGCTTTATGCTCTATACATAGGTAGAGTGGGGCCCAAGGTGAAAACCGGGGCCTGACCAACTCAAAGAAAGGGCATGAAGCCGCAGCTCATAACTCCTACCGTACAGGATTTTTTAGAAAAGAACGCAAAACACTTGATGTGCGATCTTACCACAACGTGGGTTTTAGAAAAGTGCACAGAGACTTAGCATGCACACTTACCATATGCTGCTGGTTCGACCAACCAGGAGAGCTTGAGGCTACTGTGACAGCTCCGGAGAGCGGGGAACTCAACTCTCAGCACAAGAGGTAACCCAGACGCTCAGAAGGTAGCGGCATGCTCATAGGTGACCCTCTATGGTGAGGGGAGCAATGCTAGCCACTACCTGAAACTTCAGTAGCCCTTCAGTAGCCGCAATCCTAGCAGGGGAACACTCTAGGCAAGGGCTCAGGGAGATGCTACTTAAAACCCCCGAGAGGGGAGAAGTCCCTGAGCTAGTATATAGATATCCTCAGATAGCCATGCACCTTCCTCAAAAGGCGGTGTCCCCCTTTGTCTAGAATTATATATTAAAAAGACCCGCAGGTCCTGAAATTGCAGTGCTGGGGACCTGCTGATCAAGGAGGCTCCACAGAGACCTCCGACTAGGCCACACGATCCAGGGGTCTCATCCCAGCCTGGATCTAGTATCGAAGAGTGAGGTAATCACTGCACTGAGTCGAAACAAAAACTGACAGGTTTCCCAGAAATACTGCAAAGAATGGTTACACAATACCAGTTTTTCCGTAGAACTGGATCGTACTCACCCATCCATGGTTCCTGCGCATGAGACCAGTCCCAGAGGCGAAGTCCGGACCATCAGTAAGGTAGTTTCTATGAAACATAGAACTTAACCAAAACATCTTAAGTCCAGCATAGAAACTGCAATGCGTTTCAAGCGCAGATTCTAGGTTCCCACCTAACCCTTTTTTTTTTTTTTTTTTTTCGGTCAGGTGGAGTAACCCATGGTTGCAGGGGAATTTAGAGAGGGGAAGATGAGGGCCAATGACAGTGCCCCCCCGAGGGAAAGGAGTAGATGTTTCACTCACCTTGGTCCGGACGAGAGCGTTGTGAACGCTTCGTCTGGATCACCTTCTCAGGTCTTGCCTACCTCTCTTTTACCCGTGCCTCCATCTAGCCCTACCCGCAGGCGGGGGAGGGGCACGAGCCGCGACACTAGCCTTCTGTGCCCATCTCTGTCCCCAGACGGAGATGGGCCAGGACCCCTGTATTGTTCGGGCTCAGACCTGGACCTTCATCAGGTGACAAGCCCTGACCCTTATCCAGGTCTTTCAGCAGATCAGCCTGGTATGCCTGAAGCACCGCCATCGTAACAGCCTGACCTGCTGCTGCGTATTTTTGAAGGGGCTTAGATGGCAAGGAGGGAGCCTGGAGAGAGGATGTCTCGCCCACAAAGAGATAACTGGCTAGCGTCTCTTCCACAGGGGTCATCCCTCATAGCCGTTTCCACGCATCCCCTTAATGTCAGCATAACTGGTATGCTGAAAACTATGGATGCGAGAGGAAAACAGGTTTTAAGAAAAAAATTTTTTTTTTTTTTTTTACCCCCTTGGCGCCATCTTGGCCCGCTTCCACGGCAAGAAAGCCTCGCCGTGGCGCGTTCCATAACCTCCAACAACTCGTCATACGCAGGGCAGGAGGATTGATTGGGCTCAGCCTCAGCTTCATCACCCTCAGACACCTCCTGCTCTTCCTGGGCATAACCCAGCAGAGCACTAGCAGCTGGATCAAATGATGTCAGTAGGATTGCATCATCATCATCCAGCCGCTCACCCTCGTTCGCGGCCGATGAGCGCGAGAGGGAAAGCCCCCTCTCTAACTCATCAGCCAGCTCCGCCTTCGAGCCCGACGAGTTCAATCCCCTCCGTGCCTCGGCAACCGTGGGTCTTGACCCGCGGGAAGCAGACGGCTGCCCCTCCTCCCTCGAAAAGAGAGACAGACGAGAGCAGAGCTTTCTCATAGAGAAACACTCACAGTGCACGCAGATCGCTCCCTCGAAAACATTGCGTGCGTGCTCCTCGCCCAAACAAAAGACGCAAAGATCGTGTGTGTCATCAGGTGTCAAATAACGTTATGACACGGATGCGCACACATCTCTTAAAAGCCTTGCTAGTGCTCGCCATAGTAACAGTAAAAAATCGTTTTTACCTTTTCCATAGTAGACTGCTCACGCTTCAAACAAACCAGTCATTGAAGACGAAGAAGAGGATGACGTATTTTCCCGGCGCCCCTTTATACTGTGGTCGTGCCGGTAGTGACGTCATAGGCTGTCGCCGGCCAACAGGTGGTGTTTTTATATGTATGCTTCAGACACGGGTCACGCTGACGACGTTCCCCATAGCGACCCCTAGAGGACGCAGTTCGAAGTTCCCTCGAAAGGGAAACAATTACCATCCGAATAGGGCTTAACCCGCCACTGGACATGGGGTACAGCGTTTGGGAAGACAACCGGCGGCCGCCGAATTTTAGCTAGGGAACCCAAAACTACAAACTATTCCTCCCAATCGCTTCACACACGTCGCAAAGAAACATCCAGCCCACGTCCCGGCACGGTAGCCTCGGCAAGAAGCTCAGCAGCACTCCCATCCAAAATCCCTGCCCACAACAACATACTTCATACCTTTATCAATTCCATTAGAAATGCAGCACAGGTGTTTGTCCCTTTCCCCTAATGAGACGCAAGGCAGATACTACAGTGCAACCACTGTCGCCCCTCCCCTTGTCTAAATGAAGGGTTTACAATCTCCTCATTAGACGCGCCTTTAGAGAGAAGTGCATCTTCACGGATTATAATGAAAGAGTTTTTGTTTTCGATTTGTTTTATTTCGTTAAGTAGTAATTTAAAGCTTTCTATAGATATATTTATCATGTATGTGAGGCATGTATTCGCTGACTTTCGGTTCATTTTTGTGAAGTGTTCCTGTTCAAGACAGACTGCACATCATTGTTTTCTTTATTTTATAATTTTTTTATATATATATTCAGGGCTCTAGACTGCGACCAAAATGCGACCATTTTTTGAGAGTGTGCGAGTAAAAAATTGACGTGGTCACACTTGTGCTAGTGCATGGTCTGCCTCCAAAGCGGGCGCGCTGCCAGCCGCAGCACATTGTAGCAGGAGAAAGATTTCACTGATCAGGTGCCAGCGCTTCAGTAGAGCCTGGTTTCACACCGCACGCGTAGAGCAGAGCAGAGGCAGTGCGGGAGCAGCGCGCGCCCATTGTGCTTTCACTGGCTGCATCAGCAGGAGCACGAAGGTGCGCGCAGCAGAGGATTTGGTTTTCAAACTAAAGTAAAAGATGCTTCTTAAACCAGAGAAGGTGAACATGTTGGTATTCTTGTAGAGAAAACATGCAAGTCCTGTCAGCGACAGACAGTCTACTTTTTGTTTTCGTTTTGAAAAGCTTGTTATATTTGCTGTTTACCTCATGTTACACTATGGAGGCTTTCCTTATTTTTTTATTATTATTATTATTTGATTCCTCAGTGTTTGCTAAACATTCTGTTATGTATTAGTCGGTATTATACAGCATGTGATGTGTCCTATGCCATGCCTCTGTATTCGTTTTTGTTAATAAATGTTATGTAAGCTAGTTTGTCATTGTAATGTACTGTTTTATTGTTGTTGTGCTTTTTAATTAAGAATAACAATGAATCCATCTTCTGTTTTAGTCTTAAAAAGTGAAAGGTGTATAGATATAAGCAAAGCAGACAATTATCTTTTCTTGTAAAGCCTGACACCAAGATCATGAAAGTGAAAGAAAAACGAGGAATTCCTGTCACAAAATATAAATCACAAATAATACTGATGAAAAAGAACGGGTTGAATGTTGAACACTTTCGTTACCATATAACTATAAACTATGATAAAAGTTCATCAGCATGCATTGATTAATCAAATGTTGTATCAAATAAAAAATATATAATAATAATTGTGACCTGTCTGCCTGTCAGATTGGTCGTTACTTTAAGAAAGAAAAAAACTTATTTAACTAACAAAAAAATGCTCCAAACGTTTTTCTAAATTAACTTTATAAAAAACCAAAACGAAATATAATCACTTTGCCATTACATACAAAACTGAACAATTTTAATAGCTGAAACAGTATAATCTGATCTGGGAGAAGCGAAAAAAAGACGGGCTCGGGGACTCAATTGCGATTTCCACCGAGGGGAATATCCCTAATACCCCCCCCCCCCCCCCCAGAAATGGAAACCATTTCAGAGACATGTTCTTAAAGGAGCAGTGTGTAGTTTTTAGCGGCATCTAGCGGTTGAGTTTGTGAATTGCAACCAACGGCTCCGTCCCCCGCTCACCCCTCCCTTTAGAGAAGCTACGGTGGCCGATACAGGGCTAAGAAGCCGTCGTCTGAGACCGCAGAGAGCAATGAGGTTTCTTTACAAAGGTAAATTAAGGAATTATATTTACTTAATTATTCAATAAACGATGTCATTGCGAATATTACAGTTAGTTGTTCATCATTGTGTCAGTGTTTTTTTCACAAGAACAACATAGTGACGATACGCGCTCTGTAGAGCAGTTTGTCCGTTAAGGGCTACTGTAGAAACATGATGGCGACTTCCATGTGAGGGGACCCACGGTATATGTAGTTATAAATCGCTCATTCTAAGGTAATAAAAACATAACCGTTCATTAAGTAAGGTCTTTATACTCCTCTGAAAACGTAGTTATGGATATTATATTGCATTTCTGTCTATGGATCATACTAAATATTACACAGTGCACCTTTAAATATGTTCCTGGCGCGAAGGCGACATTAGAGCGCGCACCTGAAACGTATCTCGTTTGATGTGGTCATAAAGACGTTCTGCATCTAAATAAACGCAATCCTTTTCAAGAAAAAAGAGACAGAGGCAGCAGTTGTGAATGGGGTGGCCAACCCTAGCCCCGCCCCTGCGTTAATGGCGTTAAATATTTTTAACGCGTTAATCTGAAAAAAATAATCTCCCGTGTTAACGCGCTAATTTTGACACCACTAATATATATATATATATATATATATATATATATATATATAAACTTAGGCCTACTGGTAAATTGCTGCTAAAAACTGGTCAGGGAGGTATATAAATCTGAACATTACTTTATTGTCAAAACACTGCACATAAATACATATATTTTTTGCAAACAAATTATCAATAAGTAGGTTGAATGATTATACAGGTCAAAATGTTTTACTTCATCATTTTTTTTACAACTTTAGAATCTAAACTGGGAATCGATAAGAACTGATCAATCAGCAGAATCAGAATCGGAATGGATAAAATTCAATCAATGCCCAACCCTAGCCACATGTTGTAAAGTTCACTGATTTCTGAGCATTTTCTGAACACTGATCAGTTGATGGCCAAATTCAAAAAGATGGTTCTTTGGCGCAAAGTGCACCCATTACCATACTGAGAGAGTATGTACCAGTTTTCTAAAAAGACTAAAGATTTGTTTTCTTTTCAATGTTTGCTTTGTTTGCCTAAAATGAACCATATTATAGACTTCAATATCTCTTTGAAAAGGAACTTTGTAACTTTTAAACAAGTATTAAAATGAGTTCAATGTAGTTGTAGGAGTGTTAAAAAAAAGATGATTATCTTCATTCAGTTGTTCCATTTCAAAAGGTTTTGTAACATAAAATGTCTTAATTCCAAATATAATACAAGCTAATCAGTGTATTCAGTAGGTTGCATTAGTGGCATAAGTTATTGTAAGTATACAACAATGCAACAATAAAACAATGCATTTACTTTTTACTTTTGATACTTAAGTACTTTTAAAAACATGTACTTCCGTACTTTCACTTAAGTAAAAATCTGTCTTTACAACTTTCACTTGTAGTGGAGTAGTATTTGACCAGTAGTATCTGTACTTTCACTCAAGTAATGAAGTTGTGTACTTTGTCCGCCTCTGGAGATCACCCTGGGCTGCTGAGATTTGAGTGAGGATTAGAACAACGGTTACATTTTTTTCAGCTGGAAGTTGTTGGACATAAATAATTGCATGTGAGTGTATGGTGGCCGTGATAGGGGTTTGTGTTTTGTTTTGGTCAGTGAGAATGAGGGGACGGCCCGGTCTTTGTGGGGACCAGCCAGTGCTTGAATAGCTCACAGGGTTTCCTAACTAAATAAAATTTTTTACTTGGGTTAATGACATTATGTTTTGTGTTCCTGTAAAAAAATTCAGCATATGCTGGTTAGGTTTTGAAGCAGGAGCTAGTTGCTTAGGACCAGTTTAGGACCAGCCCATGACCAGCTAAGAACCAGCTTAAACTAGCTCATGACCAGCTAAGGACCAGCTTAAACTAGCTCAAACCAGCAGCCATGCTTCAAAACATACCTAACCAGCATATGCTGGTCTTTTCAACAGGTGTGTGTGTGTGTGTGTGTGTGTGTGTGTGTGTGTGTGTGTGTGTGTGTGTGTGTGTGTGTGTGTGTGTGTGTGTGTGTGTGTGTGTGTGTGTGTGTGTGTGTGAGTGTGTGAGAGAGAGAGAGAGAGAGAGAGAGAGAGAGAGAGAGGATCACTTAATTCCAAAACACAATTTTTTCGTTCTGGTCCCTTAACTCTTAGGGGGTCCGGGAGCCCCCCTCAACCTAAACACTGTGAGGACCAGCTGTACATCTGGAACCGGCTGAAGAGAAACGTCCTGAGCCCCTTTGCAGGAACAGCATGCTGGGTATTTTCTACCAATTTATTTGCATGTCTAAGGGGAAAAGAAGATCATTGGGTGAATGTAGGTCAGAGTGTCTTTTCGCTCCACTTTTGCGATCCAGATGAGACCCAAACCCTTTGGGTTTTAATACCTATTAATGCTCTGGACATCTTGTGTATAAATGTGTGGATGTTACATGTTCCACATGTTCATGGTGAAAGAGGCTGCAGTGCGTCAGACTTTAATTTCTCTTGCTTGAGGGGCCTGGATCACACCGAGACTCTTAGCACACTTAACACTATAGACAGTGTGCTCAGTAAAAACCCACATTTGGGCAGCTGACAAGACACATTTCATGGAAGGGTGACATCTAAAACTTTTACACTTTTAAAAAGCTTATTTTATTTCCAATACAAAAATATGATGGTTTAAATATATAATTACTGACCAGTTACCGCCTATAAAACATATACACTTTCTATTATACTTATAGAAATACATATTTATTATTATATTTTATTATATAATATTTTATAGTTTGCTTAGAGGCACATGACTTTCCTTACTAGTAATTGGCACACTTCTGTTAAATATTTTCTTCATAAAAATGGTTTAGTGTCTTCTAGTGTCAACCGTTTTAATAAAGCAGCACATAACGTTACCTGTTCAAGTTCACTTGTTCATGCGAGGCATTTAATGGGGATTTAGTCCAAAAGTGGGCACATGCCGAGAAATACTGATGGATTATAATTTATATTTAAGATAGCGTCTTCATTCTTGACTATTTTCAACTTAAGCCGCTCTAATACGCACGTTTGATGTGCGTTTCATTCATACACAAAACTAGAGGTCGCTATTGAGCCATTATGACGAGCGATGTATCTTCTTATGATGATGAGGATATCCGTCCTCCAAGTGCCATATTTGGACAGAAGGAGGTAAGAGGAGAACATTTTAACACATAAAACATTAGCCTATTGCCAATAACTACACTTAAGTGTAAAGTATGTTTATAAGGGGAGTGCAAATATGTAATAAATATGTACTGTATATTTTCTGCTTTATTCTATGATCAAAACCCACATAATCAGAAAAATAAGTTCAGTAAAAGACCTTAGGAAGAGATATGTATCAACTATTATGTAGTCATAATAGTCATACAAGACAAAATACCTCTTGAGTGGAAAATTGTTGCATATGACGAAACTAGATCAAGTAAGCAGGCAATATAAATATACAAATTTCAGGAGATGCTCTTTTTGGTTTGCTGGTTATGCAGTTTGGTTGCAGATGTAACCCATATTGGCTGGTCTTGAATAATTTGGCTGAATCTGCTTCAGCCAACTCATTTATGATTGTCGCACATGGACTTTTCTTGTGGTGCTTTGTTGATATACTATTGATGGTAGGCTGAAGTTGGTTCTAGCCAAAACTGAAGCACTGAAGCATTTGTTTGTGTAAAATTCTGCTTTTTTAAGTGGTGACCTAGAATCTCCATCACACCACATCTAGATGCTCCCAAAGTAGGTCCTGTCAACAACTCCATTTGCAAGTAATATTTTGGACAGTTTGTTGAGGACCATCTGGACTTGTTATACTTTCATTTAGATGATTCATCCCTCAACACAGTGGCTTACTACGGAAATGGAAGTGTCTTTAAGCAACCTTGCTGTAAGTGATATTGTACAATTAAGAAGGATTTTTGTTGAAGAGTTTTGTTTGAGGCACTGAAGTCTCTTCCCATTGAAGTCCAGAATAAGATACATGTTGGACCAGACCTTTTGACATTCATCAAAGTTCTGGCTACAATGATGGTATCTCATGCATCACACTTTGGGATTAAACGTACAACCTTACAATTACCAACTTCCACAGCCATCCCATGATACTTTTGAGCCATTTAGTGCTATATAATTATCAGATCCTGATTTCAGTGTTACTGAAACATGAGTTTGAATAGTTCCACTTCACATACAGAAGCTCCATGGAAGCACTGACACAGAATCTAGCCTCAAATATGTACTTTCCCCACATTTCCCATGTAACGCTGGCAAATTTCTTATCTATGATCAGCTGCCAAAACATCTTAATTTGGTGGAAGCAGCAGCGTTTCTGAGAGTCATAAATCGCATGTCTGATGACACCCTTAACAAAGCCACGGCAGTCATTTCATGGTTTAATGGAAAGTTTCTCTAAACTCAGATTTCTACCTTTCCTTGTTAAATGTTCCAAGGCTTCATTCATAATGACCTTGGCCATCACCCGTGACCATCCACAAGAGTGTTTTAGGCCTGAGGTTGTATTTCTGTTAGATGAACCAGAAAAAGAGTTACAGGAAATAGCATAGCAGTGAAAAGAAGAGACTATTAAGTGGGAATGCTTTTAAAAGCTCATTAAACATTTTCTTCAGCAGTATTTTTGTCTTGGCTTCCAGTTTAAAAAAAATACTGGAATATCCCATAGTTAAAATATATACAGCATAAACACACTATTGCTCAAAAAATGGGGGTGAAATATTATATAGTGAAATATTACCATTCAAAATATGTTTCTATAATAATATACTGTATTTAAAATGTCATTTATTCCTGTGATGGCAAACCTGAAGTTTGAAATTGGAAATAGAAATCTATGTAAAAGTCATTACTGTAAATTTTGATTTAAAAATGTTAATGGTAGTGCATAGCCAACTTAATTCATTTTCTGTCAAATAAATGTCTCAAGTAAATTTTTTTTTTTTTTTTTTTTTTAAAGATGGTTAAATATTTTTTACTGAATAACAAGACAAAAAAAATAGTGATTAAAAACACATTAATGTTACATAATGACTGCAGAAATGCAAAACATCATTCCCAATTCCAAATATTACAAAAGTTCCCAATCCCAACCCTAAGGTCCACATATTGCATGCATCTAAAAATGTTACTAAACATAATACACAAACACTGAATGCTGAAGTATTTCAGGCATGTTATTCTAATCTGGCAAAGATTAAAATATTTGTAATGTTAATTCTTCTGTTGATTCAGGATATAACATGAAGGATACACACCTTTTTTAAATATACTTTTGGTTTCAGTAAAACCAGCTGTCGCTATATAATATTCCACTGACCGTATGCTAACCATTCTTGTTTCCAATGGACTGCTGAAAAGTTTTTTCCATATTTGCATGCAACAATCAAGAAACACCAAAGGTTTGGGTTTCCTTACCAGGATCTCGAAGTACTGAAAGCACGGCAACTTCTTGTCTGAAACAACTTCTAGGAATTATTTGGGTATGTCTTGTTGCACCAGAACAGATCTCTATCAATTAAAATGACACGGAACATCAGTTTGCAGTTACATTTGTGGAGTATCATTTATTATTAGTTGTAACCCAAGAATTCTAAAATGTTTTGTGGAGCTTTATGGCAGCAAACACTAAATGTTGTAAAGCACAGCTATTGTAGTAAATTATTTTTAGAGAAACTGCCAAGAACAGAATGCTCTCACTCACAGTTCACATTTCCACTTGTTATTGAGATGTACGTTCAACAGGATGAGGATCTGAGCATGTGCAGTACTGTCAGTACTGCTTGTTTGAAATTAAAGGGATAGTTCACCCAAAAATGAAAATTTTATGTTTATCTGCTTACCCCCAGGGCATCCAAGATGTAGGTGACTTTGTTTCTTCAGTAGAACACAAACGAAGATTTTTAACTCAAACCATTGCACTCTGTCAGTCATATAATGGCAGTCAATGGGACCCACGGCTTTGAGAGTAAAACAAAACACATACACAGACAAAACCAAATTAAACCCTGCGGCTCATGATGATACATTATGAACGCGCTCAGGACAGTTGGATATTGCGGTGGATCAGAGGTAAAAAAATATATAAATACTGTTCAGACTGATTGTTTCGTGTCTTAAGACCTCAATGTATCATCACAAGCCGCAGGGTTTAATTTGGTTTTGTCTGTGTATGTTTTTTTGACTCTCAAAGCCATGGGTCCCGTTGACTGCCATTATATGACTGACAGACTGCAATAAAAATCTTCATTGTGTTCAACTGAAGAAACAAAGTCACCTACATCTTGGATGCCCTGGGGTAAGCAGATAAACATCACATTTTAATTTTTATTTTTTTTAAACTATCCCTTTAAGGTCAATTCTGATCAGTTGTGATATGCAAAGTCTATTAATTACAAAGAAATAAGTGCTAATGTATACATAAAAAAGCAACAAATAATGGCTTTTAATTATTAAATTATTAAAATGATTAATATTTAATAATTATTAGCAGACATAATTGTCTATATTATATATTGTGTTTTTGCTATTTTGTACATTGCCTATTTGTATATTATTCTTTTATTATCTGTGTCCTGTCCTGTTGCTGTCATTCTGTTGCACTGTGGAGCTTCTGTCACTATAACAAATTCCTCGTATGTGTAAACATACCTGGCCAATAAATCTCATTCTCATTCTCATTCTCATTCTCATTCTCATTCTCATTCTCTCTCATTCATTTTACTTATCCAGCATACTTCACCTGGTTTATGACAGCAGAGAGATTAAAACACTTTGAAGGAATTAAGGAATTAGTCTTCCAGGGAGGTTCCTACTTACAAGTTTGGAAATTACAACATGATGTTCGAGATTTTTGGTCTGAATAAAGTGGACTTTTGGCTTTGACGTTAAAGCTGGACAATTTTATACTTTTCTCTCTCATTTTGACCTTCCAAAAAGGCTAGAAGCTTTGGTGAAACCGATGCCTTATCTTTTTATTCTATCATTTCAGTGTTGCAGCAGAGAATGATCTCTTTGCATAATTGTATTACTGTTCTTCATTAACAATACATACAATGTGTATTTGTATATGTATTTGCTTTATCATAGTTGAAGCTCGAAGAAAGAGTTTTTAATGGCATTTTGATGAGTTTATGGTGGTGTCTGTTTGCAGGCGGCATGTGAAAACAACTATTACGACATGACTTCCTCCCATTCCAAACCAATATGACTTTTTTCCACCATAGTACAGGAAAGAAGACATTAGATGTGATGTAATGCAAATAGCAACAGCTCTTTTTTTCTGTATTTTGATGTAAATCTGAGCAAAACAGATGATTGAAAAAGACAAAATATAGAGCGAGAACTCTAACCATTGGTTGATGAATGGATGGAAGCAGTAAGAAATGCCAGGGTTTAAATGGAGGAAACGATAGGAAAGGTATGTCATACGTCACCAAATTGTTTCACTGGAGGTAAAAAATTCACAATAAGATCAATGAGATGAATTTTAGGGTAAATTTCCATTTCATGCCGACAAAAAGCACCACAAACACCCTAAGAGTTGCTCTAGCTCTAACTAGCTTGATTATCCCTTTAAATCTAAGTGAAAAACAGAAGCAGGCAGTTTTTTTTAATCTCTCTACCATCATAAATCCAGGCACTACTTTAAAAACTGTTTTATCTTGGAGTGTTTTTGAGGAAACGAGGGTTCATTGCTATCGTGTGTGTTTTTCTTATCTGCAGGCATGACTAACCCCTCAGCAGCTGTAGTCTGAATTGCAGATGTAGTTCAGTGCTTGGATTACGATTAGCTATCATAGATTTCCTTGCGGTGCATCCAGAAAGTGATGCAGATTCACGTCAGTGAATGGGCTCTGTTCGTCAGAAGCTTGTTAAATGCCTGCTGTGATGAAGCTGAGCTTCTGTGTGTACTGCTTGTAAAACAGCGGCTATGCATTTATTAGTTGCATCTCTGCCCAATTTTTGTAGTAATGTGGCTGTTTCGACTGTGTGAAACTCTGTGATCATTTAATCACTCTCATATTGTTACACTTTCATTGTGTGGAAAAGAGCAGCGTGAACATTCTTTAAAATTTCTTCTTCATACAGGTTTGAAATGACACAAGGATGAGTAAATGATGGCAGAATTGTCATTTTTTGTTTCCTTTAATATATTCCTTTTTAGAAAAACGGATACGCAATATCTTGAAGTGTTTTTTAATTTTTTTATATATAGCCATGACTAACCCCTCAGAAGCTGTAGAGAGACTTGCAGCTGTAGGTCAAGGTTTGGATTACGATTAACTATCATAGATTTCCCTACAGTGCATGCAAAAAGTTATGTAAGTGCACGTCAATGAGTGAGACGTAAGTTGCTTTTTAAATGCCTGCTGTGATGAAGTTGAAATTCTTGACAAATTTATTAGTCGCGTTGCAGTCCAGTTTTTGTAATGTTGCTATTTCTAGTCAGGTTTGCCTGCTTTTTGGACAAATGTGGGTGTATGTTTTGGCAGATGAGCAAAGACCAGTAGAACTGCGCCAGCCTTGAGAGAGACATTTTAATTTGAAATGAAATAAAAAATAGTATAAACGTAAATATATATTATAAAACATTTTATTTCATTATTTTATTTTATAAATTTTTTTTAGACATCACAGTCTTGGATCACTTAGTCCTCAACATCATACATAACTAAATAAAAAGTACTTTTTTTAAAACTCATTATTTAGGTATACAAACGTATTTTACTGAACCAAACAAATACAGCATGGGAACATTTCGAGCACAGCATTTTAGAAAAACATGTTTTACCTACAATATTGTAGGTACATCTTAATTCAATGCATCTTAATTCAATGTAAAGTTGCATTCAAAATCCACTTGGCTTAGAAATCTGAAGGGAAACATGCTTATTCGAATAGGCATTTGCAATTTTTAGTTCTCTGAAATGTTGCATTTTTGTAAATGTTTGTTTTGGTTCATTTTAGTTCATGTTGCTTGTTTTTGCCAAAGGTTCGGTTGTGACCTTCGTGGCCACAGTTCACATCCATTGCGGACAAAAGGATCTCCTGCAGAGATGGTGTTAATCACTTATCCAACATAACCCTGATGTAACATACAGCGGTTATGTAACAGTGTTTTTTTTTCAACAACAGAAAACCTGCTAGGAAAAGATCCTTGAATTTGGACAGAAGACATGATTCAGTTATGGCACCAATTGACGACACTGTTGAAGCTCGATGACAGAGTTGTGATGCAAATCCAGTTTTTTTTTTTTTTAAATCATCGCCCCAGGCTGAGGATTTAGATGTTGTTTTCGCAGTTTCATTATTGCTGTTCCAAACAGCACAACCTGCCAGTTGTAGATAGTTTCCAACCACCGTAAGATCGATATGAAACCGCCAAATGCAGCACCTGCTCCAGCCAGTGCATTTGGTCTTTTTACTTAAACAAATTCTCCATCCTGTTTCAACCGGCTGTCACACCAGAACGGTAGCCACTGTCGGTTTCACATGGATGGATGTGGCTAGTTGGCAAACATCTTGAAGGCCTCATGTTTGGGTTCATGAAAGGTGTTCTCTCGTATGTGATCTTTGGGATCAATTCAAGATTTTTTCGCCATTTTGCATTGTGTAAGATAAATGAAGTCCGTCTGGAGACCATTTGCTAACAGTGATCTCAGACGTGAACCCTGCCAAATAGAAAACAATCAAGACTTATCACACTTTACAGGTACCAGGCGTTTGGAAATAGATGTATTTATTGGACCAGAATACCTTGGAAATGAGGGTTTGCAGATTTTGACATATGCATTAACTGGAGGTAAACAAAGGTAAACAGTCTTTACATGCAACTGGATATTTATAAAATGCTTTTTTGAGAACAGAAAGGCAGAAGAATTGGAAACAGACCAGGATAAGCGAGGGAATGTTATTCTGTAAATGTCATGGAGCTTTTTGCTTTAATCACTGTCTTGTAACATTTCAGATTTTGCTACAGAACAAGAGGACACCTAAATAAAGCATTGATGAGCATAGGAGACTTCCCTTTCATTACCGGCCCCATCTAACTTTTTAAGTGTTTATGTCCTTTTGACATTCTTTGTACCATGTAACAGTCTCATCATTAATGTTATATATCCAGATGGTAAGATTATTATATTGGTGACAGTAATATCCTATAAGAGAGGCCTGTACATGTATTGCAAAGTAATCTAACAAAACCATACAACCTTATATGACAATATGGGAAACCACAAGATGTTAATGTTATAAATCCCAAATGCCAATAAAAACAACTTGATCCTGGGGAAAATGGTGGTCTCCAAAAGAAGAACATTTCCTCTAGAGCCAAGTTTTAGTAATGCCTCCATTCCACAGAGATGTCCTGCATGTATTTACATAGCTGATGTTTTCTCAGCTCATGAGATTTAGATTTTCCTGCTGCTGCACAATACGGTTTTTCGTTGTTATTGCCAGGTTTCCTTCAATCGATAGTCAAACTAGCTTGAAAAATTATGTTTCTCAGGATGAGGTACATGTAATACTCAATCTAAGTTAATCAAGGACAGCTATTAGTCGACCATTGATGCTTGGCAGTGTTTTTTGTTGAATATACGTGATTATATAAAGGAGTGACTTTTGTGTTCTTGTTGTCCTTCCCTCTCTCCCTCCCTTTTGATTGGACCTTGAGATGTTGAGTATGTGTCTGTTGTTTTGTTTTGTTATATTTTGGATACTGTTATGTTATGTTATGTGTGAAAAAAAAAATTATGATAACAAAAAAAAGGACAGCTATTAGTGTTGGGGAAGCTAAAATGTAGCCTGCCAAGCTGCTCATAATTTATTGCTTTTTGAAGAAATTATGCTGTAAGCAGCAGTGTGGAGGCCCAGCCTGAATAGAAAGAAGTAGGAAATTAAATGCACACATGTACTCTAATACTAACATCAAACATCAGCTTAAAATCCAAGAGAAAGGAGTCCTCCCTTGGAAAGTCCAGGGTAATGGGTTCATTCAGTTAATGGTAATTGAGCTTGTTCAAAAGAAACACCATGCGCTGCCACATGCCAAAAAACCTTCTCTCATTAAAAAAAAAAAATATGATCTGATAGTTGTACATTTTTAATGAGACCATTCCCCTTTGTAGTCTAGTTAACTAGTCCAAAAGAGCAGCTTTTAAGACAACCTATGCTAATTGAGAAAATGTAGCTATACATAACAATACTTCAATGCAGTTTCCAGCTAAAATGACCACTATAGCAGTAAAATACCAACAACCTATTCACAAAAATTGTGATCATAGGAGCACATTATCGATTAACAAAATACTTATTTCCGTGCAGATTTCACAATACTATTTTATGACCTCAAAAGCTTTTACCATAGTGCATGCTTTGTAAACGAATACATTTTGACATTTGCATCACATAACCAGCTCCAAATGCCTTTTCTAGCATAGTAAACTTGCTCCGTAGCTCACCTGGTAGAGTGACACCATAGTGCTCAGTTAGAGTCTCTTAAAACATGAAACATGATAAAATAATAAAAAGATAATTCATATAAAGCTGAAAGCTCAGAAATTAATGTTGGCTTCAGCTCAACTCATCTTAACACTGTTGGTTAGGTGTAGGGTTGGGTTAAGTGTCTGTAGGGACAATATTTTTTAAATGCGAGAGCATTAACCTTTTAACACCATTTGCCGGACGTTTCCCAATAGCAAACAATGTAGTATTTAAATGTTACCAGATTCATGTTTATCTAAACGTTTTAAGCACCTACTGGATGTTTCACTTTAAATTAGTTGAGAACGTGCAAAAAGCAATGTAATATCATTCTGCACAAATGCTAATTAACCACCACACCATTACACCACATGTAATGCTGTGATGTTTTGTAATGAATTCATTTGTATCTGGATTTGATAGTGAATAGAAACAAAATGTGTTTAGAGATCATGGTCAAGACTGTTCTTGGAGCTGTTACGATCATACATAATGTATCTAAGATGTGCAACTCCTTTCTGGTGCCAGGATCTAAAGAAACATTTGTTTTGAATTAAGAGGGTTAGGTTTTGCCAGATAGAAGATAGTGTATATGAATTTGTCTTATGCTTTGTATATTTTTTTCCATTAGTTTTATGCCAAGCCTTAATCGCAGTAGAGATACATGATTTTTTATAACATTATATGGATAATTATATGGACAAAACAGTTCTGTACAATATCTTCTTTTATGTTCCACAGAAGAACAAAATCATATACAGTAGGTTTGGAACGACATAAGGTTGAGTAAATGATGACAGAATGTTCATTTTTGGATGAACTGTTTCTTTAGAGTCACAATTTGTAGAGAAGCTTGCAGATCAATGCAAAGTTGAAATGTCTCTCCAGGGTTCACACTTGATTTATGGGGGAATTGGGTAGTATAGACCAGGCATCAGTGCTTTCTAGGCATCAGTGCTTTCTGAAGTAATGAGATCTACATACATCAGTCTTGAGAGAAATCGTATGGCTGTGGACTTTGACCTGTATAATGTTTGATTTTGTTTGGCGTCTTACGTTAAAAATAAGTTTAAAACTCTTGGTTGCCTTTAAAATCTTTACCTTACCATCATTTCTATCTCTCTTTCTCTCTTTCCTTGTCATTTATGCTTCTTTGACAGACCAAAGTGCTGCCAGTTCGGTGGGTTTTACGGTCAGCTAGAGCTCCAGAAATTTGGCGCGCTCCGGCTTGCAGTTTATAGCAGAGTCTGCAGGAGCCATTATGGCCGCCCCTGACTGGCCAGGCCCCAACAGCAATGCACAGTGGATCAAAGGCCATTACGCAATGATGTATTTAAGTTCCTGGCAATATTTGGGTTTCTTTTGCAACTTACCATGGTGTTTTGTCTCTTGGACAAATGTGTATGAAATATTATCTTGCATTTGGAATGTAGATGTGGACCAGCTTGGCCAGTTGTGCGCCGAAGTTTTGAAAATGCAGTAACGGAGCATCAAACCCCAGCAATGAATTGTATGGAGTGAGATCATAGCTAAAGCATGCTGGGATACCACAAATATCACCCACAGAGGGACCAGTAACGAACAACAGTGATCGCTGGATAAAAAGGGCCCTGTTCCTTACCCATGAGGTTTACATTGAGTCGTGATATAATCTGGCATTACATAAGACACTGCTCTCCCGGAGCGACTGATAAAAACACCTCCTTAAATAAGAGCCTTTTGTTTAAGACACAAACAACAGGAAACACCTGATCATCTTTTGTGAGGAAAATGATGACAATGTGTTTTTTTTTTTTTCTGAATGTATTTCAAAGTGAATACATTAAAATGTATTGTATGATAAACAAGATTTAATTTCTAAATTAACATTTATTGAGGTATTTTTGGAGGCATGAAATAAAATAATTGTCATGGTGATGCAACTGTCCTGATATCACAATGAAGAAAGACCCCTCATTAATTGAATGAATTGGCAGAATCTTTTATGATTATTTATAAAGGATTTTTTTTTTTCAACAAATCAGTCATATGGTGCAACCGTTATGCAGAAACATTTGTATGTCATGTGGTGACAACTTTCCAAAAAATTGAATAAAACTTCAAGAAACAAGAAAACAGTACAAATCCTGAAAAATGCATTTAAAACATTTTAGAAAATGAGGATTAAGATGTGCACTTGTATTGAAATTTTTAGGGAAAATATTTTACTACATTTTGTTTGGTTACGCCACATGACATATTTAGAGTCACTGATTATAAGCTTTTGCTAAAAATGTAAAGCGTTTTTTTATAACTGTAAGAAAACATTAAGTACTTTTCTAAGAATACGGCACATGTGATTTTTGAAAGATTTATCTTTTCTTGATCGTGGACACTCTTATTTCTCTTTAACCCTGATACTGTCATCTTATGTAATTCAGAAACCATGACCTCATAACAGCAACATATTACATAATTTAACAAAACATTGAGTATACGTCTGCTTAACAGCTGTCATTTACATTATCGTCATCCTGTTTCCTCTGAACGAAGCAGTTATTTTAGTTACAGCGTTTACAGCGCATGTCTTCGTACATATGCGGCAGATACAGATAAATAGCTTTCACAAAGCTGCCAGCGTGATGGCATGCTTTAGATCTTCTTAAAATGTTTGGTTGGATGCTGGACTTTTCGGCTGCCCTCCAATCAGGGATACTGAAAGCCAAGGAACATAGAACAAATGCGCGCAGCATGTAGAGCGGACATTACTTTTGCAGGCCCCCATTGCCTCGCCGCACCGTCTTTTCCACAGGCATACGTCCAGTGGAAATGTTATCTGCACAAAGTCACAGCGCACATCAGTCAGTATGATCGAAGTCTCATAAGGAATTTTCTTCAAATATGAAACATTAAAAAGCAGTTCAGCGCAGTTAAGGCAGCAGTTCAGGAATATTTGAACTCTGAGGGGCTTCAGCTGGATTCAACAGGCCCTTGATGTCTAAAACATAAGTTTGTTGTTCTTTCTGTTGCTTTGGCCTCACTATACACTCTTGCTCTTCCAATAGGGAGTTATGTGCTGTCCTTCAAAAAAGTTGTGGGTGTCACAACAGTTCGTAAACAGTCTCCTCACATGGACAGATGTGGGATCCTTCAGCACTGAAGGGTAGGAAAACGAGAGTGTGAGAGAAGGGGAAAAAGTTGAGACCTCGCAAGTGCTTCTTTCCACAGGAAGCAGAGTTCATTTAGGTGTGGCCCACGTGCGTCCTTCAAAGGAAAAATTCTAAATAGGATGTTTTGGATGTTGCAATGGAGACCGACCAGAGCCAAAGTCTGTCACAGGCCAAATAGAGAACCAGTGTAGTGGAAAGACAGGACTAAACAGATCCAAACAAGTTGTAGAAGAGTTTTGATGTAAAAGTGACCGTACTGTATTCTGCTAGTTGATTATTACTTATGAATGTTGCAGGTGTGGATTTTTGTTTATTTTGCCTCCAGTTTTGATTCCACTTAATGACTCCAGTTCCTAAACAATTCTTTCAGTGCTTTACATAAAGTAATTGACCTGATAATATACTACAAATACTATAGACAATAATATTTTTGATAAGTCGGAATGCACATGGGCTAATTTTGAGCTACAGACAAAAAGAGTAAAAAAATTCAATTTTGGTCAGTTTTGAGGTTTTCACAAAAATTAGTTCATTAAACCCTCAATCTAGTGATCCCAATGCTCCAAATAGTGATTAAACATGTTTTCTGAGAAGTTCATACCAACTTTGTTCAAACCCATTCTGATGTAAAACAAAATGATCGCGCTGACTGACACATCCAAAATATGTGCATAAAGACGTGTCTCTCAGACAGCACGTGATCCTAATACACAGAATCAGACACTTGGCGAATATTCACGCAAACATAAGATTATGTCTTATGTGGACATTTTGTTAACTGCTGGTGAAAAGCATCTGGTGTGGAACATTCTATTAGATCCTTGCATTACAGTAGGTCTTAATATATAGGCTGTCTGTCTCTCTTTGGAAGTTTTTGTAATGGAGATTGATCAAAATAAAAAGTATAAAATAAAAAGTGAGAAATTGATTCATTTAATCCTACTCAAAAGAATGATTAAGACAGTATTTCTACTGAAGTCTCACAAGTCTTACAGTAACATAATCAATATGACTCAAATTAAGTCACATTTATGAGTCAAGAACCATTCCAAATAATTCAGAATGAATCATTAGACCGATTCAAAAGAAACGTACATCTCTTTGATTGTGAGTTGAACTAGATGGTTGCATTGTATGTTGAGTACAAATAAATCAAACTTTTGTCTGTCACTATAAATTGGCCACAGCTTTGCTACTGGATAGCGGTGCAGGAAATACTGTCAAGACTATTTTAGTTCTGTTTTGTCCACATCTGCAGAACCAGTAACAGAACCAAACGTCATGAAAACAATCCGGTTCCAGTATTTTTTACAAAATGGAATCAGTTCTGAATAAAAACTGTTCCCTATTTCCAACCCTATTCACTTTGAAGCTAAGCCCAAGCTTTAAAGTGCAGTACAAACTTAGCACTGACATCACTGGAAATGCAAAAGAGTTTTAGTGCACTTTCCAAACAGGTCTCTTGCCTTTACAGCCACCATCAGTACATTAAACTCTGTCATACTGTTGTTAAAGCACCTCGGTTTGTTTAGAAAGACTTAAGTAGTAATATTCACTGCTCATTCATATGAAAGAACGATTGTTAACGGATTAGAGCGGATGGCCAAACATGGAAGTCTGAGAGGTAGCAAAGTGGAGACCTGGTGAAATTTTCCAACCCTTTTCCGCACAAGTACAACATGCTGTCTGCTGCTTAGACCAAAACATGATTTAATCTGACTCTCTTCCAGAATCAATCAGGAAATTGTGCTGGAAAGCCGAAAACGCATCTCCGCTCTCAGCTCTTTGACTGACGGGATCAGGTTTTTCACACATTTGATACAACCCAGCTGAGGGTTGGTTAAATACGTTGAAACAAACTTTCCATCTGTGTATGGAAATGTAATCACTATGGAAATAAACATTTGCTCTGGGAGGCAGTTTTAGAGGCTGTTCTGTTACCCTTTTCTGGGTAGAGGGTCTTAGGACAAACGCGACGCCGTCAGCTGCCGCAAACATCGCTGCTCTTTGATCCGCCGTACCATATAATCGCCCCGGTTCAATGTGGTTTCTATTAGTCACGCTCTTATCGAGATTTTGCAGAGCTCAGGCTGATGTTGTGCTTTGAACTCTGGTTTTGGAGGGCAGTGGGGCCTGGAGAGACAACGATTGAAATGTGAAACTGTGACACACAAAGACTCACTGAATAACGCATGTGCCGGCGGCTAAACCTCACACTGAGATAAAGCAAATTAGAGGTTCAAAAAGAGCGAATCAAAGTGCCTGTCGTGAAAGACGCTAGGAATAAAATGTGAGAGAAGCAACACTTCAGCACACATCTTGGGTCAGGCTGACCATGATTTATAATGCTCCCTTATGCTGAAATTATGTCGCTGTTGGACTGTGTTGTCTGTTCATTCTCTGTAGTGGAATATGCAGCTCTCGCACGTCACCGAGAGTCGTCGACACTGTTAATTTTCTCACTTTGCTGAAAATCATCCAAAATAGTCTCCATTCTCCATTTTCTGGTCATGAATCTAGAACAACATGACTGAAAAATAAACGGAAAAAGCTTCTTAAGTTGACATCAAGAAACAAACAATGTTAAAAAAAAACTTTTTGTCAGTTTAGGCTTACATTGTTATTTCCTGTGTACTTTCTCTGTTGAAAAATAAATAAATAAAAGTAGAAATAATAATATAAAATAATAATATAGGCCTATATATATACACATACGTACAGGTGCATCTCAATAAATTAGAATGTCGTGGAAAAGTTAATTTATTTCAGTAATTCAACTCAAATTGTGAAACTCGTGTATTAAATAAATTCAATGCACACAGACTGAAGTAGTTCAAGTCCTTGGTTCTTTTAATTGTGATGATTTAGGCTCACATTTAACAAAAACCAACCAATTCACTATCTCAACAAATTAGAATACTTCATAAGATAAAAAAAAAAAATTAGTGAATTGTTGGCCTTCTGGAAAGTATGCTCTTTTACTGTATATGTACTCAATCCTTGGTAGGGGCTCCTTTTGCTTTAATTACAGCCTCAATGCGGCGTGGCATGGAGGTGATCAGTTTGTGGCACTGCTGAGGTGGTATGGAAGCCCAGGTTTCTTTGACAGTGGCCTTCAGCTCATCTGCATTGTTGAGTCTGGTGTCTCTCATCTTCCTCTTGACAATACTCCATAGATTCTCTATGGGGTTCAGGTCAGGCGAGTTTGCTGGCCAATCAAGCACAGTAACACCATGGTCATTGAACCAGCTTTTGGTACCCTTGGCAGTGTAGGCAGGTGCCAAGTCCTGCTGGAAAATTAAATCAGCATCTCCATAAAGCTTGTCAATAGAAGGAAGCATGAAGTGCTCTAAAATTTCCTGGTAGATGGCTGCGTTGACCGTGGACTTCAGAAAACACAGTGGACCAACAGATGACATGGCAGCCCGAATCATCACTGACTGTGGAAACTTCACACTGGACTTAAAGCAACATGGATTCTGTGCCTCTCCACTCTTCCTCCAGACTCTGGGACCTTGTTTCCAAATTAAATGCAAAATTTACTTTCATCTGAAAAGAGGACTTTGGACCACTGAGTTCTTTTTCTCCACAGCCAAGGTAAGACGCTTCTGACGTTGTCTCTGGTTCAGAAGTGGCTTGGTAGCCCTTTTCCTGAAGACGTCTGAGCGTGGTGACTCTTGATGCACTGACTCCAGCTTCAGTTCACTCCTTGTGAAGCTCTCCCAAGTGTTTGAATCAGCTTTGCTTGACTGTATTCTCAAGCTTGCAGTCATCCCTGTTGCTTGTGCACCTTTTCCTACCCAAATTCTTCCTTCCAGTCAACTTTGCATTTAATATGCTTTGATACAGCACTCTGTAAACAGCCACACCTTTCAGTAATGACCTTCTGTGACTTACCCTCTTTGTGGAGGGCGTCAATGTTCGTCTTCTGGATCATTGCCAAGTCAGCAGTCTTCCCCATTATTGTGGTTTCAAAGAACAAGAGATACCCGGAATTTATACTGTAGGGATGGTCATTTATTGAAACTCAAATGTAAATATTCTAATATTTTGAGATACTGATTTTAGACTTTCATGAGCTGTAAGCTCTAATCATCAAAATTAAAACAAAAAAAAACTTTTGAAATGTTTTACTTCACATGCAATTGTAATGTATTGGGTGTGTAAATCTATACCATGTATTACAGTACTCTGTTCGTATGTGGAGCGCTAGTTGGCGCTAGGGGGCAATGTAACAGCGAGTGAAAGCGAGCAGCATGTTTCAGTAAATAATGCTCCGTAATAAATGGTTGTCTGCATCGTTCCTTTGAACCTACAAACATAACAGCAATAAATCTAAAATATATGAAAGTTTCCCTTTTTGAAATAACTTACAAGAAAAAATGAACTTTTTCACGACATTATTTATCATATTTTAATATATTATTAAATTCAATTCAAGTTTATTTGTATAGCGCCTTAGTATATAATTATATTATATTATATTATTAATAATGTATATTAAATATTATTAAATTATGTTATTCCATATTTTGTAAGGTCTATATTGTTCTTATAATTTCTGTATATGCACTGTTGAAAAGTTAAATCTTAAAAATACAATAAAAATGAAAAATACAAATATATACATAAGCACATATATACTGTACACACACACACACACACACACACACACACACATATATATATATATATATATATATATATATATATGTATACATACATTTATTCACTGTATATATCTTAATAATTAAGAATAGTATAATATTAAGAATATATTATACAAAATAAATTTTATAAATTTATACAGATAATTATTTGCAGGATGAGATGAAGGTGATTGTCAACCTCCAAAACACACGTGCATCAATAAAGTTGTCGACTTGCACGCTATAGTTCAAGTCATTATAGTCATGTGGCTCCAAAAAAACAAACCAAAAAAGGTCAACGTGACATTTAAATGTGAGGAATTGAAAGAGATGTCACAAATTAAGAGCCACTGAATGAATCAGTTTCTCCTTCCCCTCACAGTTTCTCTTGTGTGTTGTTTTGGTCCATCCATTTACTGGCTTCCCCATCCCATAATTTCCCTCTGCCCCTACGGAGGGAAATTCCAGACTTCACGTTTAATCGGTTTCAAACACATTCACCTGCTTTGGCAGAGTGATGACCAGATTCAGTCCAGAGGTGTGTGATTGTGTGTGTTTTCCCAAGCAGAGCTCTTATACACTTGTGAGGTGATGGTTGCAATTGGAGCCATTCGGCGGTATCATTATGTTACTGAATTTGGCAGCTTTACACCTCAGCACCAGTCCCTCTGAGGGAGATGCTTAAATGCTAAATATTTCTCACAGTAAGAAAAGAGACCCGACATACAGTATTAAATGAGACGATGGGATTCAGCCATTCCAAAGTTGGACATCCTGGCATTTCGATTCTAAAAGCTTCCAGAAATATATCTGGAAAAGCAATTACTGGTAGTTTTTATTAATAACTTCAACAAATTTATTATTTTGCTTTTGCTCATACTTAAGAGTTGGGGATTTGAACAAGAGACCCTAAGTATTAAAATTCAACTCGTAACTCATCCCGCACGTGGCTGCGAACATGAATGAAGCCAAAACATTTTTTAATATATCTTTCAAGGTTGTTTTTACTGTTTCTTTTTGCAAATATTGTGAATTATAAGTTATTTAGGGTAAATTTAGAAAAAAAAATGGAGCAGTTTTTGCCATTGATATGATTTGGAAAAAAAAAATCAAATTATAAGGTTTCATTATTTGAGGGGGGGGGGGGGGGGGGTCGCACCACATGACATTTTACAACCTAACAAAGGCACAATGTTTCTGCATGTTGGTTGGTTCCACCACATGACTTTGTTCTAGGAGTTTATTATTATTTTTTATTAAAATGTATTATTGAATAATAATCATTTAATAATAATAATAATAAATTATGCCAAAATAATTGGTTTTTATAAAATTTTATTTAATTTATTATTTTAATTATAATTTTTTATTTATTATTTAAATTTATTGTATTTTTTATCATTTGTTTATTTATTGTAATTTATTTTAAAATCCAAAGAACTGTATATACTGTATATACTGTGTGTGTGTGTGTGTATATACTGTGTGTGTGTGTGTGTGTGTGTGTGTGTGTGTGTGTGTGTGTGTGTGTGTGTGTGTGTGTGTGTGTGTGTGTGTGTGTGTGTGTGTGTGTGTGTGTGTGTGTGTGTGTGTGAGAGAAATTTACAAAATATCTTCATGGAATCATATCATGACGCACTTGCTTGATTTCAGGCAGTATAACATTTGCACATTTGGTGCTTATCAACTTGGTGCTTAACAACGTGTGCACATCCGTCACAATGGATTTCTTCCAAATTGTCTCGACGCAAATCGTTCTGGGATCTAATGAGTACCAGTGTGGAAAAAGAGTTCCCGCTTGGACCCGGCCGCCGCCGTTACCGCAGACTGATCGCTGGTGTGACTTTGTGCGATTTGTCCGTTAAACAACTTCAAGGCCTCTCGGAAGATCTGCTCTCGCTTACTGTAGCTGCGCACACATTATTTTCTCATTAGCCCGGGCTCTGCTGTATTTATGTCAACATTCTACTGTGACTAAACCTATTTTCCGACAATAAAAAAACGGGTAAATCTATGTCACATATCTCCATTCAACAATGTTACAATTATACAGACATTCGATCCTGATGTGTTGTTTTTTTAGACTTGTCTGAGGAGGTTCTGCAGGCCTTTCGGAACAATCTGCACTGACAGAAAACATCCCGACGGGTCTTCAAAACATCCTTCTTTTTGAGCAATGCATACTAACCCCTTCTCAGCTCACATACTGTATTGTGTGGCGGTAACACAAGAAATCCCACCGGGTGTTTTTCAGCTCAGCGATTGTGTAAAGTTTTCCTTGTTGACGAATGTATTCCATCATTCGCTCGCTTCTTGGTAAATTGGTTGTGATGTGGTGTTGGGTCAGGGGCTGATGCGAAGGCGGCTGGAGTCAAAACAGCATCTTTCAGCAGGTTTGAGAGACAAAGAGATGTTTTTGCAGTCTTTCATCAACACTTCATCATTCACAGCACTCCACGTTCCTTGACAGATGAAGCGCAACATGTCAACAGCAGGTTTACATGCTCACACAAACAGACCTACGTGTGGCGGCGCCGAACACACAAACACATATTTGCATGTGACCACAAACACGTTGACAATGAATGATGAATACGGACACACTGCTGTTTAGTCCCTCCTCAAATCAAAGAGCTTTATATCTTGCACACACAATACTTGGGCCCGTCCAAGGCCCGAGGAGGGAAATCTGTATGTCATTTGCCTGCTGGATCAGTTCAGCCAATAAACTGGCTCATAGCTTTGATTCTTCATGGGCACGTGAGAGGGGAACGAGAGAAATAGTCCAGCCACGTGCTGCTGTCTGGCTCTGCGTCTCACTCTCTTCTCCGGCACTGTAACTCTGCTTAATATCACACACTGAAAATATGTACAGTTTTTCATGTGTTTCCTTGTTTCTTTCTTTTTCTTCCTTTTTTGGCTTGACGTCTCGACGGATGCTCCCTCCATATGGTCATTTTGTCAGTCCGTCTGTCTTCTAACCTGGCAACAGTATCTTCATAAATGTATAAATATAAGAAATATTCTGTAATTAGACTGTTTATCTGACAAAAATATGATTTTGTTCATTAGTAGGAAATTAGCTTGACAGCATTGAATTGAAATAAATCGTGTTTCACTGATTCGAAAACAGTGACAAACAGCTGCATTAAAATGTTTTTTAATCATTAATCGGTGAATCGTTTGTTTCATTGGTGAATAGCTCTATCTATGAACAAACCGAATCACTAAAACAAATCGGACTTGCTAATGCTACATTTGAGATAGAGATTATAAAGTGATATAAAATATGCTGTATTTCTGTCTAAATCAGCTCTATCTATCTATCGGTCTGTATAGATTCCTCTCTGTTCCTTGCGTGCCAAATTACTAAGCAACTGTACTCAGAGGTAATTGCTTCCATACAATGAAAACACCTGGATGAACACTCCCCAAAACAGGCCGAGTGGAGACGTGTCTCTCAGTAACTGCTCTTAAACACGGATAAACAAACAATCAGGTCTGTTTTTATCATTATCTTACGGGTAAATGTGGACTGAGGTTTTTGTGCTTTTGTTGTACTTAAAGTGCGTTGAGTGCCCAGCATGTGAAAATTAGTGCACAGCAACTAATTACTCCGTTTGGCTGGATGTCAATCACACACTGAACTGTGTAAATACAGAGCCCTCTAGTGGCAGGAATGGTTTGCATATTACAAATGAATCTGATAGAAATTAACTTCAACTTCAATTAATGGATTTCAATAAGCGATGTATATAAAATATATGAATAATTAATCAAATATGTTGCATACATATTGACAGTTAGGTAAGCACACTGTAATTTAAAGGTATGTTGGTTAAACACTTTTCTAACCACTGATTCATTTTCATTTATATACTTTGCTTCAGTAAAAACACTTTTGCACAAATCCAACTTTAAAAACCAGGCTCTTTAAGAAAATTCCAGAAAGTTGTGGAAAAAGCTCAGCTTCACTTATGGTTTGCAGTGATGGCTAAATCAACTTAACGGATGGGTTGCAGTCTCAGCAGAGCACGAGAGCAGAGGAAAGCAGGATGGAGAGGATGCGAGAAAAATACATCATTCACCTGTGCATTAAAAATCATCTTTCAGCACCACATCCTGTCACCATTCCAAACAGGCTTTCCCAAACCTTCCAGAGACTCCCACCGAGCTCAGTCCGTCACACAACCATCTCCACATACATGAAGAATGCTGAAGCGTGTCTGTCGGGGTTAATCAATGCACGGGATGTGCACTGCAAACACATCTGTCCACACTTGTGCAAAGTGACTACGGATCAATCACACATGCAGCCAGGTTTTGATTGTTGGCCCAAAAAGCAAGCCTTGCCTCGAGGATTTCACTGCATCCTCAGCTGTGCAAACTCAGCATTCACGACCTTAACTTCTGCGAGTCAAGATTCAGACATGTGCACAATGCACATCAATCAACAAACGAGAAGCCAAAACATCTCCAAGTTTTACAAATAAACAGCCGAGGGAATGTGGTTACTAATCCTAGCGCTAATGGTGTGATGAGTCAGCTTCGCCTTACACCCCACGACATTTTCACGCCACATAAATGAATGATTCACCCGTCCAGTTGCTGTGGTAAATATTCCCCTTTCCCACACACCGATTTGATGTCACTATCCACTTTTAGCGGTGCGTGATTTGAAACGCAGCCACTTCTCAGCCACTCCCGGCTTGTGTTGTGCATGCGTTTCCATGGCTCTGCTGTAATGGTTCACAGGGGGAGTCGGTTCTTGGATGGGGGCTAACTGTAAACGTGTTGTGGTTTTGGAGGTCCAGGCAACATTTCTTGCATTTCATCCACTGGAGGCAATTGCTGGCGGGGCCAGCACTGAGTGAGGGCTCAGATCAGCAACATAAGGTCTGCCATTTTTCCAGAATCACGCAACAGCTGAGTTACTTAAGGTTTTCATGAAGGATGAAGACAGAGAGTTGGCTCATAAGATATCCCAAGGAAGCTGCCTCACCATTTCCACATAACAGTGGCTCTCCTTTTGAGAAGCGGGAGATTCCCTCTTTCTCTTTTTCTCCATCTGTAAGGGCTGAGCTCAAGGAGACGCACATCACAGGCATTGTACATCCAAAGGTTAAGTCACTTGTTCCATGGCGGAGTTACCTTATACGCCCGGTACTGGCACAGAGATTTGTTTTATTGATGCCACTTGTTGAGCGTCTTCTGGACTACGTTTGAAAAGAGTTGGCAGAGTGAGGGAAGAAGAGAAGGTTAGACAGCACAAAATAACTGGATTGGGAGATAAAAATGTGTCTGATGAAACCTTATCCACTCCTTGACCTTGACTTTCCAGTTAATCTCAGGAACGGGAGTAATTGTAGCATCCGAGGGAAGTTCTGAAATTACTTTTTCCACAGTCACGGTCAAACCACTATTGCATAACCTTGGCTTTGTGAGATGACACTGTGAACCAGGTTGTGTTTAGGATGTGTCATCATGCATCACATTGACCAAAATGTGAGTAATCAAGGGGACCTTCCTGACAGAGGAAATCTGTGTATTGGGGGAGTGGGGGAAGTCGTGGCCTAATGGTTAGGGAGTCAGACTTGTAATCCAGAGGTTGTGGGTTCGAATCTCAGGTCCGACAGGGATTGAAGGTGGGGATTGTGAATGAACAGCACTCTCTTCACCTTCAATACCATGACTGAGGTGCCCTTGAGCAAGGCACCGAGCCCCCAATTGCTCCCCGGGCGTTGGAGCAATAGCTGCCCACTGCTCCAGGTGCGTGTTCACTACTCACTGCTGTGTGTGTGCACTTGGATGGGTTAAATGCAGAGGACCAATTTCGAGTATGGGTCACCATACTTGACAATACATCACATTATTTATTATTATTTATTATTACTTTTGGGGGATTCCATTACCATTGTACCCTTGAGCAAGGCACCCATATTGCTTCAGTCAAACTGCCCCCGCAATAAGTGTAGTCAAAGTTGCTTTAGATGGGGGTTTCAAACATTGCTCCTGGAGGGCCAATTTTTGTGCCAAATCCATTCAGTTCAAAATCTGTACAAACACCTAAATCTGCTAATCAAGTCGTCAGGATTACTTGATAATTACAGAAAAGCCTAGTTCAGACTTCTCACAAAACACATGTGAGAAGTGGAACAGGAATGATGCGAAACAACACGTGAACTCGTGATATATATATATATTTATTTATTTCAACCCAAGTACACAATACATGTATGGCCACATGAACTTTAAGAATCATATACTTTTTTGTTTGTTTGTTTAGATAAATCGCTCAGAGGGGTTTGACCAAACAATTAGACAAACTAGTTTTTTTTTTGTTTATATAAATCATCCAAGCACCCGATTCCTAGCCATTTCTAATATACATTTGATATGACTAAATATTTTTAAATTGTAAAGAAATTCCAGGATCAGTTCCCTCTTCACGTAGGCCTAGTATTTTCATCGGGTCAGTCGTAGAAAAATCTGATATGATAACTTTTGACGTTTAATCCAGGTGTGAAAAGAATTCATATCTAGCGCAAGAGCACGGAGAGATGTGCGAGTGCACAGGACAAATTTTGAACGCGCACATGCACACTTGAACGAGAGGAGAGACACGTTTTAAGTCCAGTTTTGTGCGAGAGCAAAGGAAATCCGCGTGCGAGTGGGGAGATTCACGCTTGCGCATTATATTAATCTACTTTCACACTACAAAAATGTGCTTTCGACATTTGGCAGTAAAATAATGCCATACGATCAAAGCCTGATCAGCCGGCAAGCTCATTAACATGCAAATTGGGCCTAAATCATGCTTAAAATCTTGAAGTGTGAACTTGGCATAAATTGTATTGGAACAGGCTGCAAGTAAACTCAGTGACCCTCCAGGAGGAGGGTTCGGCACCTCTGCTTAAGACAAAAGCTGAATAGGCTATTTGCTTTTTATGATATCTGGGAACATTGTAGGTTTAGGGCTCTATCACACACCCGGCGCAATGTGGCACCAGGCCCGATGCAAGTATTTTTTGCTAGTTTCAGCCCGATGCAGTTATCATTTTCACGTCCTGCGTCACGTTGTTTAAATAGCAAATGCATTTGCGCACATTTGTGCGCTATGGAAGTGCTGGTCTGAAAATGAGGTGTGTTCAGGCACATTGTTGGCGCGTAGTTATTTTGAGGCAACTGAAATAGACTGCACCATTGACCAATTAAAACCTGGTGGTCAATGGCGCAGTATTTGTTTTGTTATTTAAAAAGTGTGTTAGTAATATGCGCCTATAAGCAGGTCCACAATGCACATACACTCTGCTTATTACACACAGGGCACAAACATGCCAAATTTTAAAAATGAAAGGATTACAATGTAAATATTATTATTGTGTAGGATGCATAAATATAAAAGTGCCTACATGTCATAAAGTGAAAAGTGACAAAGTGAATGTATAATGGATAGTCATTGCATGTATCAGAAATAGGCTACCTATTTGCTCACATACAAGCAGCTCCATTTCCTCTCTGGAGGTGCGTTCAGTCTTTGCTCTTGCAAATTATGCCATGGCGCGAGCGCAACTGGCTCTTAAAGGGAATGGGAGATGAGACTCTGATTGGTTTATTGCAGGTTACGCCCAAAACACACCCATTGCTTATTAAGATAATAGGGGCAACCCTTTCAGACCATGCACCGGGCGCGCCGACCATTTGTCCCATCGTTAAACTAGCAAAAGTGGATTCGGACACACCCTACATGCACCTGCGCCTTGCTCTTTAGACCATGCACTTATTAAAATAGGGCCCTTAAACTTGCAAGGGGCAATCCAGGAACAATCGACATTATTTCATAGTAAAAACACCCAAATTTTAGGTACATTTGCAGAGACAATTTACACAAAGTCTGGTCCACTTGGCAGCAAATTTTGGCCAAGAACTGGCCACTGCAGACAGTTCAAACATTGGCACCTAGTGTCTTCAGAAAATGGTTTTAGAGAGAACAACCAAAAAAAATTAAAATGTAAAAATGTCTAAAACAAAGCGGTATAGCATATGGGTTGTTGATATCTCGTTTATTGCTTCTAAGTGCCTTAGAAGAAGTCTTTAATACTATTAATCATATATTTGATTCCATTAACCAGCAAACTTTGGCAAATCGGGTTCTTTCTCAAAAATGTTTGTAGAATTAACATGTAAGGTCTGACAATCTGAATAGACCTGCAATTTCCATAGTACTTTCCAATTTTGTGTTCAGTATGCATCAGACGCCAGTGGTGGGTGGGTAAGCTGTCTGGATCTGAGAGGACTATAGATTTTTTGGATTGGCTAAAAAGATTTGCCTAATTGCAAATTAGCAATTAGTAAATAGCCTAGCGGGAGGTGGTGTAGTTAATAGTCAACTACTAGTAGCTTTCAAAAATGCAATTTGCTAACCTGTGGGGAGTCTGTGGATAGGCCACCTGAGGTTAAGACTGCTTCAGAATAGGAATTTAGATTTATCCCATTGGATAAAAGCATCAGCTAAATGACACATTAGTTAATAGCCGCCTCCTTCAGCGTGACCAAGTGTATATATAAGGCAACTTGTCACCAGGTAAGCTTTTGGCAGATCCTCTTTAGCCCGGAGGACACGGTGATTTCCAACAATAATGTCAAATTTGGACTCGTCTGACCATAGAACACTTTTCCACTTTGAAACAGTCCATTTTAAATGAGCCTTGGCCCACAGGACACGACAGCACTTCTGGACCATGTTCACATATTGCTTCCTTTTTGCATGATAGAGCTTTAGTTGGCATGGAAGTATTCCTGGGCCCATTTAGTAATGTCAATGACAGAAACATGCCGATGAGTGATGCAGTGTCGTCTGAGGACCCAAAGACCACGGGCATCCAACAAAGGTCTTCGGCCTTTTCCCTTACGCACAGAGATTTCTCCAGTTTCTCTGATTCTTTTGATGATGTTATGCACTGTAGATGATAAGATTCGCAAAGCCTTTGCAATTTGACTTTGAGGAATGTTGTTTTTAAAATATTCCACAATCTTCGGGTTATTGATTATTCATTTATTGACAAAATATAAATTAACCAATAAATCAAAACATTGTGCACTATTCTTTATTCGTAAAATAGAACTTGTGGAAATTGATAATATTAAAAATATACATAAATAGAACAATCTGTTGTGATATTGGACATTGACATTTAGATTATATAACTTTAATACACTTGTGTGTGTGGCAAGTGTTTTACAAAAGTAGAAAACCGAACAGCAGGATAGTCACTAAACACAAAACACATTACTAAAAGAAACATTGGAAAGTTAAAATCAGTTTTTTATAATGACAATTCTTAGTCAATATGCTGTTTTCGCAAAAAAAAAAAAAAACCTTAAGGGCCAAATGTTAAAGTTGCAAATATAAATATGGAGCTACTTTTCTCTGTATTCATTAAAATAGTATAACTATTACAAAACATTCTCTCTTCAGTCAGTCCATGTTTTAGGACACAAGAAATGATGTCCCATGTCGCAAATACAAAGAAGAGTAACAATCAAATTGAAGGCACTGACAAATGAAAACCATAAGAAAGAAACACAGGCTTCCATTAAAAAAGAGAGGAACCAACACGAAGCCCAGACATAAAGTTGCGTTATCTTGTGTGGTCAGATGATACAGATATGTGTCAATAATAAGTGTTTATGTGTATGGCCTTGACAATACAGCAATAAATCAGCCCATCAGTAAAAACAATAAACAATCACAAATACATTGTTTTTCTACATTAGACCACAATCTGTCAATCTATCATTGTGATGGTTGCACACTCATCCATAAACGATTAAAATCGTTTAGTCCATTTACATCTTCACAAACTATATCCCTGCAAAGTCAACCATGGCAGAAGAGGACCTCTTCTTGCATTCAAGAAAAAGGCAACTGTCTGTTGAGCAAAGGATGACCAGAATTTAATTTAGCATGTCTAGGTAATCTATTAGTGCAGACTACATTTATTATATCACAAATGTTTTTATATAAGGCTGTGAAATTTTAAACAAAGAAGTACCTTGGGTTTAGCGGTTTGCAACTCTAATTGGAAGAGCTCTCTCGTCTAGCGTCAAGTGCCCTATAATAAAGACATGCAACATAAAAAGTACACAGATGAACACAAACCAACAAAACTTCACTCATTAAAATGACAGCCTTTCCTGCTTGAGGAAAGCAGTCTGTTTTAATGTGACACTGAATCAAATAAGGACGTCAGCTATTTCTGTCTTGACTGACGGCTTGAATTGAACTCTAAACTGAAACTTTTCTGCCAGGTTTGAGTCTAAGAACGAAAGAATGTTCTTGGTTTGCTTTCAGACATGTATTATGTGATCTATTTTACATTTATATGTGCGTATACTGGTGTTTCCATGTGTTAGTCTCAATCAAGCTCTGTTGCAAAACCTAGTAAGCTGCCTTGCTGTCTACAGCCTAAATAAAAGGCATACCAAGTAAATGGAACCTTCTAAGAGCAAATTCTGATGTTTTTAAAGTCAGGTGTTAACATGTTGCTAGGCTAACAAAATGATACTATCTTAGAAATACACTAAAATAGTAAAATAGTACTTTTTTTATTTTATTCAACTATTTTTATTGATGCTTTCTGATAGTGATTTTCTCTTCCTTCATCTGCCATCTTGGATGTATTTATTTTAATTTTTTGAGCTTGTTACTGCCATATAATTTGTCAAAAGGAACTCAGCAGATTTAGATCGCTTACCAACTGGAGTAGCCCTGGCATCAGGAGGTTGCCTACAAAGTCTTAAAATGCCTCCTACGTAGGCAGCTAGGTTTTGGAACGCATCCTGAGTGTGTGTGGCCTGGCTCCAAACTCTAGTGAACGATCTGCCCTGTGCTCGCAGCTGGTATGACAGTTAACCATTACTCAGCCCTAGCATTCATTTTTCAGTCTGATACTCTCCACCTGTCTGGAACTCTATACGGCACCTGGCACAGGTAGAACACCCACGAACGGGCCTGCTGTCTGGATTTGTCTAGCCATGCTATTGTAGTGCAGAACATTGAGCTCTTTTGAAGACGTATTAACTACCACTGCACAAAGAGTTCAATTCATATCCAGAAATGGACTGTCTCGAAAAGACATTCTTCATGATACAAAAGAAACAAATCTGTGCACTTCAAATGAAAATAATTTTTCAATTTAGTATTAAATATTGCTTTTGGATGTAAGCAGTGGCACCAGTTAAGTGTTTAAAACTGCCTTAATACATTTTAACAGTCAGTGATCATTTTTGTCACTTTACAGCGCTTTGTGTCACATATTTTGCCAGTGCTGCAATTTAAAATCTGGCAATCTTCTTGACATCATGTGGCATCTATAAATGTTCCTTTAATTACAGTTTCAGAGTTTAGTTTCAAAATGGCAAAAAAACAAATGCCTATAATTTTCAAGCAATCTTTTAGGTGTGTTTGATCAGGGATGGATGGATGGATGGATGGATGGATAGATGGATGGATGGAGGGACGGATGGGCGATGATAGATGGATGGACGTACGGACGGACGAAGATAGATGGATGGACGGACGGATGGACAGACAAAGATAGATAGGTAGATAGGTAGACAGACAGATGGATGGACGGACGAAGATAGATGGATGGACAGACGAAGATAGATAGATAGATAGATAGATAGATAGATAGATAGATAGATAGATAGATAGATAGATAGATAGATAGATAGATAGATAGATAGATAGATAGATAGATGCATCAAGAAATAAAAAAGTGCTTTCATCATACTTGTGTTTGGCCTCCCATAAGCTATATAACTGAATAAACCAGGCTGAAGTATTACTGCAAGAAGTTGTCTGGCATGCAGAAGCAAACTACCTATTTCTAAATTAAACAATGACATAAATGCATATAATATTAATCTTTGTTGCTATTTTTGTTTGCTTGCCAGTGGTTTCCCCTCCAGCACTGGCATGTGTGCCTAAGGTTGCTGACCCCTGTTCTATAGAATTTATTGATTTATGTTTATGTGCAGCTGAGGTCATGCTTTACAGAAGGACAAGTTCGCGTTCCAGTAAGTGATGCATTTTGTGGTTTTGCAGTCTGTTATTTGGCTCAGGCCTCTTACTGGCTGCCACAGTGCATGTTAAAGAAAAGTGCTGGGTTCAAAACAAGTTAAGCTCTGTCCGCAGCATCTGTGATATGCAGTCGATTACCACGTAAAGTAATTCTGACTCGTCCGTCAGTTTTTAAAAACAAACAAAAATGGTGTTTATAGTACCGCACTTACGATGAGTCTATGGGGCAAAACATTCCAGATGGACTTGGGGCTCGTATTGTTGTTAAAACTGAAATCTTCCACACAGAAACGTGTTATTGAAAACGGAAATTGTTTATCCTGTGCAAATGTCTTGCCCTATAGACTTCATTGCATGTGTACAACTGTAAATGCATGTTTCGCTTATTTTTACAACTGAAGGATGGGCCAAAATTATTTTCCATGGTCATCGACAATTTTCACAGATGCTGTCCATTGAGTTTAGGTTATATGCAAACCAGAACATTCTGATGGTGTTTATCAGGTATATTATCATCAGTTTGTGTTAGTACAAACACTTACACTTGGTGTTGTCGGACAAAATCTGCAAACTGGCGGTCCTTGGCATACAGCTCGATAATTCGAATACGGTCCTGGATTTCCTGTTGTGAGAGCAGGAAGGTGAAGACAGTTATATAACAAAAGAAAGTGTCCTCTTTGCCCTAGCCTTCATTTGACTTCTAGACGTCTAGACCAACTCTAACACTTTAAACAAAGAGCAAAGGTGAGACACAAAATCTTATGAAGGATTTCTTCAATTACAGACAGTTTTATGTCAGATGAGTTGATTTTTATTTAAAGTAAAATATTTATTCAAACACAGATAGAAAGACAAATAGTCAGATAGATCGGATGGATGGATAGATGGATGATGGACAGATGAAGATAGATAGATAGACAGACAGACAGATAGACAGACAGACAGATAGATAGACAGATAGATAGATAGACAGACAGACAGACAGATAGACAGATAGATAGCTAGACAGACAGACAGACAGACAGACAGACAGACAGACAGACAGACAGGCAGACAGACAGACAGACAGACAGACAGACAGACAGACAGACAGACAGACAGACAGATAGATAGATAGATAGATAGATAGATAGATAGATAGATTTACATATTGCAATTTACATATTTTTACATAACCATTTTATAATAAATAAATTCTATTATTTTAGTTAGTAGGTAAGTAAATATTATTTCCTCACCTATTAACTTTGCACTACATGTTTAATGGATTGAAGGAATAAGTGAATAAAATACATTTAGATAAAAAGTTAACTTTAGAGAATCATGCGAGTCACAGCAAATGTTATCTCAAAACGAAGCATAAAAGCACAATAAATTAAATTGATTATGAATTGAATTGATAATAAACTGTGACTACTTCATGAGGTGATGATTTTGCACGAATTCATACAATGTTACAATGTAATTTTTAGAAAAAGGAAGATCAGGGTCCACACTTAAACCTAACCATCAACTGGGGCAAAAGAAGCCTTAATTTTAAAAGAAGCTTACATTTTTTAAGACATAAAAAATAAGATCATATTTTTTTTTCCCCAAAACTAAGCCAATAAAAGTGCAGTAAACTTTGTAAACAGAATTAATTAGAAAACGTAAATTTACAAAATTGCACTTTAGTATGAATTTGTGTTATATATATACGCAAACGTATGATTTTTAGAAAAATAAAAATCATGAAGGTTCACCCCTAAACCTTACCATCAAATGAGGCATAAGTAGATTGTATGAAAAAGTATGAATAAAATGAACATAATAATTAACATAAAAATCGTAAAATAGTTACGAAATGCCATGAGAGTGTGCTGATAATTACACAAATAACCAGGTGCTCATGGTACACATTGCCTGTAGAGCTGTACAGCTGTGTGTGTTTATGCAAGTGGTCTGCAGCATTACTTAGTGTTTTAATAGCATTCACTATGCCACATGTTTGCATAGAATATTCCTCAAAAACTTTCCTAAAAACACTTCATGTCCTTAAACTAAAGCACTGTTCCCTGTAGCAATGAAACTGTCATAGTCTGCTTGACTGATATATGCTCACAATGGAGAATATTCTGGCAACTCTGAACAATGGAGAATTGTCAAGCATGTCCTCTTTGGAAAACAATACTTGATGGGAAGATAAATCATATTTCTTATGTAACAGAACTGAATGCACTAAAGAGTTTAAGAGGTTAACAAAAATGTATTTTCAATTTTTATAATTTCAATATTAGTTTTATCAACAACCAGGTACAATATACCACATGCAATTAGCTTACTTCCATGCCACAAAACTTTTTTTAATTTCTAAATAAATATGGTGCATTTTTAGGTCTATTAAAGTGCATGCAAACACATCATTACCTCTTTCGTAAGTTCACTGTTCTCATAAATGTGTCGTATTTCTTCGCTGCTGAAGTCCGTGGAGGTCTCAGCGCTGCCAGTGCTATACGCAGGGGCATCTGGGTAACGGCGGTAGTACTGATTATAACCTGTAGTTGCTTCACTTTCAAACATGGGATTGTACTTGGTGGCTCTTTCTACAGATGACACATTCTCTGAATATCTGTAGAAAAATGTCAGGAAATAAAAGTCAGATTATGGACAGCAACATCAACACACCAGAAAGAAATGTGCCCTGGTGCTTATTTGGGAAACACAGGTTCGAATCTCGTCCAAAAAAAAGAATATCAAACCAAAAAATGGGTTGTATCTGGGATCAAACATGTCCTTGGCATGAGTTCGTAAAAGTAGCAGCTCGTCCCTCCTATTTATATCTGCCCAAGGGTCAGATTGTGGAGCCACGGAAAAAGTGAGTGGATTATCTCTGGCCGAGTGAGAGCGGCTCAATGTTCTGCCATCCCGGCATTCATTCCTCTATAACCTGTTGATCAGGATCACTGATAGATCCCCCGCAGAGACGTTACATCATCTTACGTCTGCCAGGATTTCCCTGTTTGCCCTGGTGCTAGTGAAGCAAACAGGTTTAAGTCTGCCGTGTTTATGTTTACAGACAAAGTTTAGATGCTTTAAGTCTTTAAGTATTTTTGTATTTATTTAAATGTAATTTAAAGTAACATTTCAAGTATTAGAGCTAACTTGACTTGTCTGAGTTTTTGCAGCTTTAACCTGAATGGTCCCATGATCGTTTTTAGTGCATGTATGAAGTCAGATCTAATATTTACATGATCCATTAATATTTGACCATCACAATATGTTTAATCTTTAAAATAAATTTAAATTTGTTTGTATATTAAACTAATTCTGTCACAGTTGTCTAATACATTGCGGATTAATGCTGTGTTCAAGTCCTCCAGGGACGTTCGAACTTACGAGTTGGCATGTTACGACGTCAGGTGCGGTCAAATCACTTTGGTCGGAACAAAATGGCGATTTAACTTTTCTACAATAAAATTCAACGATTTTTTTAACTCTACATCTACAAAATTATGACTAAAGAATGTGCATCATTGTGATTTTGCTTTTTAGATGATGTAAACTGAATCATTATATACCATATATAATATCACAATTATACAGTAATATTTTGTATATGTAACTTATTTAGTTTTACTGTACATTACAAAAAAAAGGAAAATAGTAATTTTATTAATTTCAACAAATTTACCGTCAATAGAGACGCTGCATATCTATAGTCTTTGGCTGCATCGATTGCATCCAACACGTTTTTTCACTGAAACGCCCCCAACTCGGAAACGGGGCTTAAAGAAAATATTGTTTCCCACTCGTAATAATGACTTTGTGGTGCCGTTCATGTGCGTTTAACTTGTAAATACGATCTATCCTACATGACTTGAATGCACTATAAGTGTCCAAGTACTTCTTAGGGACACTGTATGTTAACTAGAGCTGATGGATATAAAAAATTGCCATCTGTGCTATCATTATGATCTATCAGATTATGTACTATGATGTGTATGATGTATCATAAATTAGTTCAAAATAAAACTTAAGACAGGAGCAACTTGTCCAAAAATTATAATTGATCCAACCTGCACATGCCTAAGAGCATTTGCTTCACAACGACCAAAGTGAACATATGATGTGTTCCGGCTTATTCGTAAAAGGTCATAAAAACTAAATACGCACGTTTGGGCCATAAAATATTGCAGTGCGCTCCATATGTATGTTCCAGAATGCAGTGCTTTCAAACACAATCACAGCTGAGAATATTTGGTTCCTTTTCAACCAGGTGAGGAAACCAAATGTCATTTAACAAGTTGGAATATGCAACATTATTTTTCTTTTGGGGCCTCAGAGGAAACTCAAATCACATTTCAGAGTACTTGTATTTACAGCATTCATTCAAAACATTGACAGAATGCTTTAAAAAGGCCATTTAGGCTTCACATGTGCACCATAGTGCACCACATAGTGCACCACATGTTCATTCAAATGAATTGAACCGATATTAATAATCCACTTTGTAGTCCACTAAGGAGTTCTGCTTGTTCTGAAGTTTAAAGAAAGACATAAGCATAATTTCTTCCAAAAATATGATCTTATGATTTCTTTGGAGCATGAAGAGTATGTTTTTTATGTTGTAAGCACAGTTTGTACCGTAAAGGGTCTTCTGAATCATCCGTGTCATACTGGTCTCGCAGAGTTCTGGCGAGGAAAAAGATCACACCCGAAGCCACGAGGAGGAACCCAGCGACTGAGGCGATGGCGATGCCAACCACCAGTGGTTCTGACACATACTCCTCACAGTGTTCGCCTCGATACCACCAGTTTTCACCGACTCGACACCTAAAAACAAAGATGATTGAATTTCATTTTTGGCCGTGTTGTTGCTTTAGGAGATTACGTATAGTACACACCTGCAAATGGCGCCCTTGCCAGGTATGATGTCACATTTCCCATCATTCTGGCAGAAGTCTTCCTGTATGTCGCAGATACTCTGACATGGCAGCCCATCCACGCTAAAATAGCCAGCGTTACAAACGCACTCTGCCTCGCCGGACCAGCGGTTGACTAAACACTGGGAGAACTCATTACACGCTTGGAACTTACATGGATCAGCCTGGTCACCTACAAGAAAGAAAAAAAATACCTATTATAAATATAGATATACTCTCACAGCAAAGAGATATTTATATTTTTATTTATAAAAATAAAAGCTAATAATATTAATAATAGTATATATATGTTTAACAAAGAAAAAAAGGAAAATGGAATCTTGTGTCAAGTTTTCAGAAATGTACCCTTCTGTTTTTATTATTTCATTATATTTATTTATTTTTACAAATATCATGAATTGTTACTTAATAGTGACATTCATTAACTGACATTTTACACCTTAAATGTTTTTCAAATATTAAAAAGCAGTGGAGTATGCCATTGTTATTTTCTTTCTTTCCCCAGATTTTCATTTTTAATGAGACATTTTTTTTCATTATGATACTAGTAACAACTGTATCATTGTGACAGAGAGCTGTATTCAAGTCATTGTTTATGTGAATTTTATATATTTTTGAAATAATAATCCAAACAAATATCCAGTATATGTCAGTTGATAAATGTGACTATTTTTGCATTTGCTGCAATTGCTATATAAGCATTATTACAATTCATTACAAATGTGGCGTCAAAACAAAGATAATTTTCTGATTTCAAAGGCATCAGCAGTTGGTCATTAGAGATGTGTGTTGACAAAGGAGCTCAGAGAGATTTTACAAAGGGACACAAACAAATATGACTCACTTGTCTAAAGCGTTGATCTCTGCACATCTCACTTGAATAAATCACCTCTAATCTGTCTGCAGTACAGAATCAATCTCTTATCACTCATCCTAACAAGGCCTAATGTTTTCCAAAGCCAGACTGGAATAAGCCTAACCTTGTGTCCTCTTAGCATAGAAGAAGCCTGCTCAATATTGCTTAAAATGCCAGAGATCTACCATTTTGGAGGTGTGCCAACAAAATGCACAACCCTTCTAATATTCTTGTCCCCAAGTTATATCTAAGATATTTTCACCCATTTTAATGCCTGTTCACCTACAATTGTTCAGTAGTCTTTTAGTACTGGTATCAATTGAATCATAGTCTGGCTCCTGTAACATATATGAGTCACAAAGCCTCCCTGTGTAGCACACAAAAAAAATGCACTAAACAGCAAAGCAAAACAATTGTTACTCCTCCATTTTGGCTTAAAATATGACAAATGAAACATAAGTGGTGCACAAACTGTGAAAGTATATAACAAATAGTCCTAAATCCCAGTCGGGACTGGTGCTAGTAATTTTATGATTTAAAACGACTTTGAATTGGCAGCAAATGCATAATATGGCAGGCATTCTGCCCTTTAAAGAATCAAATAATGTTTAGTGAATATTGCTGGCCATAGGCGGTGCCAAAAATTCACTTGTGTTTTCATATCAGCTAACCCCAATTTGTTTTCTGTGTTTTGTGTGTATATGTAAGTTATTTGAGTTACCTGATTCAACATCCAATGAATACTTGTCTATTGCAAGATTCATAGTTTGGTAAGCAGTATTGCAGAAGTCCTCCAGGATAAGGTAAACTGCTGTTGTCACACCATGGGGGACTGGCTTGCCAAACTTCATCCTGCTGTTTACCACAATGCTGCCATTCCTGAAGTTCAAGATCTCTAAATTCTGGAAATTGCTGAGGTTGGACTGTAGATATGGTACAAGCTAGAAAAAAGTTTTAAATCATATTCCAGTGAGCAGCAATACAGAACCACGCATACCTATTTACGTTAATAGAATATTCTAATTCCATCAATTATCTCATTAGTTAGTGTTCATAATGACAGCTATGCTAATAGAGTTAACGGATAGTTTGCAAAGCCCCTAACAAACTCTCCTATAACAACAAACATCAACAAATTTAAACTGGCATTGTCCTGTGTGTAACCTTAGAATGTGCTTTACGAAATTGTTTACCCAAAAATAAAAATAAAAATGGTCATCATTGAAGACTTCCTTGGAACACAAAAGATTGAAATACAATTATCTCTAACATCCCTTTGGTTTCCTTAAGGTCATTACTGCCTAAGGACATGTTCAAAAAAAGTTGTGATTAATAAATAACTCATGGCCTTCTTACTGATGTTTTGCTTTCCATAAAGAAGAGCAAAGTAAGTACCAAAGAATGTAAGTACCTAACAAATATATCTTACCAGTTCCAGAAATTGCTGCTCAAGAGCCTTGTATTCAGTAGAGCTCTTGTTGAACAGATCTTCAGAAAACATCATGTTGGTGACCCTGAGGCTGAAAAACACTATTAACGCCCTTCCAGGACTGGCTGGCAAGGCAATACTTGCCAAGTCAGTCCCATGCGCAAATCCACTACCGTCATCTTCGTCATGGCTTGGCCCAACAACAAATGGGAATATGTCAAATGAAACCTTAAATTCTGTTATGTTGGGGTTTACAGGATCAGGAACTTTCATGGTAGCAGCATCAGAGTTCACTGGTTTGGCAGGTAGAATGGGGCCTGTGATGTCAGGTCTTGACCCTACTGTGTGCTCCTGTACTGAGTCATCTGAGGTTATTTGTTTGGTAGGTTTGAATGTTGGCTGATAAAATGATGGTACAGTGGTGGAACTGAGGGTCTCCAAATGTTCTGAAACATCTGGAATGACAGACCTTGTGGACTGAAATATTTTAGTCGAGTCTCCATCTTCAATATTATCTGATAAAACAGGCTCCTTTGCAACAGTTGCATTATAAGTGTGCATTACATCGGTTGAAGTCTGTTGAAGAACCGAATGAGTAGATGGTTGGGTAGGTAGAGGTTCTGTGGTTGATTCCGATAAAGCTTCAGCCTCATCTATTGATGAATGTGATATCCGAGTGAACGGAGAGTCCTTTTCAGGAGACAGGGAAGCTGAATGATCTACACTTGGCTCTTCAGTAGCTATTGTTGTTGGAGATGTTGTTGCGACCAAGATTTCATCCTCAGCTAAATCCTCCTCTGAGAGTTTAGTTGCTCGACTTTCTGTAGGCATAAGCTTGATGCCTTCCATCTCCTCATCTAGAATCTTGACTTCTTCATCTGAACCTTCTACCTCTGGCCATAAAAATGCAGGTAACTCAGTGACACCTTTGGTTACAGGATGCTCAACAGCTTCTGAATAAGTAGTAGGACCTTCCACAGAAACTGTATCAATTTCTAAGATTACAGGTATTTGCGTGGTTGAAGGCATTTCATTTGACTTTGTTGTGGAGGTCAGTGTTTCCTGAATCTGCTTGTTTTCTGTTAAAGTAGTATGTTCCTCCATAGCTACTGCTGTGCTTGGTGGGATCAAAGTGGGTGTAACAGGTCGTTCTGAATAGTCCTTATCAGCAGGTGAAATGACTGTATCAGGACTTTGTGATGCATCCACATCTTGGGTTTCTGCTGAAGTGTACACATGTAGCAAGGGTCGACTGGTCACATGTGTAACCATAGTGGTAGATTCATCTGGAAAATAGTCATCATATTGTTCAGGGGCTACTTGGGTCTGCATAGAAAGCTCGACAGTCAAAGTCTTCATTGTCCAAAAAACTGGCGCTTGGTCAGTTGTTGTGTAGTGAGGATTAGTACGAATGTCTTGTGTCACAAGAACCCTGTCCATGAATGGCTCATTGGGTGTCAGATCTTGGTGGGGAGGCTCAAGCTGTTCCTCTATAGATTCCTGATCTTCCTGAGGATGGTGTACCTCATCTTTCTTCAAGACTTCTTCTGGTGTTCCTGACTCCCAAGGCCAAATGTCAGAACCTAGATGATCTCCAGAGAACCCTGAGCCTGAACCCAGGTCTATCAAGTCACTCTGAGTAGTCAACTCAACATCAGGAGAGTCCACAGGAGAAACTGAGTTATCTTCCAACTTGTGAGGTGATTCAGAAGGTAAGGCAACTTCAGTTATCATGCCTGTGGTAGGACTGACTGTAGTTGCAGTCTGTAAGAATCCCTCCTCTTCAAGAATACCATCATCTGAAACAAGAACACAACATTTTAGAACCATATTACTGCCTTTAGGTGGGAAATAATTCATGAGAGGTAAGACTCACTCTCTGTAGCAGGAGCAGGTGCACTGCTTGAGGTCTCAAATTTAGAGGTAAGCTCAAAGTCAAAGTTCTTCCAAGACAAATCTGTGGGAGACAGAGTGGGACTTTCCTCAAAGATGATTACATCATTTGTGTCCTTATTCCGATCATCCATCCAGGGATCTATTGTGTGAATGTGGTTAAGGAAGTCATTATTTGTAATGAAGATGTCATTGTTGGATAATTCCTGCCTTGGAACATCTGGTGGCTTCTCAGAGGCAAGAACATTATCCTAGGATTTAATGATTGAACAGTCTTGGTTAGTTACTATTGACTTAAATTATTTTCGAGAAATAATGCAAATATATTTGAGGTAGGTCTACATAAAGGTTGCTGACAAAAAGATGAGCCAAAAGACCCTATAACTTTTAATACTGTGGCCTATGTCCACTGAATGTCCTTATGTTTCAGCTGCTAAAATTATGTCCATCATTTGACCATCAAAAAATAGAAAAAAAATTGGACAGAGTGAAGAAAAGTACACTTATGGTGTTAGTGGAAGAAATTTTCCTCAAACTTCTCAGTGAATTACACTGGAAATACATTTTCTTTTTCCAGAGAAATGTCAGTGGAAATATTGCATAGACATACTAAAAAAAGCACACGTGCACATGATCTTCACACCATCTTGAGGATCTGGTCCTAGGTGGGTTATTGACTAATGCATATTTGACCAGAAGACAGTCTTTAACTGTTCCATACACCAGAATTTAACATTTAACCTTCATGCAGATTTGGAATATGTCATGTTGTCTATATAACAACTGGTTGTATATACATTCATGAGTTATTCACACCATTTTATTTTTATGCAAGTAATGAGTGAGGTGCTACTGGAACTAGATCACCATCAGTTGCACACACTGGCCTCATTCATGAAACATGAGCAGCATGAATTTCTGTGTAAATCATTCGTAAAACCATTCTTACGTAAACTGTCACTTTTAATTCAGTGCAACAATTTACATAAGAATGGCTTCACGAATAATTTACACAGAAATTAGTTATGCTTGTATTTCTTGAATTAGGTCCACTGACCATTTAATGTAGAACAAATGGCTAGACTGACTTTCCTATAGAACTAGTTTAATGCACCCTACTAGTTAGGTTTATAATTTGCATCAACAGCTAGCTGATCATACAAACAAATATCCATCTTAAACAGGGCAGATCAGATAAAGCATCAACTTCTAATTAACTTTAAGTAACTAACATGTGTCTTTGGAGGCAAGGATAATATTACCTGAGAGAGAGAACATGTTTCCAGATACAGACATGGACATAGCGCACCAGCCAAAACAAGACATTAAATCTACTTAATAAGGGTATTGAAAGAAGTGCCAGTTTTGTCAAATGTAAGAGGAAAAACCGAGAGTAAATTCTAAGATTATTGCCATGTTTGGTATCCAATGTGTCTTTCTAATTAAACTACAGACTGTGAAGAAAGCTGCTCGGCCTCTGCAATAAATATATGTCAAACTGAGATTAAAAACAGATTATTTTCAATATTTCATAGTGCCTGAGCTAAACAATTTTAATAAAATAACATGCTTACTTGTGTCTAGAGAATACTCGAGCTGGAAAATTGACTTGAATAGTTTTACAGACCTGCTGTATTATCCCATAGCTGTGCTATAATCTGTTTTAATGACATGCCATGAAAACCCATTTTATGTGCAAGGTAATTTTTCTTATCATGTAACAACAAAAACATACATGTGATTGCCATTAGTGTGACTCATTTTTCATTTAACAGCTTTGGAAGGATTCACATTCACACTTGGGAGTAATTGCACTGTAATGAGGTGAAAAAACCCTGAATCCTAAACTGCAGCTCTGGGTAGGGATTCTTGACTGGACAGTCGTGGTTACCCATTTACTGGGTGGTCCTGCCAATGACCATTGACTCACCATCATGTCACTGGAGTCAAGCGGTCTGGTGGTTGGTTTGGAAGACTCCGGTGTCTCCACTGTGAAGCCAAAACAGAGACAAATCACATCAAATTATATTTAAAATTGCTCAAGCACAGTTCATACCCATACTGGTATCTCTTCAAGAGATTGGCTCTGAGGGCTGCAAGATTAGTCTGCCAAAACCAGAGATAAGAACCATGAAGGCTCTTGCTTCTGTTAAAAATGCATACAACCAAGCAGTGTAAGAGGATATGCCACAATTGTCAACATATGGCATTTCGGGTTCATTCAGCTACAGTTAGCAATTTACCACTGTGACAGAACACAAACTTGAACCTGAATGTTTATAATAAACATCAGTAATAAGCAATCAGCTCAACACCCTGATGTCTTGGGTTCCCTATAATGGATCCACAATGTGTCTCTACTTCGTAGAGAATGTCTTACCATTTTCCAGCTGCAAAGAATCAGGGTCCACTTCCAGAGTGGTGTTTCTGATGAAATTCTCCTTGTGGAGGGCTTCGGTGATGTAGTTTCGGAAGTCGGTGATGGTGTAGACCACAGTAGGTAACTCATCAGGATCTGTGAAGGAGTTCTCAACCATGTTGGAATGTAGGTTTATGTAATCCATGGTCTCATTACTTATTCCTGCACCATCGCCCTCAAGAACCACAGCGTAGTGTACCACCACAGCCAGGCCTCTGAGAAATGCAAAGAAAACAGTGACTGTTTGAGGTAAAAAAGAAAAAATAAAGAAAAAAAAATAAAGAAAACATACTATGCTTCGTCAAAGGCCTCATTGGCTGTAAACTGGCATCAAGACTGAAGCAGTTATGTATGAAATGGCTCAACTACAGTACAGCAGGATGTTTCCATGTTGGAGTCTACTCTGTTTTTGTCGGTTTGTCATATTTGATCACATTCTACAACTTTGTTTACATAATTCCTAAGCCCAGTGGTAAATTAAAGTGAAATACATTCAGAGAAGAACAGCTTACACTAAATGACCTAAGGTGGCTTGGTGGTTTTATATGGATTAAGGTCTAGTTGTTCTACTAGCACCACCAAGCTGGTCTGGTTGGTTTCCTAGCCTGGTTAAGCTGGTTTAACTCATCAACCACCTGATGTCCCAGTCTAACCAACTGAAAAGTGATGGTTAACTCTCTAAAACCTCTCTAAAACTACTGAAACAGACCAGCTTAACCAACACGGACAGGCTAAGAGACACTGGTTTAAGCCGTTTTCAGTTTTTTAGTAGCTAGCAACCAAATATGTCACAGAATATTCAGCAGCCAGCTGTTGGTTACTAGGGGAAATAAAAAGAAAGCTGACCTAGATTTTTTTTTTTTGCCACATATTTTTCTATGAGGGTTAGAAAACCTAGTGCGTTTACGACCAGATCAATTTTCTCTCCTATGACAGATAAAACCTCCAAGAGGATTTAATTTCTTTGGCACTCCAGAAATGCTAATTAGTTTTAAATGGCTTTAAGTGAGAACATATCTGTTCTCATGGCCTCATAAAGCTCACAATATGCAGTTATCCATTGTGTGGGTTATCTGAGGCCTCGCTGATAAACCACAGGAAATATTGGCATGCTACATTGCCTTGAGAGCAGAGAACATTAAGCATTCAATCCCATCATGCTTGGCAACTGGGCATGCATTTAGCATAGTGGCTTATCACATTTAAGGTGGCGATTGGCCAGACAAAGTAACCCACTGATACACACACACATAAGATGTCACACCTAAATGACCATCCTTTCAGTCAATTGATTTTGCAAGGCTAATGAGGCAGCAAGCACATGACCTTACCAAGAAAACAGTGTGAAAGCGATTTCAGAGCAACGCTCTATAAAATACTACATAATATGGTGGGTGGAAAATTCAGGCACATGAATTTCTCATTAGATGTTTTGGAGGAGTTATGGGTCATGCAGCTGTGTGATATGGCAGGGTGGGGAGATGGATTTATCAGGCCTGGGTGAAACATTGCAGAAATATTAGTAGTGATAGCCCAAATTACATTAATATCTGTTTTCTTCATTTTGAGGTGTGATTAACTGTGATTTATAAAAGCAATGCATTTAGATTCCGAGTTTGAGCTGTTGTGAACTTTTTCCTCTTCGGAGCAGAGACCAGGAGACGTTGGGGTATCTTTCAAGCAGAAGTTACTCTTTATTGAGAACTCGCTGTGCGTCGCTGCAGTCATCCAAGTCTAACTATTGCTCAGCACAGTAGAGTTTATATCTTTCAAGGGGGAGGGATACATAGTGGTGGAGACAATCTAAACAAAGCATGCAAATGCAGTACAGGAATCAGCCCATTACCAGAATTTCCCCAGCCCTGACCTCATCAGCATAACAGTGTCATTCAAATGCATAGGTGCTAATCCAATCAGCCTGACAGTATTGCCCATACCGTCATATTATAATAGGGACAAAGGCACAGCTGTGCCTTGAGCTTAGCATTCACCTTTAACTTAGGTCAGGAAGTGCATAAAGACAAAAGGTTAATGTCTCAGTCACCTGGGCTGCCTGAATTGATGTTCTTAGAATGTCATCATCTTCACCTCAAAATGTAAAACACACATTGGAACCTAAATCTATCGTTTAATAAATTTGTAATCCAACAGAGCTAAATAAGAGTTAGAATACTTACCCTTCAATGTCCTTCTGTGGCCTGGGATATTTTATTAAGAAAAAAAGAATGATATTAAAAATCAACATATATTATTTTGCTATTATTTTCATCTGTATGCATAATCATATAAATTACCATAAAAATCATACCTGAACTCAAGGATGAATATTTTCTTGAAACCTGGGAGCCTTTTAAAAACTTCTTCAATCTTCAAAAAAAATAAAAAAAAATAAAAAGGAGATGCTATAAATGTACAATAATATATATATATATATATTAGGGGTGTAACGATACACATATTCGTATTGAACCATTCAGTACGAGGCTTTCGGTTCGGTACGCATTACAAACCGAATGATTCGTTGGACTAAGCCTATAATGTTTGGAAAATAAAAGCTTAAAGTGTGTGAAATATCAGTGCCACTGCGCTCAACAACGCAGCCCAAACGATGTAACAGGCAACGTGCTGTCTGCCCCACGACCAACCCTTGCTGGATTTGGCATTTCCAATTAATGTAGGCCTGTTACATTCTTATTTTTATTATGCCTATTATTATGAAGTTACTTTTATTATTAAATTAAAAGTACAATTAATTTGCCCCGCAAAAATTTACGCATAACTGATGCGCTGCAAGGATAAGATTAGGCTATATTTACTCCTCAATTAAAATGGTTTTAAAAAAGGTCTTTTAAAACAGGTCTATTAGGCTATACAATAAATTATAGTCCTATAATTAAAATATTAACACTGCAGTCATCAATAAAAATCAATGAAATAAAAAGCTTTTATTTCAAGCACCAACTTTCAAAAACAACCTGTTTAACACGAAATATGTTTCTTATTTTACGGGCCACAAGAGAAATATAAAGGAAATGAAAACAGCTATAGGCTATACCATTATCAGCATATGTTGAAGTAGATTCATCTATCTTCGTCTCTGAGAGAATATGTGGCGTCAGATGCCGAAAACTTCATCATTACTCCATTCCGTTTTTACTTTCACTTTCTGCATTGACTGAGATTAAGACGTTCACCGGCATAAATCTTGCGCAAAGTTTGCACATGTACAAACGCGTGCTTGTCTGATTGCGACGTAACCAATTACCCCGCCCCCCGTATCGAAAATGTACCGAACCGTGACACCACTGTGTCATATCGAACCAAACCGTGAATTTTGTGAACCGTTACACCCCTAATATGTATGTATGTATATACATCACTTGTCATTTGTCACCAAATAAATAAATGTATAGATGCTGCTTACCTTATCGATGAACAGTTCAGATAGATGTTGATAGTAGTAACTTGATGGATCTCTCAGAGCATCATCATAACTTTCACCTCTTATCTTAATACTCAGCTCCACAATATAGTCGCCGACAGGACGTACTGGTTGGACCATAATGTCATCAATTTCATTTCCAATCTATATATATGAAAAATAAATAATAATATTTTTTTAAGAGGAACTCACAATTACTGAGATAAAATATACAGTATACACAAGTGTATTTTTAAAATGAACTAAAATGTCTTAAATAATTATCTATTATAAATTTAATGTGCTCACCATGCTGTTTTCATCTAAAATATCATTAGAAATGTCCTGTGGCAAGTTTTGTAATGTGGTAGAGAAAGTCTTTTGAATAGTAGTTGTCAAGTCATTTAGTACAACCGTCATATCCTCGACTTTCAAGATAGGAGTTGGGATATCGTCTTCTGCAGGTTCCGATTGGACCACACGTATGTCAGGTATTTTAGGTACTGTCTCAGGCACCTCTGAAAGTTCAGATATTGACAAAGGTGTCTGAGATATGACCTCAGGTGTCTTCGAGATAGATCCACTTGTCTCTACTTCGGGTGCTTGAGATATAACTTTGGGTGCTTGAGATATGTCATGAGTTGTTTCTGTCATGACATCAGCTTCTGTAATGGCCTTAGGTGTCTCCATTGCAACTCCAGGTGTCTCAGATAAGGAGTCTCCTCTGGTCTCATGCATATCTGAGACTTCATGTGTGATTTCCACCTCAACTTTAGGTGTTTCCTGTTGAATTTTTGATGGCTCTGTAACTTCACGTATGTCCTCATTTATGGTAGTTGTCAGTATATCTTTTTCCAACTTAGTAACAGTAAGATCTGGCATTGTGCCTTCAAAAACTATGAAAAGTGTTTCCTCACCACCTTCATTCTTTTTAGTTGTGTCTTCTACCTTATCTTCCATGCCTTCAGTTTCAAACTCTACAATGTCAGTTTCAGGGGTATCAATGTCAAAAAAAGTATCAGGTGTGGCCTTGGATGTGATTCCAGTTGTGGTCTGACTTGCGGTCTTAGTAGAAGTTTCTGTTCTCTTAATAGAAGTTTCTGTAGTACTTTTCTCAGATGATTCTTCTAAGATGACAGCTTCCGTTGCATCACCCAAATCAGAAGTAGTTTCACTTGTTCCTCCAACAAAATCTTCAAGCATGTTTTCAAGAACATCATCTGTGGTAATGTCAAATTCAACCTCAGCAACTCCTGTTGGCTCTGTTGTCATCTCACCAGGTTTTGCAATGGCAGTTATGTCCTTATCAACATGTTTGTCTTTCTCAGTAAACACAGTAGCTTCGGTAGCTTCTGTAGTTTCCTGTGTCAATCTAGGTGTCTCACCAGCTGTCACCTCAACAACTTCTGGGGTCTCAGTTATAATGTCCTCTTCCTTACCTAAATGATCCTCTTCAGCATCAGATGAGTCATCTATAGGCTCATATGTTTCCTTTGACCATTCATGAGTACTCTCTGTCATAGTACCTGGTAGTTCTTCATCTGTCGGCACCTCTGGTGTAGGTTTAGTGTAGGGTGTCTCTTCCTCCTCATCTTTGTCACGTAATGTATCAATTGCAATGTCTTCAGGTCCACCCTCTGTTGATACTACCTCAGGTGATGTATTTACAGGTGTAGTAGGTGACAGAATTTCTGGCTTTGTGGTCACATGTGTGATTTCAACAACATCCTTATCTGTCAGAGCTTTTGGCAACCCTTCTGTGGGGGGATTAGGCGAAACCTCTGTCAGCGCTGTAGGAGCTGTCTGTGCTGGTTTCTCTGGTAAGACACTCTGAACAGGAGGTATTTCTGTAAGAGAGTCTACCGCAGGTCTATGAGTAGACATTGTGGCTTCTGAAACATCTACATGCTGAATGGTAACAAGTGCTGATTTAACAGGAGTTTCAGTAACACCCTCAACCTCAACCTCATTTTCAGAAATAAAATTTTTAATGGATTCTCTAGTGACTACCTCACGAGTATTAGTACTTATTCCTTGCAAGTCCCCAAGAGTTGTGGGTTGATCTGTCTCATACTTTCTCGAGGTGGAACCTACTGGAGTTCTACCAGTGGTCATCAGTGTAGCCTCTGACACAACATCAGCTTCTACATGTTGAATTGTAGCATCAGCTGATTTAAGAGGACCTTCAGTAACACCTCGCCCCATGTACAGTTTAGTTACAGAAATCTCTTCAGTAGATTCACTGGTGATTTCTTTAGGAGTATTGGTACTTATCCCTACTGAGTCCTTAAAACTTGTGGGAATGCCATAATCATATTTTCCTGAAGTAGAATCTTCTAGATTTCTAGCATTTGTCATCAATGTAGACTCTGAGACAATGTCAAACTTTTCATGTGGAATGGTAACTTCTGCTGTCTTAACAAGTCCTTCAGTAACATCCATTTTCACAGTGGCCTCACTTGTGAGTTCAGTAGGTGAAAAAGTGATTATTCCCAGAGAGTCTTCAAAGGATGTGGGAAGAATGTACTCATAGTTTTCTAAAGTAGTATCTTCTGGATTTCTATCAGTGGTCATTAATGTAGACTCTGAGACAATGTCAAACTCTTCATGTGGAATGGTAACATCTTCTGTCTTAACAGGACCTTCAGTAGCATCCTGTTTCACTGTAGCCTTCACAGTGGCCTCATTTGTGAGTTCAGTAGGTGAACTAGTGATTATCTCTAGTGAGTCCTCAAAGGATGTGGGAATAATATACTCATATTTTCCTGAAGTAGAATCTTCTGGAGTGCTATCAGTGGTCATTAATGTAGACTCAGAGACAATGTCAGCCTTTTCATTTGGAATGGTAACATATAAAGTCTTAACAGGACCCTCAGTAACATCCTGTTTCACAGTGGCCTCATTTGTGAGTACAGTAGGTGAACTAGTGATTATCTCTATGGAGTCCTCAAAGGATGTAGGAATAACATACTCATATTTTCCTGAAGTAGAATCTTCTAGAGTTCTATCAGTGGTCATTAATGTAGACTCAGAGACAATGTCCACCTCTTCATGTTGAATGGTAACACCTGCTGTATTAACCAGACCCTGAGTAGCATCCTCTCCCATCTCTGGTTCCGATTCTGAATGAAGCTCTTCAGTGATTTGACTGATGATTACCATAGGAGTATTAGTGTTTATCCCTGGTGAGTCATCCAAGGTTGTGGGAATATCATGCTTGTGTTTTTTTGAAGTATAATCTTCTGGAGCTCTATCAGTGGTCAATAATGTAGACTTTGAGACAACATCAGTTTCATGTTGAATGGTAACACCTGGACCATCAGTAACATCCTGTCCCAACTCTGTTTCTAAATAAAGCTCTTCAGTAAAATCAGTGGTGACTATTGTAGGAGAAGTGCTTATTCCTAGCAAGTCCTCAAAGGTTGTGGAAATCTCATAATCATAGACTCTTGAAGTAAACTCCTCTGGAGTTCTATCAGACTCTGAGACCATTTCAACCTCTTCATGTTGAACAGTAATATTTAATGTTTTGACAGGACCCTCAGTAGCATCCAGTTCAACCTCCAGTTCAGTTTCTGAAACAGGTTTCCCAGTGGCCACACTTGTGTGTTCTATAGGTGAACCAGTGCTTCTCCCCGTTGAGGCCTCAAAGGCTGTGTCAGGCTCTGGAGTGATTCCAAGTGTCATCTGAAGCTCTGCAGCCATAGTGGTAATTAAGATTTGGTCTGCAGTAGTCTGTGGTGTGATGTCCTGTGAATCTGTTACTGCCTCAGGAATCAGAACACTGACTGGGTGAGGAAAAAGAAAGAAAGAAAGTAAGGAAGTGACAGAAATAAAAGAAAATAAGATGTCATAAGATGAAGTTACGTCCATTAATTGCATGCTCTTATTTGTCTTCAGGACATCAGGGCCAAACATGTAGCCTATCTTTGAGACTAAGTCCATGCACAAATAATTACTTACATTTGACTAAATGGAAGGACTGTCTAAGGATCCTGACACCTCTACTGCATTACAAGCTAATGAGTACCTAAAATGGATTAAAGTCTATTCTGAGAGCAGTGCATATCCTGCGCCAGAGAGTACTAGGTCTCTATTGACATGACTGCAGGGTCTCATACAGACATTAACAATGAAGATTAATCAGAGCATAACTTAAATCAACTGACTGCAAAAATCAGTAAATAGACATAAGGCTTTCCAGACTTATTTTTAAATATTTATAAACACAGGGAATAGGAACACAGATCCATTGTTTAAGTGGCATAATTTTTAAACAATGTAGTAAACTAGACTGACCTTCTTGGGTTGTGGCCACGCTTGCTTGTGTTGGCGCAGTAGTCGTAGTCTGATGTCTGCGAAAGAGAAGACAATTATTATTTTTTTTTTTTTTGATTTTGAAGTGACGTGTGGCCAAGTATGGTGACCCATACTCAGAATTTGTGCTCTGCTCTGCATTTAACCCATCCAAGTGCACACACACAGTAGTGAACACACACACACACTGTGACCACACACCCGGAGCAGTGGGCAGCCAATGCTACAGCGTTCGGTGCCTTGCTCAAGGGTCTCACCTCAGTCGTGGTATTGAAGGTGGAGAGAGCGCTGTACATTCACTCCCTCCACCGACAATTCCTGCCGGACCCGAGACTCGAACACGCAACCTCTGGTTACATGTCCAACGCTCTATCCATTAGGCCACGACTGCCACACAAAATGCTTTTGAAGGCCAGGAACATACCCAAAATCTACAAAATCTAAACTTCTTATTGGCATCCAAGTTTAGTTTCCCCCTTAAGGATATGAATTAAACCATAAGTAGAGCTATGTTTCTAAAGCTAGTGGAAAGTGAACTAGCTTTAGCAGGGACTAAAGGATGACTGAAATGTTTGCAGTCTGAAGCCAGGGGTCTGTATCCAGCTTTTACTGTTAATGGGTGGTTTTGTCTGCAAAGCATCAGTGTGTGCTCTGAATTAGCTGCCTTGCTAAGGAACTGGCATTTCAGATTATTCATTTAGGGTTATGATACATACGTTATAATCTGAGCTCCACACTGGACATTTGCAGATTTATTTATATTCAGGCTGCTGAGCAGTACTACTGTATGCAAATTATGTTCTTTTATGCCTATGAGTAACCTGGGATCTTGAAGTCCTACCTGCATTCAGGTTGCCATGGACTGGTGGGCGCACTATCATAAGACAAATATAGGAATTATTTGATTACACTGTTATTTTAGAAACAGCGGAATGTGACGTGGTTCTTGTTTTTGTCTCTATAGCACATTATTATGTGAAATATGGATAAATGTGCTGTGTCGACCAAGTTTGGTGGCAGCTTGTGTGAGATGTAACACAGTGTAAAGCTTGAAAGTTTAAAAGTATTTCCCCTCGCAATATTATCATATTCATGTACCATGATATTAACATAGTACTCCAAGGTGCTTCAAAGAATACCATGGTATTATGATGGTAGATGTTTATAAGCAGTTCTCACCTTGTTGATGTCATTGAAGCTGCTCCTACCCTCTGCAAAATACCATAAAAATAAGTTTGTAAGAATTTTTAATTTGTAAGAATTTTCAGTATCTTCAGTAAAGTGCTGATTTGAGAGTTATTTGTTCCGTATCATGACATAAGCAAGGATACTTACACTTGAAATCAGAGCAAGGTGCTCAGCTGACTGGCTAAAGCTCTGGCCAATGTCAAACACGCTAACGCTACTATTTTGACATTTCCTCATCCAGATCTGGTACTCTTCTTTCTCAGGTAAGCGATCCCAGAAGATTTTGAAAGCCTCCCAAACAGTTTCCTGGCACACTGAGGCACACAAACAAATGCAGACAGATCTACAGATACCCATAAGCATGCCAACACATACAATGTAAACACGCACACACACACACACACACAAAGCTCTCAAATATAAGAAAAAAACAGGAACAGAAAAACAGCTAAAACATTGAGGAAAAGGTACCTATTTCATCCTGAATATATTCTGACAAAGTATCAGTTTTTGTTTATTAGTGCATCACTGCATTAGCTTTAGCAACATGCTAACCTCAAACTTAGAGCACTTTGTCATTTGAACTATGCACTTTGTAGAGTTGCTGTCTATGAGTGCACTCCAGATCAGTCACTTAAGAGGTTCAGTTTAATTTATGATGATGCTCCCAGTAAAGACATCAGACAGTAATGCAACTCTCTAGGTTTTGGAAAAGAACTAGTGAACTATAAACAGCGTAGAAGACAAAATCTGCCAAAACACCAGCTATGAACTCTGCTGTAGTGGAAATTGACATCACTTTAAATGGATACACCTTTCATTTAGAAGACAGAAATACAGAAATAACTGAATTATTTCTTTATTTCTAAATTGAATAAAGAAAAAGTAATAACTAACATAATGGAAACATATCTTATCCTTATCCACACACGTCAATTGTTCCAGACAAACATAGTTTCTTTTATTTCTCAATTTGTGAACCAAAACGACTATTTTGGTACGTGTCGCATACTTTCTCAACATATCCTGCAAGTGGAAAATTAAATGCACAGATGGGGGATGTTAACCCTTGCTAAACATTTTGCGACTCCAGTCGAAACGTTCCATCTACATCTGCCTGCCATACCGACTGTATATGACGACTACCAGAACTCAAGTGCGTAGGAGGGCAAAGGTCACAAGTTTTCCTGGCAGAGCGAAGGATCTGATCGCCGTCTACAGTGATTCAGTAGCAGTAAGGAGTGAATGAGGAGCAATGAGGGAGAAACAGGGAATCCTGGACTTTCCTACTGGAACAATACATGTTGACAGCATTTGACCAGCTTTGTCAAACATCTCAAGCTCATGCTGACAGCCACATCTTCATTATCAGCCATAAAGGGACAGATTACCCGAAAATAAAAATGACGTCATTATTTACTCAACCTCATGTTGTTTGGATCCCATATGATTTCTATGTTTCCATGGAACTCAAGAGAAGTTATTGAGTTGAATGTCCAGGCTACTGTTTTGCATGCATTTACATTTATGCATTTAGCAGACGCTTTTATCCAAAGCGACTTACAGTGCATTCAGGCTATACATATTTTTATTTATTAGTATGAGTGTTCTCTGGGAATTGAACCCACGACCATTTGCGCTGCTAACACAATGCTCTACCACTGACCCACAGGAACACCATACAACCAAAGTGAAAACATTTCACAAAGCATCATAATAGTAGTTGTGTGCCTATATACACTCTTAAAAAATAAAGGTTCTTTATTGGCATTTATGGTTCCATGAATAACTTTTAACAATCCATTTAACCATTCCATTGCACAAAAAGTTCTTTAGATTTTTGAAATATTCACTAAAGTTTTTTTTATTGAGGAATCTGAATATTTCTTCTATGGGATTACTGCAAAAAAAAAACTTTTTGGAATTTTATTTTTAAGAGTGTACAGTAATATTTTGCTTTAATTTTTGGATGAATGAATTTCTTTAGCATATAAAGTGGGGGAACACAATACTTAAATCAGTGTTTCACACAAATTGTATTTGTATTCAATTATAAAAAAATGCAAAACAGACACGTTCACAAGTCATCTCTGACGTTTGGACACTGCTGTACATGTAATAAAGCACCAGAGTACCCTATAATAGGGTTCCGTGGCTAAACGTAATCAACTTTCCACTAACACTGCTAGAATAACCTTTATGTAAAACAGCAACACTTGGTTCTCAAGTTTTCGTAATTAGATTCAATAGGGTCATCTGGCTCCTATTAATGCAACAGCAAGAAACATTATTCTCAGCGGTGGTCTCCAATAGAGTTTAATACTATGATTGCATCTAACTTCACAGTCTAACATGTGAACTTTAGAAAGTGCATGATGTGAAAAAGTGGGTTGAGTGCGTCTGAATATTTGTGCACGATTATAAGTAAGACAGAGGCAAAGAGACTGTGTTTCTGATGTTTCGAAACCGTGGTTCAAATATGCGGTTATTTGGATGTTAATGGAATTGGTCAGGTTGGCTTAGTTTATTATTATTGATGAAAAGTAGAGAAGCATGAGCTCATTTTTCTCACATAATGATCTCAAAGAGCATCCATTTACACTATAGAATTCATCTGCAATGTACTGTACCTTACAATTACCATTCTTGGCGACTATCCCAGAATATCTCAATAGCCACCGAAATTTCTGGTTCTTACCTCGCAGGTGAAAGTAGTTCAGATGATTCTGTATTGCCTGTTGCACCGTCTCATGTGAGCAAAGTTTAACTCCACTGGGAAACAGAAGGTCTCTTTTCCATCTTGAAAGAGCCGTTTTCCCCTCACTGGACCAGGTTTTATCTTTTAATGGCACCAACGAGTGATTCAATACTTCTTTGATGTCCAAAAAAGTTGTAAATCCATTTGGTAAATAATCCTCAGAATCTGAAGAAGAACAAAGAGCACATGGTCACAAGACTGCATGCATCACAAAACTCCTCAAGGCCTTTATGTAGAGTAGGATACATACCTGCATCTATGGAAAAATGTCCGGTCAACAACAATACCAAAACCCACCAAATGCATTTAAAAGATAAATCAGGCATAATGATTCCTTATTCTGGCACACTTTAAAGAAAAAGTTGTCAATTTTTAGTTCACTGATGGATGTAATTTGGGCATCCCTCCTTACAGTCCCAAAAACTTGTACATAGTTGAATTAATTAGTCTGCATTGTCACTAGATCCTTTCCTTCACGGAGGGATGCGATCACGTAGCTTTGAGCTGACGTCTCCACATGCGGCTTAGCAGATGGCTCTTTGGAAGATTTTTCTTGCCCGCTAATCCTATTAGTTAATTCTTCTGAGGAAGCTTGTCGAGAAGTCAATGATACTCCTATATTGCCCACCTGTGGGATTCGTCTGGATTGCCGAGACGTCCAATTTCAGTCACGCAATTTGCGGTTTGATCCGTTGAGGAGTTCAATTATGAGTGGATTCCATGCTGCCATTGTCTGCAATTGGAAGTTGCAATGATATCATTGATTAATTGCGCAATCTACCATGAAAGATCTCTTGCTAAGTGTTTGACTAGATGTGACATCCTGTAGGGTTAGCCCTTTGTCTACAAGTTTGCCACGTGCTTTGACCATACAGCTTACAGGAACTTCATCTTTATTGGGTTTTGGGTGTGTTCCATCATGGCAGGGATCGTATGAACAGATGGCACAAGCTTGGACCAAACAATTCCAGGTTTCGTAAGGTATCAATGGTTCGGTGGATGATATTAAAACCACAGCTGTTCATTCAACACATATTGATTTGAATTAACTCTAAATTTCTGATTGTAAAGTAGGGTTGTGCCGATAGACGATAGGAAATTGTGTATTGACGATCGTCAGAGATATCGCCTGTGGCTGATGCCTTTGACGATATCAAGACGTTTATTATTATTATTATCAGTCTAGTATTAGTCTAGTATCAGTCTAGTATTATCTAATTAATATTAGCTTATTTGTTCCATCATATTTATTTTTACGCATGTTTACAGTGTTGCGCGTTATAACCAATAACACACAATTCTGTTGACTTTATGAATGCAATGGCCAATCAGAGGCGTTCAGATGAGTCATCGCTGAAACACTGGAGTTTTGTTGTTGAGTGCGTGTGCTCACTGAACTCCGCTCACTTGCGAATTCTCTCATCATAAATAAAGTGCAGATGTATGTGCGATGCAAGTACAGTATAAGAGATAGATTCACTGATTATAAAAGGAGTGTTTTTTAAAGTGCACAAACTCATGCTAGACTGAAGTCAGTGATGTTGTTCTTTGATAATGTAAATGTTCTTTAGCTGCTGTTTGAATAACTGAGGAACTTTAAGTATTATAATTAGTAAATAATGTTGTTTTATTGAACTATTATCATGTTAAATACAAATTCAGTCATATTAAAAATATTTTTTGACATTCATATGCTACTTGACTAAATATATATATTTAATAGATTACACTAACATAAGACCTTACCCTGGAGTTGTTTCACTCTTCGCTATAAAAATAAGTAATTAATTAAATAAATTAGCTAAATAATATCGGTGATCTCACAGGCTGACGAAAGGACGACATGACATATGGAGCATATCGCCCAAAACTATTGTAAATATCATTTCTGAATGCTGGCTTGTCTGAAAGGTTATGAAGATACTTCGGCAGTTTGCAGTTTAGCACATTGAAAATAGTTATATATGCCATAGTTGGTAAGGTGTTGCTCAACAGCTCTGCCAAGATGTTCCGAGTTGCTAGGGTGTTCTGAGAGACAGACAGACAGACAAGGCAAGATTTCACTTTGGAAGTGTGAATGTTAAAAGCGCCAGATGGTTCAGAAACTGAGCTGACGGACTCTGGTGTAAATACTCCGTTGAGTTTGATGGTAAAGGGTGTTTGACGGGAAGCAGGCGGTGGGTGTGACAGATCAAATCCTGTGTGACATCTGCAGCTTTGTGTTCTCTAGCTTTTTTACTTCTTTCATTCTTGCACTCGTCCTACTAACAATGCCCAAAATGCACCAAAATGCATTCCTAAATTATTCACCAATATGAAGACTTTTCCAAGCTTTACTTAGCTTAAGTTTTTGTAATTTTATGTACTTTTTTAATTTATACATTTTATTTTATTTTAGTACTAAAAAAAAAAAAAAAAAAAAACTTATTTCAGTTAAACTTTTTATTATTAAATTTCAGCTGTACTCAGTTAATGAAAACACTTTGATAGTTTTAGTGATACAATAACAATATTATATGATGAATTTTTAAATGCATGATACAAAAAAATAAAATGTTTAATGTGACCCTTATGATTTTTTAAAAATATATTTTCAAATGATGATGATGATTAAGCTGAACAGTAATTCTGGTAATAGACATTATGACAATAGTCACCGGTCCACTTATCACAACTCCTGACTTCAGCAAGTTGTGTAAGCGTTTAGGTAACACTGGCTTCACCGGTGTATAGGTTGATGTCCTGAATTAAAATAGCTTAGAGAAAGACAAAGGAAAGGTTGGAGCAGGTCGGCATGGCAGCACCCCAACACCTTGACCTATTGAATTCAGACAGACCTATTTATAAAAGAAATCTTGCGCTGTCTTTGTCTGCAACACTATGTCGAGTACAAAGGACAAAGTTAGAGCCAGACAGTGACGGTGACATTTCAAGAAGGTTTAATGGTTAGACATTAGTTATTGGATAAAATGGCAAGTTGATGGACGCTCGCCCGGCAGAGATCTATCCAGACAGTCAGATAAGCATTTAATCTTCAGTCACTTCCATTCACATTACTGTACTTGGTTGATATGATTTAGCAGAAAGACACTTAAAGTTCATATGCACTTCTTAAAGAAATAGTTCACCCATAATATGTTGAATGGAGTTGTTTGGCAGAATGTTCTGGCAGCTCTATTTCACAAAATGAAAGTGAATGGGGATGCAGGCTATTGAGCTTGAAAAATAACCCAAAAAGCAAACAAACAAAAACAACAAGAACAACATGAAAATGACATTATTCTGTGGAACAAAAAGGAGGTGCTTATGTATTTAATAATCATGTATATTAAATATATTGCATCCTAGTATTATGTAAATAAATAAATAAATAAATGTGATGTTAGTAAAATAATAACAAAAATATAAATTATTACTAACAAATTATTATTATTACAAAAACAAGAATGAGATTCCAGACACTATATAATTTTGATGACATAATACTAAAAACTAATAAATAAATGAATAAATTAATTATTATTATTTTTACTACTACTACTACTACTAAAACAAGGACTGATTGCTAAAACTATTTTTAAATAATAATAATAATAATAAAATTAATTAATTCTTTATTATTATTAACTAGTTATTATTAGTAGTAGTAATCATCATCGTCATGTATTTTTTTTTTATTTCCTATTTTTAGTTATTTATTATTATTATTATTATTATTATTAATAATAGTAAAACAAGCATCTGATTGCTGAAACGTTTTAAAAATAATTTTGATGATGATGATAATAATAATAATAGTCAAATTAATTAATACATTTATTATTAATTATTATTAACTAATTATTATTATTAGTAGTAGTAGTAATCATCATATATTTTTTAACTGTTTCCTATTTTAATTAAAATATTAATAATAATACTAATCTGATTGCTGGAGCTATTTAAAAATAATCCTGCTGCTGCTGATAATAATAATAATAAATTACAAATATAACTTTTTTGTTTGTTTGTTTTGTGTTTATATGGTTTCGTCAATCAGATCCTTGCTTCAGCTCCTAGGACAGAAACAGAAACCAGTAGACTTGTTGTGAGAGTAGATTATGGGGTATAAAGCAGGGTTGAGGGGTGTGTGCGAGATCTCCTCTTTTCAGAGGCTAATTCAAATCTAATTTTAGAGTCTATTCCAGATTAACTAATCTAGGGCCGTATAGTGTAAAGTTGGAGCAGTGGGCCTGACATCGGGCCAATCGGGCTACTTCCATTGTCAGACGTGATTAGATGAAAACCCAACACTGATCCTAAATCCCACCACAGCACCCCAGTCAGTCCTGGAGTTTAAGGCCAACTCTAATATGGGAGGCTCAGTACTTCTATTAATAAACACAAATCATATACTGGATACAGAGGATGTCCAAAAGTCTTCTATTTTACATGTTTCTAATTTAATTAAAAAAATTGAAATTGAGAAATTTCATCATCAGCAAACCAATTTGAATGAAAAGTGCATTAAAAATTATTCGCTCTATGATTAAAAAATAAAATAAAATAATAATGGAAAAACTGGAAACAATGGAAAGGTCTAGTGAATTTTAAGGGACATTTTAAGACAAGCAAAAAAAAAAAAAAAAAGATATTGCAAGTGGCCATTCTTCTACAGGTGCAGCAATAATCTCTTAATTTTCCTTGAGGAATCCTTCACTATCCTCAGGAATAATCTATCAGTCAACAACACTTGAATTAGTGAGAGAAAGAGTGGACAACCAGCAGTAGCTGCTTTAAATCCCATTCCCATCCAAACAACACCCATCTGCCCCGGGCCAATACATGCCTGCTTTCTTCCAAATCCCAGTCTCTTCATGCACAACACTACTCCTCAATGAACGACCAGCTTCATATATAGCAATGATATTTTTTAGTAAAAATTATTCTGTGATAAATTGAAATAGATGGTCAAATTTCATGAAAAAACATGATATTCTAAAAAGACATATTTTGAAGAAAATCTTGACGATTAAGCGCATTTTCAGCCAAATATGCTTATATATATGCTATATGTATTTATATGAAACGTAAGAGTAAAAATGTATTTTATATTTTTCAGAGGGGCTTTAGTTCTCTGAAAGACCCACAAATTGCACAGTTAGAAAAACGTTTCTATTTACCACTAAATACTCAATTCTTCACTGTCATGCATCCAATTAATTCACGTCTAGATGTAAATTATTTTCCTTGTAAGAAAAATGCACACGAAAAACCAATCAGCACTGGCCATCAAACCTTTTTTCCAACAAAATGCTTAAAGTAGCCCAGCGGGGGCTGATAATGCCTGTACAGTCAAAGTGAACTTTAAGTTTCTTAAAAAACGCTTTCATTTCTTTTCATCCCTCTCCATTTTTAAAGTTTTCCATTAATGAAAAGCATTTTAAATATATGCCAGGTACTGGTTAAATAAAGTTTATGATGTTTATTATTTTAGCAGGCAGTGAGGGTGTCCAGCTGAGCTCTGGCCAACTCATACAAACACAAGTAAAAGCGGGCTGATGCTTTGTTTCAGTTTCATCACAAACGCTTGTGTTTTCGTGTGCCTCTGGAAAAAGGGCTGCTTTTATGCTCTTTTTTTTCTTTAAATGGAGCAAATAAGTGCATTATGGGGATTCCAGTACTGCTTGAACTCTCAGGAACACAATGCTTGTTTGTAGTGATGGCACTATTGCTTCCAGCTGTGGCTGTCAGTGATATATTTACATGAATAATATTCAGTCACTTACTCCCAATAAGTTCATTAAAAATGTGCTGTTAAAAACATAATTGGTTCATATATTTTGTTTTATATATAAAATCAATACATTTTAAATAATTTACTACCATTGTGTGAATAACATGTAATCATGTAAGCCATAAAAAAGTAACTGTAATCCGATTATGAACATTCTAAAAAATGATAATTACAAGTACTTCATTTTTGGAATTTGATTATGTAATCTAGATCACATCTAATCATTTACTACCCAGAAGCTTGTTTCCACCACAGGATAAAAAAAAGGTCATTATGACCTCACAATTTGGAATTTTTCCCTCCACAATTGTGAGATAAATAAAAAAATAAATCATAAATTCTCAATTCTGAGAAGAAATGACCGAATTATGAGATAAAAACTCGCAATTGCAAAAAAAGTCTAAATTGTGAAATAAAAACTTGCAATTGCGAGAAAAACATTTTCAGATATAAACTCAATATTTCAAGATACATAAATTCGCAATTCTGAGAAGAAATGTCTGAACTATGAGATAAAAAAACTCAAGAGTGAGATACACAAATTCCTAATTCTATAAAAAGTCTGAATTGTGAGAAAAACTTGAAACACAAAGTCTGAACTGTTGGATAAAAACTCGCAATTGTCAGATATAAACTCAGTAAAGTGAGATATACAAATTCCCAATTTTATAAAAAGTCTGAATTGTGAGATAAAAACTTGCAATTGTGAGATAAACAGTCAGATTTGTGAGATATAAACTCAGTATTTCAATATACATAAATTCCCAATTGTAAAAGAAATGTCCGAATTATAAAAACTCGCAATTTGCAAGATAAAAAGTATGAATTGTGAGATAAAAACTTGCAATTGTGAGGAAAAAAAGGTGAGATATAAACTCAGAAAAGTGAGATATACAAATTCGCAATTCTATAAAAAGTCTGAATTTAGATAAAACCTTGAAAACACAGCGCAAGTCTGAACTATGAGATAAACACTTGCAATTGCGAAACAAAAAGCCTGAATATATCAAAATTCCAAGTCAATTTAAAATATTCAGCTCTTTTTTTTATTTAAATAACCTACATGTTTGTGTGGAAATTAATAAAACAGATGAAATTGAAGTCACATTTAAAAGCCATTTTAATACAAATAAATACAAAGTTAAATTATAAATATATCCTTTATCTGTTAATCAGTAGAAAAAAAATAATAATAAAACAGGACAAGCAAACAAACAAAACAAAAGGCCCTAATTATTAGTTTAGTGACAGGACATTTTCCAGCTGTTTTTATTTGGTGCTCTGATCAGCCCCGCCCCCCTGTCTCCGGTACAGCAGCAGCACCAGCTCCCGTAGCTCCTCCCTCTTCCTGCGCACCTGATTCCTCGGAAACCAATGCTCCAATCGCAGCGGGAGATCAAAGTGCAACACTGGATTCTGAGCGGAGAAACCACAAAGCAGCGCTGAGTGGAAGTTTAACGGATCAAGGACAAATCTACAACTACATAAAACTACCATTTAGACTGCAAATACCAACACTAATTACACAACATTACACAGATTTCATACCATTTCATTGAATTTGAATATATGCATATGTGAAAAAAATTAAAAGCACTGTTGACTTAATTTATGTCTGTTTTGTTTTTTCTGCTATTGCTTGTAATTTGGAAAAGATTCTTAGCACTTAGTCCTGCATGTCGGCATAGCCCCTTTCACACAGAGATTCCGGAAAATACACGGGTAATGTGTTCCGGCATTTGTTCCCGGATCGTCAGATTTGCTGCATTCACACTGCCAGTGATTTTCCGGAATCTGTGCGTGCATTCACACACAACCCGTAAAGATCCCGTAAAGACACGTGTCCTTTCATGTGACGTGTATAATGCGCCGCTCACCATTTCACTAAACTGGAGAATGATTTCAGCTTCAGTGCTGATAGTGAGGAGCTCCCTGTTCGCTGCTTCATTCTAGTTTACACATTTTTCGTCGTGTGAACGTTGATCTGCCTTCAAAACACCCGGTAAAACTGCCGAACGATAAAGTGCGTCATCACTACCACACACTCGTTACGGCATTGATCCGGCTTTTGTTCACACAGCGCTCGTTCCGGAACTGAACCCGGCAATGTTACTAGGTCCCAACCCGGGATCAATCCCGGAATTAATCCCGGGACGTGTTTGCGTTCACACAGAAGGCACTCCGGCAATTTTCTGGCAATTTTCCGGGACCAACGTGCAGTGTGAATTGGGCTCATGAGACCCAGACTGCGATAAATAGTAGCAGCCAAAAAAAAAAAAAAAAAAAAGAAGCAAATTAAGTTTTAAATTACGTTCTCTAAGCAAATTAAGTTTAAAGATCTTTATTTTTCTAATTTATTTTTGTGTGTGTGTGTATATATATATATATATATATATATATATATATATACATATATATATATATATACATATATATATATATATACATACACACACACAGGTGCATCTCAATAAATTAGAATGTCGTGAAAAAGTTATTTTTTTCTTGTAAGTTATTTCAAAAACTGAAACTTTCATATATTTTAGATTCATTGCATGTAAAGTAAAACATTTCAAAAGTTTTTTTTTTGTTTTCATTTTGATGATTAGAGCTTACAGCTCATGAAAGTCAAAAATCAGTATCTCAAAATATTAGAATATTTACATTTGAGTTTCATTTAATGACCATCCCTACAGAATATATTCCGGGTATCTCTTGTTCTTTGAAACCACAATAATGGAGAAGACTGCTGACATGGCAATGATCCAGTAGATGAACACTGACACCCTCCACAAAGAGGGCAAGTCACAGAGTGTCATTACTGTAAGGTGTGGCTGTTTACCGAGTGCTGTATCAAAGCATATTAAATGCAAAGTTGACTGGAAGGAAGAATTTGGGTAGGAAAAGGTGCACAAGCAACAGGGATGACTGCAAGCTTGAGAATACAGTCAAGCAAAGCTGATTCAAACACTTGGGAGAGCTTCACAAGGAGTGGACTAAAGCTGGAGTCAGTGCATCAAGAGTCACCACGCTCAGACGTCTTCAGGAAACCAAGCCACCAAGCCACTTCTGAACCAGAGACAACGTCAGAAGCATCTTACCTGGGCTGTGGAGAAAAATAACTCAGTGGTCTAAAGTCCTCTTTTCAGATGAAAGTAAATTTTGCATTTCATTTGGAAAGGTCCCAGAGTCTGGAGGAAGAGTGGAGAGGCACATAATCCATGTTGCTTGAAGTCTAGTGTGAAGTTTCCACAGTCAGTGATGATTTGGGCTGCCATGTCATCTGCTGGTGTTGGTCCACTGTGTTTTCTGAAGTACACAGTCAATGCAGCCATCTACCACGAAATTTTAGAGCACTTCATGCTTCCTTCTGCTGACAAGCTTTATGGAGATGCTGATTTCATTTTCCAGCAGGACTTGGCACCTGCCCACACTGCCAAAGGTACCAAAAGCTGGTTTAATGACCATGGTTTTACTGTGCTTGATTGGCCAGCAAACTCGCCTGACCTGAACCCCATAGAGAATATATGGGGTATTGTCAAGAGGAAGATGAGAGACACCAGACCCAACAATGCAGATGACCTGAAGGCCGCTATCAAAGCAACCTGGGCTTCCATACCACCTCAGCAGTGCCACAAACTGATCACCTCCATGCCATGCCGAATTGAGGCAGTAATTAAAGCAAAAGGAGACCCTACCAAGTATTGAGTACATGTACAGTAAATTAACACTTTCCAGAAGGCCAACAATTCACTAAAAATGTTTTTTTATTGGTCTTATGAAGTATTCTAATTTGTTGAGATAGTGAATTGGTGGGTTTTTGTTAAATGTGAGCCTAAATCATCACAATTAAAAGAAACAAAGACTTAAACTACTTCAGTCTGTGTGCATTGAATTTATTTAATACACAAGTTTCACAATTTGAGTTGAATTACTGAAATAAATTAACTTTCCATGACATTCTAATTTATTGAGATGCACCTGTATATACAGGTGCTGGTCATATAATTAGAATTTCATCAAAAAGTTGATTTATTTCACTAATTCCATTCAAAAAGTGAAACTTGTATAATGTATACATTCATTCCACACAGACTGATATATTTCAAGTGTTTATTTATTTTAATTTTGATGATTATAACTGACAACTAATGAAAACCCTAAATTCAGTATCTCAGAAAATTAGAATACTACTTAAGACCAATACAAAGAAAGGATTTTTAGAAATCTTGGCCAACTGAAAAGTATGAACATGAAAAGTATGAGCACGTATAGCACTCAATACTTAGTTGGGGCTCCTTTTGCCTGAATTACTGCAGCAATGCGGCGTGGCATGGAGTCGATCAGTCTGTGGCACTGCTCAGGTGTTATGAGAGCCCAGGTTGCTCTGATTCACAATACCCCATAGATTTTCTATGGGGTTAAGGTCAGGCGAGTTTGCTGGCCAATTAAGAACAGGGATACCATGGTCCTTAAACCAGGTACTGGTAGCTTTGGCACTGTGTGCAGGTGCCAAGTCCTGTTGGAAAATGAAATCTGCATCTCCATAAAGTTGCTCAGCAGCAGGAAGCATGAAGTGCTCTAAAACTTCCTGGTATACGGCTGTGTTGACCTTGGACCTCAGAAAACACAGTGGACCAACACCAGCAGATGACATGGCACCCCAAACCATCACTGACTGTGGAAACTTTACACTGGACCTCAAGCAACGTGGATTCTGTGCCTCTCCTCTCTTCCTCCAGACTCTGGGACCCTGATTTCCAAAGGAAATGCAAAATGTACTTTCATCAGAGAACATAACTTTGGACCACTCAGCAGCAGTCCAGTCGAGACGCTTCTGACGCTGTCTGTTGTTCAAGAGTGGCTTGACACAAGGAATGCAACTGCTGAAACCCATGTCTTGCATACGTCTGTGCGTAGTGGTTCTTGAAGCACTGACTCCAGCTGCAGTCCACTCTTTGTGAATCTCCCCCACCTTTTTGAATGGGTTTTGTTTCACAATCCTCTCCAGGGTGCGGTTATCCTTATTGCTTGTACACATTTTTCTGCTACATTTTTTCCTTCCCTTCGCCTCTCTATTAATGTGCTTGGACACAGAGCTCTGTGAACAGCCAGCCTCTTTTGCAATGACCTTTTGTGTCTTGCCCTCCTTGTGCAAGGCGTCAATGGTCGTCTTTTGGACAACTGTCAAGTCAGCAGTCTTCCCCATGATTGTGTAGCCTACAGAACTAGACTGAGAGACCATTTAAAGGCCTTTGCAGGTGTTTTGAGTTAATTAGCTGATAAGAGTGTGGCACCAGGTGTCTTCAATATTTAACCTTTTCACAATATTCTAATTTTCTGAGATACTGAATTTGGGGTTTTCATTAGTTGTCACTTATAATCATCAAAATTAAAAGAAATAAACACTTGAAATATATCAGTCTGTGTGGAATGAATGTATACATTATACAAGTTTCACTTTTTGAATGGAATTAGTGAAATAAATCAACTTTTTGATGATATTCTAATTATATGACCAGCACCTGTATATTAAATAACATTGCACTTTTTAACACAGCCTGAATGACTTTCTTGACTGTTGTCATTTTATAGGATTACTGTTCTCATGTGTGACTTAATTTTTCCCCAGTTATTTTTGTTTATTATTTTAAAAAGTATATTTTTTTGTTGTGAATGTCCCAGTTGGGGTACAGGATGTGCACATTTCAGATAAATGTTTGTTATATGCTTTGGATGCATTTGTGAGTTCCGGTGTTTAGTTTCTGAATGAATCCGCGTTTTTGAACAAATTGTGTGAACAAATGATTCAAAGGCCCGATCATAAAGAGAGTAATTTACTTCATTCCTGAATGAATCAGCTGGTTGAACGAATCGAATGAAGACATTTTTAATCGAATGAAGACATCCACCTGCTGGCAGATTTAGTTTCTTATTTAGAGTATTATTTAATTTAAAAATAAAATAAAATAATAATAAAAATATATTTATTTAAAGGGATAGGCCCCAAAAACATAAAATTCCGTCATCTTTTACTCACCCTCATGTCTTTTCAAACCTTTCTTTAGTGGAACATAAAGGAAGGTATTTTGAAGACAGTTGGTAACAACGCTGTTTTGGTTACCAATTACTTTCATTGTATGAACAAAAAAAAAAGATGTTTCTCAAATCCTTTAATCTTCAAATTCTTGTGATCTTCTTTTATATTCCATAGTTTATGTTAGGTCGTTGTAGCTTAAATGTTTATGCGTAATAAATTTTATGTTAAATAAAAAAAAAAAAATCTTTCTAAAGCTACAATTTATAATATCTACTTGATACTTTCTCATTTAACAAAAAATAGCTTTAAATAATCATTTGTGGGTATTTTCACAGTCAAATCTATTTTGCGATTAATTCGATTAATTAATCGACACATCATGTAATTAATTAGATAAAAAATCTTAATCAACTGACAACCCTAATATATATATATATATATATATATATATATATATATATATATATATATACAGTGGGCACGGAAAGTATTCAGACCCCCTTAAATTTTTCACTCTTTGTTATATTGCAGCCATTTGCTAAAATCATTTAAGTTCATTTTTTTTCCCTCAATGTACACACAGCACCCCATATTGACAGAAAAACACAGAATTGTTGACATTTTTGCAGATTTATTAAAAAAGAAAAACTGAAATATCACATGGTCCTAAGTATTCAGACCCTTTGTTGTGACACTCGTATATTTAACTCAAGTGCTGTCCATTTCTTCTGATCATCCTTGAGATGGTTCTACACCTTCATTTGAGTCCAGCTGTGTTTGATTATACTGATTGGACTTGATTAGGAAAACCACACACCTGTCTATATAAGACCTTACAGCTCACAGTGCATGCCAGAGCAAATGAGAATCATGAGGTCAAAGGAACTGCCTGAAGAGCTCAGAGACAGAATTGTGGCAAGGCACAGATCTGGCCAAGGTTACAAAAAAAAATTCTGCTGCACTTAAGGTTCCTAAGAGCACAGTGGCCTCCATAATCCTTAAATGGAAGACGTTTGGGATGACCAGAATCCTTCCTAGAGCTGGCCGTCCGGCCAAACTGAGCTATCGGGGGAGAAGAGCCTTGGTGAGAGAGGTAAAGAAGAACCCAAAGATCACTGTGGCTGAGCTCCAGAGATGCATTCGGGAGATGGGAGAAAGTTGTAGAAAGTCAACCATCACTGCAGCCCTCCACCAGTCGGGGCTTTATGGCAGAGTGGCCCGACGGAAGCCTCTCCTCAGTGCAAGACACATGAAAGCCCGCATGGAGTTTGCTAAAAAACACCTGAAGGATTCTCTGGTCTGATGAGACCAAGATAGAACTTTTTGGCCTTAATTCTAAGCGGTATGTGTGGAGAAAACCAGGCACTGCTCATCACCTGTCCAATACAGTCCCAACAGTGAAGCATGGTGGTGGCAGCATCATGCTGTGGGGGTGTTTTTCAGCTGCAGGGACAGGACGACTGGTTGCAATCGAGGGAAAGATGAATGCGGCCAAGTACAGGGATATCCTGGACGAAAACCTTCTCCAGAGTGCTCAGGAGCTCAGACTGGGCCGAAGGTTTACCTTCCAACAAGACAATGACCCTAAGCACACAGCTAAAATAACGAAGGAGTGGCTTCACAACAACTCCGTGACTGTTCTTGAATGGCCCAGCCAGAGCCCTGACTTAAACCCAATTGAGCATCTCTGGAGAGACCTAAAAATGGCTGTCCACCAATGTTTACCATCCAACCTGACAGAACTGGAGAGGATCTGCAAGGAGGAATGGCAGAGGATCCCCAAATAAACTTGTTGCATCTTTTCCAAAAAGACTCATGGCTGTATTAAATCAAAAGGGTGCTTCTACTAAATACTGAGCAAAGGGTCTGAATACTTAGGACCATGTAATATTTCAGTTTTTCTTTTTTAATAAATCTGCAAAAATGTCAACAATTCTGTGTTTTTCTGTCAATATGAGGTGCTGTGTGTACATTAATGAGGAAAAAAATGAACAAATGATTTTAGCAAATGGCTGCAATATAACAAAGAGTGAAAAATTTAAGGGGGTCTGAATACTTTCCGTACCCACTGTATATATATATATATATATATATATATATATATATATATATATATAACCTATTTGATGAATATGCTATCAAATATATTAAATATAAATGTAATATATATTTCATACAATACACACAGCGATTAAACAAAATATAATTGTTTAAATTCATTTGCATAAATACATTAAAGAAATTGATGAATATAATGAAAATTCTTAACATTACATTTTTTTTATAATATATATATAGGATTGGTTTTCTCTGGCCTGTTATCAAAATTTTTATTTTTTATTTTTTTTGGGTTACTTTTCAGTTAATATTGTATAAAATATTATTATATATAATATTGTTAATATAATCCAACATTCAATTTATTCATATAAATATTTAATACATATGTAAAATATTAAATTAAAATGTATTTTACATGTACACAAACAAATATTTGAATATCTATCTAATATATTAAAAAATACACATAAAATAAATACAATTATATTTTTTTGTTTGTCCCAAAACCTCCATACCAGCTGACTTCATACTTGAAAGCATGTAGTTGCCCATTTCTAATTGAGTATGTGCTTTAATACAAACCAGGATTCAACTCAAGGCTACAAAACAAACAGGTGTAACTTGAGTTCCTGAGATCCCAATCTATTACTGAAATTACTGAAAATCCCACTAAAAGGCAGACCGTGAAATGTCAGGTCACTTGGATGACTAACGTTTCTGACATTTATCACTGAGGAAACCAAAAAGCTCTGACCTGGAACAAAATGCACCATGGTACAAGAGGTATCAGGACAAAGCCAGAATTCTGCTCTCAAACCAGTCTGTAGTACCTGCAGGAAGCTCTCGACATACTGCAGCAGGTACAGGCCACAGTCACTACTGTTGTCCTGCAGCGGGACCCTGCACAGACTCCTGCTTATGCTTTCACTGGTAAAAGCTCGAGTGCTTCCTTTCCGAACCTCCCATTCCACCTGCAGATACCTGCGGGATGAGGTGACATTTCAAGAATGTTCTCTTAGAGTTCAGTATGAAGTATGATCGAACACAATAAAACATCAATCCAAATAACAGAGGATTGCGTGAATGACTCACTCGCGTAACAGCGTGTAGATCCGCTGATGGTACGACAGCTTTAGAGAGTCCATGACCAGAATACAGGGCCTGAAGGTCAACCAGGGAAAGAGACAGATAACTGTATCAGAAACCAATATCACGTATACAAAGCTGTGAACAATTATTTGCCCCCATGATATTATCTATGGAGGTTGCACCTTTGTAATACTGATGTTGTTGTGCATAAGATGAAGATGATAGATAGAATATTGGTACCTTCTGCAGACGGTCTCTCTTGTGCAGCTGTGTACTGTGCAATCCTAAAAATACACAAGAGCCATCAGACTCCTTCATAACATATTACTGTATATAAAAACTCAAAATGTGCATGGAAGTTTAAAATGAATACTAACGATACCCGATAAGACACCTGATAATAATCACTGATATTAGTATTTAAACTGTGTGTGTGTGTGTAGGCAGATTACCGGTAGGTTGTGGGGTCTCGGCTCACTGGGTTTCAATCTGTTTCCTTTTGGTTGCTGTGAACTGTCTAGAAATACAGAAAATAAACATTCTCAAAGAACTTTAGTTTTTTTGGTTTTCTTTTAAAAATTGGCGTCTCTTTACAATAAAGACACAAAACAACTGGTCTTTGGAGAGAAAACTATTAGATGTGTTTAAAAAAATATTATCTAAAAAAATAAACTTGGCATAAAAACAATATGATAATTTCCAATAATAATCAGAAAAAAATGGCACAATCCAATATTGTGTAATTTTTATCATTTGGGGAAAAAAACTAAATGAAATTATATACATACATGCATACATACACACACACACACACGTGTGTGTGTGTGTATATTAGGGATGTGCGGGTCTAGTCGACTAGTCGACTAAACGGTACAGCTCCTACTAGTCGACACTGAAAACAATAGTCGACTACACGAGAGAAAAAAAAAAGATGATTTTATCATTCAAATTACCATCATTTTAACATTACATTTAAAACATTTTAAAGAACACTTAAAATAAAACTTTTGAAAAAGAATACATATCAAAATATTTAAATATTTTTAAAAGCGTATCTGGGCGGGAACTATAATTTTACCTCACATGCGTTTTCTTCATGTCAGTTGCGGCGAGCTCCACGCGAAAGACTAGCAAGGTGAGGGATTATTTTGAATTAGAAGGAAATGGAAACGTTTTTTGTAAACTGTGTAATGTCAAATTGGCTTACAATAACTTTACTGGAGCTATGCGTATACATATTCAATACAGGCATGTGTTAGCTTGGAGTCTAGCCAAAGCCAAATGTCAATCATGTCATACACTACAACCTGCCGCTGCGGTCCGCGATCCTATCCGCGCTGTCTATTCCTCTAAACGAAGACCCACTTCGGTGGTGCTGCGGGATTTCCAGGCTCTTATCGAAACTGTCTGCTTGCTTGTAGTTATCTCTGTGTGCCTGTGACTTCAGCTCCTGCGAGCGCGGGGTTTGCAGAATCGCCTCTAGTCCCGTCTTTCGCCAGACCACGTTAACATGTTAAATTCACTGAACAAATGCGCATGGTCTGAGTAAGTGAAACGAGCTTTGTTTTGTTTTTAGACAATATAGCCAACATGAAGTACATTTTTAAAAGCCGTTTTAATGCTATTCCTTGATAAACTTTCCTATTGTTTTAAACTTTTGTTTTAATATGTGTTTTAATATGTTGGCTAACGTTATATGAAAATGAAGAATTCTGTCAGTCTATTGATTGATTTTCAATTTCTGCATTGCTCCGAGTCTAGGCGATCTGAATAAATAAGCTATGCACTGGTTTATTAAGAGTGTATGCTCTTCATTTTTTTCTGTTTAACGTCCGCCTAAAATTAATTGATGATAACGCGAGGCAAGCATACGGCATAATCGTGACCTATTTTTTGCAGAATTCATTGAGGGATTTGACAGTGTGATTCAAAGATTAAGTATTTCAACTGTTTGCTGTTATATAGACACGCGCACAGTTTTGTTGTTGTTGTTTTTTTGCCGTTTTTGGGGGTTTCTAGCTTTTAGACTAGTCGACTAGTCGGATACAAAACTTCCGTTTAAACGACAGTCAAATTAGTCGTAGCGCACATCCCTAGTGTATATATATATATATATATATATATATATATATATATATATATGTGGGTGAGTGTGAGTGTATATATATATATATATATATATATATATATATATATACAGTATATATATATATTTTTTTTACACAAAGTGTGTGTGTATATATATATATATATATATATATATATATGTGTGTGTGTGTGCGCGCATGTATATATATTAGGGCTGTCAACGTTAACGCGTTAACGCATGTGATTCATCTAAAAATTTTAACGCGTAAATATTTTTTTTTTTGTTATCAACATTTTTTTTTTTTTTTTTTCAAAAACAAAAACACAGCATTCAAAATATAACAAAACAAAACAACAGACATACTCAACATTTCAAAGTCCAGTCAAAAGGGAGGGAGAGAGGAAAGGACAATAAAAACACAAAAATCACTCCTTTATATAATCACATATATCAAACAAAAAACACTGCCAAGCATCAATGGTCGAAGGCCTGGCCCCACCGACTCGCGCCGTTGCACATTCACAAGTCACTATTTGCAGGAGGCTACGGATCCAATATGTTTTTCCACACATGTGTGGTGTAAACCAGTTCTGGATTATTGTCTTCTTCGCAGCTGTAAAACCAGCAAACAACATTCTCTTTTGCATTGAACTAATACAGAGACCAGAATCATCATTAAGAAGACACAAACTTGGGTTAACGGACCAATCAATTCACAGTAATGATGACAAAACCAGGTTTGCATGTGTCCATAAACTGATGACGACAGGACATTCCCAAAACATATGCAGAAAAGTGCCTGATGATGTAGTGTTACATATATGGCAGTTCAAATTTGACTGTATTTTCATTTTAAATCCTTTGTAAGGAGTTATGTATGCTCTATGAATGATTTGAAGTGAATAAGACGATGAGCCAGATTTTTAGATGTTAAGCTGAGATTAGACCACACTCTCTCCCAGTCGACAGATAAATTAAGGTCAGATAATTCCCTATTCCAAATAGTTTTAATAGAAAGAGGTTTTGTAATGCAATCAATAATTTTACTATATATTAAGGAAACAGATGGCCGACCAGCAGATGGTGTAATCCAGTCCCGCATCGGATGAGAGGAAATAGAAAATGCCCACGGAACGTCATACGCTTTGAGAGCAGAACGTAATTAAAGAAAGACAAAATATGCGGATGCTGGTAGACAAAATTTGGTTCTTAATGTCTGAAATGAACAGAGGCCCAGGTTATCATATATATCACCGCACGTGTTTACACCTAAAGAAGACCAAGAGGGTTGGACAAATGGACGATTTCCGCATACAAAATTAAAATTGTGCCATAAAGGAGTACTGTTACAAAATTTGAAGGGTCCACCTATCCGACGTTCAACCGTTTTCCAGATTGTAATAGAGTTAGCCACAACCGGACCAAATTTATAATTATCCCCTTTGTTTCCTGTGCCAGTAAATAAAATATCTTGAAGTCTATTTGGTTTAACCTTGTCAGCTACAATCACCCTCCATGAAACTACAGATTGAGGATCAACCCAATTATGAAGAGCCTTAAGCTGGAACGACCAATAATATAATTCAACATTTGGTACAGCCAGTCCTCCTGCGCTATTAGGATGTTGTAATGTGGTAAGTTTAATTCTGGGACATTTATCATTCCAGATAAACTTAGTTTGGAGTTGATCTTAAGGAGTTGATCTCCTTAAAGTAACCTGGAGGGGGAGAAAGTGGTAGCATAGAGAAAAAAAAAATTAAATCGAGGTAACAAATTCATCTTAACAGTGGAGATCCTTCCTTGGAGAGAGACTTTAAGATTCTTCCATCTTTGAATGTCATTTTTGACCTTAACTAAAATGTTATTAAAATTGTCTCTGGCAATCTTATGAATGTTTTTATATATGCAGGGCTCGCAAAATCGCTAGCCCGACGTCCCGGGGCTATTGTGTTTTCCAGTCGGGCTACCAAAATGTATCAGCGCCCTGCCCGACGGGCTACCTTAAATACAGGGCTCCCACGCAATGTTCCCTCTTAGCTGCGTGCGCCCGGCCGCACACTTCTACAACCGCGTCACGCAGAAGAAATAATGTGCCGCTCGCACGCAATAATTAGTTGGGAAAGTCATTTGATTGAATGCCAGTAAAAGCGAAAGAATCGCAATACTCAGGCAAACCACTATAGAGTTGATATCGCTATAGAGTTAGAACCGGTGAATGCGGTTTACAGGTTTCATAGAAAGAGAATGATGTGCGCCAAACGAGTCGCTGTAGAAACTGAATACTTCAATGGTTGCGGTGCGCTCAACATGAGAACCAACGCAAATGACATGAAGTGTGAAATAAATGTCCTCATGTATTAAAGAAGAGTGGCTTGATTATGTGCTGGAAACAGCGGAGGATGAGCACAGAACGGTAACAAAACTCTGAGACATTTACAGTCACACACAGGTGTATTGTGCAAACTGTACTTCATAGGGATGTTTAGACAGCTATAGAAGAATTTATATGTTCACATTTTTTTATATATTTAACTTACAGATCTCAGCTTAAGTTTTGCTTCAGTTTGTTTTCTATTCAATTCTATTCTATCAGTTTAAATAGTTTGTTTTGATATATTATATTATGTTAGGCCTATATTATAAACCTAATAAATAATTGACCTTGTTTTTTAATGGAATCTCTTGCTCATCAAGGCTGTATTTATTAAAAAAATACTGAAACCACAGTATATTGCAATTTCTAATATTGGGTTCCTATTTTAATACCTATACTTTAAAATATAATTTATTCCTGTGAAGCAAAGCTGTATTTTCAGCATCATTACTCCAGTCTTCAGTGTCACATGATCTTCAGAAATCATTCTGAAATGCTGAATTAATATCAGTGTTGCTGATCTAATATGCTGATTTACAATAGTGAAACTGTTGTGCTGCTTAATATTTTTTGGAACCTGTTTTACTTTTTTCTTTGATTCTTTGATTAATAAAAAGTTAAAAAGAATAGCATTTATTCAAAATTTATTACAACAATATAAGTCTTTACTATCAATTTTATCCATGTAACACATCCTTGCTGAATAAAGTTTCTTTAACTTTCTTTAAACTCTTAAAGTATCTTTAAAAAGAAAGAAAAATAGTGTATATTTTAATAGTGTATAGTGTAACACAAAATCTCTATTTTGAATAAACAGTTATTTTTAACTTTTTATTTTTAAAAAAAAATATCACAGGTCCCAAACAATATTAAGCAGTACAACTTTTTCCAACATTGATTATAAATCAGCATATTAGAATGATTTCTGAAGGATCATGTGACACTGAAGACTGGAGTAATGATGCTGAAAATACAGCTTTGCTTCACAGGAATTAATTATATTTTAAAGTATATCAAAATAGAAAACATTTATTTTAAATTGCAATAATATTTCAAATATTATTTTGTGGAATAATATTCGTTTTTTTATCAAATAGATAGGCTACAGCCTTGATGAGCATAAGACACTTCTTTAAAAAATATATTTACTGATCCCAAACTTTTGAACGGCAGTGTATTTGTAAAAAATGTTTTCTCAGGTAACCTAAAATGTACATCATTTAGTTACATCAAGGGTCAAATCAAATATAAATAGCACATTAAAGTTAAAAGTTCCACACTTTTGTGTGTGCACGCTGTACAGGTCTGGTATAAAGAATGTTTTTGCTCAGGTGCCCGAAATGTCCGTCCAATAGAGAAAAGTTTTGCTCAGCAAGAAAAAAAACATTAGAGGGAACATTGCCTGTAAATAGTAAAATAAAACTCTTTCCTTGATATGTGTTGATATTTGTGTATTGAAAATGTTTTTGATTGACATTTATGGGCTTTTTTTTATTTGGGCTAGATAAATTAATTTCGGGCTACCAAAATCTGAAGAGTACCTGCCCGAAGGGCTACCAGGGATTTTGAAATTTTGCGAGCCCTGATATGGTAATGCGCAAATAGATGAAAGATTCCTTAAATAGGGATAAATGAGGGAATAGAAGAATTAAGCCTAACATTGTTAATTGGTATTAAAGCAGATTTGCTCCAATTTATTTTATATCCTGATAGGCTACTAAAATTATCAAATTCCTTAATTATACTAGAGACTGAAACATCAAAGTTGTCTAGATACTTCAGATTTCCTGATGGCTTGTGCTAAGGGTTCAAGAGATAGACAAAACAATAAGGGGGAAAGCGGACACCCCTGCCTCGTTCCCTGCTGTAAAGGGAATGAGGGGGAAATAATATTACCAGTTATGACTGATGCTGCAGGTGAGTGGGGTATAATGTCTTAATCATAGAAATTAAGTGTTCACCGAAGCCGAAACATTGCAGAACTGCCCACATATAATTCCACTCTTGCCTGTCAAAGGCTTTTTCTGCATCAAATGAAAAGACCGCACAAGGGGTTGGGTGGGAGTCCGCAAAGTCAAGAATATGAAGGTGAGTTTTTTGATCAATTGGTTGTTGTAACTATGACGGCGTGTCAGCACCACGCTTCAGACACGCCCTCCATCAAGCGTTGACGCCGATGCCCCGTGTGAATGCAGCGTGAGCCAGAGCGCACGCACACACATCACACACCGGATGCGTGTGTGCACTCGGATCACTTGGACATGGTTGTGTACAAGAGGTAAAAAACGATATAAATACTGTTCGTTTTCTCACACAAACCGCTCGTTTCGTGTCTTAGGCCATCAATGTGTAATTACGATGGGGAATTGTTTAATTTGGATTTCTCTGTGCATGTTCTTTTTCCCTCTTATAGAGACAGTGACCTATACCTGCCATTATATGACTGACAGACTAGAACGGTTTGACCTAAAAACATCAAAATTGGATCTACTGGAGAAAAAAAGACACCTACATCTTGGATGCCCTTGGGGTAAGCTGATAGATACCAATTTTTTATTTCAAAGTGAACTATCCCTTTTAAGCATAAGTATCCCTACCAAATCCCAAATTTCTAAATATAATTCAGGGGGGAGACCATCTAGACCCGGCGATTTGCCCTTTTGAAGGCTTTTTAGAGAGACGTGGAGTTCCTCCAAACTTAATGGGGCCTCCAAAGATTCTTTATCTATCTGTGAGATCCGAGGCAGTTCCAATTTATCTAAACACTGCTTACAAACTGGTTCATCAAAATCTGTTTCGGCTTTATACAGATTTGTGTAAAAACCTTTAAATATGTCATTAATTGCCACAGGATTCGTGGTGACCTGATCATCCGATGATTTTATTGCACTGATATATGCTTTAGACTCGAATTCTTTCAACCTAAGGGCCAATAAATGACTAGGTCTCTCTGATTCAAAATAATATTTTTGCCTAGTCCTATGTAAAATAAATTCCGCCTTTGAGTGTGAAAGTAAATCATATTCTTCTTTTAAAGAGGACAGCTGTGTAGCCTGTTGCTCAGTAAAATGTTGTTTTTGTAGATTTTGTAATGATTGGATTTTATTTTCTAATTGTGTAAACTGGTGAGTTTTCGCTTTGGCAAGAGTAGAAGAGAAAGATATACAGAAACCTTGTATAGCACACAGTCGTTTCCCACAGTATTTGAGGATCCACATCAGAGGGCATATTAATTTCAAGAAATTCCTTAATATATTCTTTTAGAGAAGTAATGAAAGTCTGATTACTTAATAATTATATGTTAAAGCGCCATCTAGGGGACTTTGCTTTCACATCGGAAAGAGGAACACTGCACAACACAGCAGAATGATCAGATAATAAAATTGGTAATATAGAGATGGAGGAATTAGACGAAATTAAAGATGGGCTGATAAATATGTAGTCTATCCTAGAGAAAGTTTTGTGTCTATTAGAAAAAAAAGTGAAGTCCTTAGCTTTAGTGTTCTGAATTCTCCAAAGATCGATTAAATTAAGCTCAGTGATAAATTTATTCAGCAATTTAGAGGATGGATTGGCTGTTGTATCAGATTGAGATTTATCTAAAGCAAGATTTATGACAGCATTAAAATCCCCACCCACCACTAGAGGTAATCAATCTCCTCAAGTAGAGTTTTGGAAATCTGTGTAAGGAATGCACTGTCTGTCTCATTCGGACCATAAATAGAGACCAATGCTAACCTATTATTATATATCTTGCATCGGATAAAAACAAATCTACCCTTCTCATCACTACCAAGGTGTTCAATCGTTAAATTTAACTTCCGGTTAACAAGGATAAGCACCCCCTTAGTTTTATTTTGAGCGCTGGAAAAAGCTGCTAATTTATAATACTTATTCTGGAAACGTGCCACGTCAGATTGTTTTAAATGTGTCTCTTGAATTAGGACACAGGAAATAGATTTACGGTGTAAATATTCTAACACACCGGTTCGTTTAACAGCAGAATTTAAACCATTCACATTCAGTGATAAAATATTTAGAGTATCCATTGAGTATTCGTAATCCCAAGATTGTATTCAATAAATGAAAAAAAACAGAAGCACCTCCATTCTGTAAATAGCATGTAAACGCTGATGCATTTTAGATACCAAACCTCTTAGATAAAAAAATCCCTTTAGAAATAAGGTAAAATAACTAAAAAGTATAAATGTCTGTGGTAAAAAATAAAAAAAACAAAAACATGAACAACCGACAACCATAAACAAGGAAAAACTCAGACCGCACATTACCGAGAACACCGGTCTGACTGAGCAACACAAAATAGTTTTGGTTCGTGACCGATCCACTCCAACGCAAGACATGTCTCCCGAAAGGCTCACACAGCCTTATATATATATACAGGTGCTGGTCATATAATTAGAATATCATCAAAAAGTTGATTTATTTCACTAATTCTGTTCAAAAAGTGAAACTTGTATAATGTATACATTCATTCCACACAGACTGATATATTTCAAGTGTTTATTTCTTTTAATTTTGATGATTATAAGTGACAACTAATGAAAACCCCAAATTCAGTATCTCAGAAAATTAGAATATTGTGAAAAGGTTCAATATTGAAGACACCTGGTGCCACACTCTAATCAGCTAATTAACTCAAAACACCTGCAAAGGCCTTTAAATGGTCTCTCAGTCTAGTTCTGTAGGCTACACAATCATGGGGAAGACTGCTGACTTGACAGTTGTCCAAAAGACGACCATTGACACCTTGCACAAGGAGGGCAAGACACAAAAGGTCATTGCAAAAGAGGCTGGCTGTTCACAGAGCTCTGTCCAAGCACATTAATAGAGAGGTGAAGGGAAGGAAAAGATGTGGTAGAAAAAAGTGTACAAGCAATAGGGATAACCGCACACTGGAGAGGATTGTGAAACAAAACCCATTCAAAAATGTGGGGGAGATTCACAAAGAGTGGACTGCAGCTGGAGTCAGTGCTTCAAGAACCACTACGCACAGACGTATGCAAGACATGGGTTTCAGGGTCCATGTCAAGCCACTCTTGAACAACAGACAGCGTCAGAAGCGTCTCGCCTGGGCTAAAGACAAAAAGGACTGGACTGCTGCTGAGTGGTCCAAAGTAATGTTCTCTTATGAAAGTAAATTTTGCATTTCCTTTGGAAATCAGGGTCCCAGAGTCTGGAGGAAGAGAGGAGAGGCACAGAATCCACTTCGCTTGAGGTCCAGTGTAAGTTTCCCCAGTCGGTGATGGTTTGGGTTGCCATGTCATCTGCTGGTGTTGGTCCACTGTGTTTTCTGAGGTCCAAGGTCAACACAGCCGTATACCAGGAAGTTTTAGAGCACTTCATGCTTCCTGCTGCTGACCAACTTTATGGAGATGCAGATTTCATTTTCCAACAGGACTTGGCACCTGCACACAGTGCCAAAGCTACCAGTACCTGGTTTAAGGACCATGGTATCCCTGTTCTTAATTGGCCAGCAAACTTGCCTGACCTTAACCCCATAGAAAATCTATGGGGTATTGTGAAGAGGAAGATGCGATATGCCAGACCCAACAATGCAGAAGAGCTGAAGGCCACTATCAGAGCAACCTGGGCTCTCATAACACCTGATCAGTGCCACAGACTGATCGACTCCATGCCACGCCGCATTGCTGCAGTAATTCAGGCAAAAGGAGCCCCAACTAAGTATTGAGTGCTGTACATGCTCATACTTTTCATGTTCATACTTTTCAGTTGGCCAAGATTTCTAAAAATCCTTTCTTTGTATTGGTCTTAAGTAGTATTCTAATTTTCTGAGATACTGAATTTGGGGTTTTCATTAGTTGTCAGTTATAATCATCAAAATTAAAAGAAATAAACACTTGAAATATATCAGTCTGTGTGGAATGAATGTATACATTATACAAGTTTCACTTTTTGAATGGAATTAGTGAAATAAATCAACTTTTTGATGATATTCTAATTATATGACCAGCACCTGTATATATATATATATATATACACGAGATCGTTGTACCAGATATATAGGGACAATATCCCAGTAGGAGAGAGGGGAGAAGAAAAAGCAAAAAACAGGTTTAGCAAGTGTCCATGTCCATCCTGCCACCATCCCCCCGGGCAGCTAGGACCATGTCCGTCCCGGCCATCAAGCTCCTCCCGCCGGGCCGGAGAGACAGCGGCCGCTTTTCCCCCGCTGCCCACCCGCAGAGCATCGGCATACATCTGCTGCTGAGACAGGGAGCTGATAAAATCCTCCGCTTTCTGAGGGGAATCGAATCTCTTCTGTTCCCCTTTGTGCCGTAGTTTAATTACCACCGGATAGATGAGGAAGGGCTGGAGACCAAGCGCTGTCATCTTCTTCAAAACCAGATTAAATGCCTTTCTCCTGATCGCTGTAGCTGGACTAAAGTCGGGAAAAAATAGAAGTGTGACATTGTCCTGTGCGCATTTCACCGGATAAGCCTGCCTGGCACCTTTCAGGATTTCCGATCTGTCATGCCATCTTAGTACACGGAAGATGAGAGTGCACGGCCGATCGGAGCCCCTCCCTCCGTCAGACACGTGATGCGCCCGATCAATCTCAATGGCACAGCCCCTCAAGGAAGGAATCCACTTGAAAAGATCAACTCTGAGGAAACTAGCTGCATTGGTACCCTCCGTTCCCTCTGGCAGCCCCACCAGACGAACATTGTTCCTCCTGCCCCTATCTTCAATATCCGTCATCTTCTCGGTGAGTCGCTCCAGCTTATTTCTTAAGTTCGTGACTGTCCTTCTATCCTCACGTGTATCTGCCTGAACAGAATTAACGCGGTCACGTGTCTGCTTCGCTGTGGTAACTATGGCCTCAAACTCCTCTCTTAGCTCTTTAACAGACTTGTTGGTCGCTTGCATGTCCTTACGCAGTTCGTGCAATGCTGGAATCAGCATCGAGTACATTGCATCTCTTACTGCCGAATTCACAGCCAAATTCAAAGTGCTTTGCTGTTCTTTAAGTGCTAGCTTAACACCGTCAGCAATAGCATCATCGAGGTTCTCTCTGGAGATGGTGGAATCTCTGAATTTTTTCTTCATTGGCGATTGCTCAATCTCTCTTTTCCGATCCCCTTTGTCTGCCGAAGCACTCATGATGGGTTCAATGCAGAGTGGTTTAAATTTTACTGACAGGATCACACAATATGTGGCAGAGTGAGCAGAGCGAAAGACTAAGCCTGCATCGCCGTCGAAGGGTCATGTGATCCCCTCCCGTTAATATTTGTTTAACGCAAATTAATCGTTTGATAAGGTCTGACCCCAACTTTTTGCCATCATCGCAGCGCGGAAAGGCAATCATTGCCTGCGTCCCAATGTGCACACTATCCATCCTAAATTCTATGTGATATTAGTAATTTTCAATACTATTTAGGGCAGATAGGGTGTATAGTATGCACATTGGGACGCAGGGATTGTGTGATTATGAGGCGCCCGGCTAGACGAAAGTGAAGCAAACGTGGAGAGAGAGAGAGCGTGCGTCCGAGAGAGAGAGAGAGAGAGAGAGAGTGTGTGTGAGAGAGAGACAGTGCACGAGAGAGAGACAGTGCAGGGCTCGACAGTGCGAGCATTTCACTCGCATTTGCGACTAAAAATAGATGTGTGCGAACTGGAAAATGTATTTAGGAGCACGAGTGCGAATACAAAACAGCCTAACTTATACAGTGGCCAATAACAAACGTATTAATTTCTTCAGTTTATTTATGGAAAAATAGCAATACAGCCTCATGATTACTGAACTTTGAAAAGGCAACGGTTTAATTTAAATGAGCACAGATGAGAAGAAAGGCGGAGCGAGTGAAAGAGACGCGCTGAATGATGCACATTCGCCACTAGAGGGCGCTGACGCTGTCGTTACCCCGGTAACCCTGTAAACATAGCAGCTGGCTACTTTCCTAACTGTGTAAATGTTTCACAGTCATTTAGATATTTATATTCGATTTAGTCTTCACAATAGCACCAAATAATTAATACTTAAAGACTTAATGAGCTATTTATTTTCAAACTTAATGAGCTATTTATAAAAAAATAAAAAAATCGAACCTAAAACATGGCATATCCACTGATCTATAATATAGAACAGTGGGCCTATCTATATATTGACTGATTTGTTGTTATTGTTCAGCAACAGGTTCCATTAGTTAACATGAAAAAACAATGACTGCATTTATTAATCATTTTCATGTTCATTTCAACTTTTAATAATACATTATAAAATCAAAAGTTGTGTCTGCTAATATTATTCGATGGAGCAAACATTAACTAATTTGTATTTTTATTAATTAACATTAACAAAGAATATTAACAACAGCAACAATTAGCTATTGCACTTTGTTAGTTAATGTTAACCTGCTTTAACTAATGTTAACAAATGGGACCTTATTGTAAAGTGTTATATTGTTCTTTCGTTCATTTGAACAATCTTTTGCACTCTAATCTTGAAACACTTGTTTATTTATATTTTTGTATATATATTTTTTTTAAATAAAGTCTTTCTTTAGTAAAGGATCTTTAATAAAGTTATTTAACCTGTGAGGAGGACAACACTTTTTTTCACTTCAAAATTATATATTGTGATAAAAAAAAACATACGTTGACAAAAGCTTCAATGACTATTGTGAAAATTTAAAACTGTCACCTAATGTACATACAGTTTAATAGGGCTATAACTAATTACATAATTAGCCTATTAAATAAAGTCTGAAACAAAATTATTTAAAAACCTTGTGTACTTTCTGTATTCTGATAAATTAAATAATTGTGCTTGTAAGTCTCTTTATATCCCCTTATTAAGCTAAAACACCTAATTTGAAAAATTTGCATTGCGCCCCTAAATTTTTTTAATGCGCTCCTAAATTTTTCAACTTAGGAGCACATGTGCTCCTTGGGAAAAAGGTAAGCGTCAAGCCCTGCAGTGTCCGAGAGAGAGAGAGAGAGAGAGAGAGAGAGAGAGAGAGAGAGAGAGAGAGAGACAGTACGCGAGAGATATTATACTCATATGTGAATAGGGTACAGCGAACCAGTGTTGCCAGGGTCGGGGTTTTTCCCCTCACAATTGGGCTATTTTGAAAATACAGTCACGGGAAAAATTACAGAGCCGTGGGTTGCGGTTTTTTGGGCTACTTTTATAATCTACCACGGCCGCCCAAAGTGTATACACATGTGATCGCAAAAGGAAGTTACTGCAAACACTCGATGGTGGTTTAAAGTGAGTTCTGAGTAAAAGTGTACTATTAATCTCATAAACTGTCTTATGAAGCATGATGTTAATGTTACCTCTAATGCACCAGAACAGGTCCAATTCTTCTTCATAATGCATTTTGTCATAATACTTCACGTAAGGTCGCAAGAAAATGTTTTGTTGTATTTATTTAGAAATACTTTTGATAATAGTTGGGTAAATGTATACTGGGACCAGAGCATGTGAGCGGAGCTGAGCGGTGAGAATTCCCGCTCCCCGCTCACGTGGGTGTTCGCTCCCCCGCTCCACCGCTCAAAGTTACAGCAGACCGCTCCGCTCATTTCCGCTCCCCGCTCACCTACAATTTCATCCCGCTCCGGTGAAATCGCTCCACGCTCGCTCACATTTAAAATTCCTCTGCATGCCTAACACCTGCCGTTTTCAACCGAAGCCTTGGGACACACTGTCTGCGTGGCGGACGTGGAGCGGGTTTGTTGTGTAACTGCTGCGGAAAAATCCGCTTCACTTCTATTCTGTCGCGGAGCCGCGGTTGCGGTGTGGGTGGACCGCGCACCTGTTACCTGCATATCCCGCAGGCAGTGTGGCTGCTCTAATCTGTTAACATAGGCGCGGAAAGGAAAATCAACATGCAGCAAACCCGCTCCGCGACGCGTCCGCCACGCAGCCTATATCCTATAAACAACTCACAGCAACATCAGTCAAAATAGAACATATATTTATATCTCTTTCTCTATGAAATAAAAAAAATCACAGACAGGGTTAATTAGGCTGCATTAAAATATTTGTATGACAAAACTTATTTAATTGATTATTAGCCAATATTTCCTATTTCAACCATATTCAAAATGCTCACGTTTTGCTCTGGCCTCCCCATGTTCTTCATGGTTCCGCATGATGTGTCTTTTTAGATTAAAATACGAATCCTTACTTATTGAAATCGTATCACCACATTCCTGATCATGTTCAACATCGTTATCATCTATTTTTTTGACAGGAATTGTGCACCTGTATGACCTGTCGGTTTGCTTTTGGAAATATTTCACGAACTCCATCTCTCCTTCACAACGAATGATTTTTGAAGTGTAGGCTGACAGTTTTGTTAATTGTTGAAGGCACAGGTGAATTCTGGGTGGATTTGTGCATGCCCTAGACTCGTGGTGTGAGCGGTATCGGAGCGGAACAGGAGCGAGACCGAGCGATCGCTCCGGCCTTTGGATAAAAATCCGCTCCGCGCTCCGACTATATTTCGCACGCTCCACGCTCCGCTCCGCTCACATGCTCTGACTGGGACTGAAGCGATGTGGCTTGGTAAATGTTTTATTGCCAGTATAAAGGCTGATAATGGCTGAATTAAAACAAAAGAATAATAAGGATTATGTCTCGTACTTTGCGGAGGTGTGAAAGGTTCTGTTTCCTTAAACTATTTAGTCATGCATTTCTTTATTTCAAGACATTTAAAGGTAAATCCTAGTATTTTAAATTTGTGATTAATCTCAGTCCAAGACTGTGATTAACGTGATTCAATTTTTTAATCGATTGACAGCACTAATATATATATATATATATATATATATATATATATATATATATATATATATATATATATATATATATATAATATATATATATATATATATATATATATATTTTTTATATATATACAGTGACCTCCACTAATATTGACACCCTTGGTAAATATGAGCAAAGGTGGCTGTGAAAATAAATCTTCATCGTTGATCTTTTTTATCTTTCATTCAAACAATTCACAATTGTTTTTACCTTTCATTGGAGTAAAACAATTGAGAATGGGGAGAAAATCTTATGTTGAAATAAATGTTTTTCTCCAATACATGTTGGCCACAATTATTGGCACCCCTAGAAATTCTTATGAGTAAAATATCTCAAGTATATTCCCATTCATATTTACATTCTTTAGCACACCAGGGTGACTAGGCGCATGAAATTGTCCAGCTATGACTTCCTGTTCCACAGGATTATAAATATAAGGAACACAAAGGCCAAATTCCCTTAATCATCCATCACAAGGAGTAAAACCAAAGAATATAGTTCTGATGTGCAGAACAAGATTGTTGAGCTTCACAAAATAGAAAGCGGCTGTAAGAAAAGAGCTAAAGCTTTGAAAATCCCCATTTCCACCATCAGGGCAATAATTGAGATGTTCCAATCAACTAAAAATGTTACAAATCTGCCTGGAAGATGATGTGTGTCTATATTGTCCCAATGCACCGTGAGGAGGAGAGTTTCAGTGGCCAAAGACTCTCCAAGGATCAAAGCTGGAGAATTGCAGAGATTAGTTGAGTCTCGGGGTCAAAAAGCCTAAAAAAAAAAAATCAAACAAGCCCCTATATCACCACATGTTGTCAGGGAGGGTTTCAAGAAAAATTCTCCTAGCTCATCCAAAAACAGACTCCAGCATATTCAGTTGTCAGACACGACTGTAACTTCAAATGGTACTGGCTTCTAAGGTCAGATGAAACTGAAAAAATAGCTTTTTGGCAGCAGACCCACCAGATGGGTTTAGTACAAACAGGGATAAAAAGTACCCCATGCCCACAGTTAAATATACTGCTGGATCTTTAATGTTGTGGGCCTATTTTTCTGCCGGAGGTCCTGGATATCTTGTTCAGATGCAAGGCATCATGGATTCCATCAAATACCAAAAGATAAAAAATTCTAAACCCGACTGCATCTGTAAGAAATCTTATCATGGGCAGTGGTTGGATCTTCAATCAGGACAATAATCCAAAACAAACATCAAAATCAACACAAAAACGTGTCACTGAGCAAAAAAAGAAACTTTTGCCATGGCCGTCCCAGTCCTCTGACCTGAACCTTGTAGAAAATGTGTGAGGTGAACTGAAGAGAAGAAGCACCAACATGGAGCTGTGAATCTGAAGGATCTGGAGAGATTCTGTATGAAGAAATGGTCTCTGATCTCTTGTCAGGTGTTCTCTAACCTCATCAGGCATTATAGGAGAAAACTCAGAGCTGTTACCCTGGGAAAAGGACGTCGCAATAATTGGGTGCTAATAATTGTGGCCAACATGAACTAGAGAAAGCATTTATTTCACAATGAGATTTTCCCCCCACTTTCAATTGCTTTACTTCAATGATAGGTTAGAATTTTGTGAATTATTTAAATGAAAGATCAAAAAGATAAACAATCCAGATTTATTTTCACAGCCGCCTTTGTTCATATTTACCAAGGGTGCCAATATTAGTGGAGGGCACTGTATATATATATATATATATATATATATATATATATATATACAAACCCGATTCCAAAAAAGTTGGGACACTGTACAAATTGTGAATAAAAAAGGAATGCAATAATTTACAAATCTCATAAACTTATATTTTATTCACAATAGAATATAGATAACATATCAAATGTTGAAAGTGAGACATTTTGAAATGTCATGCCAAATATTGTCTCATTTTGGATTTCATGAGAGCTACACATTCCAAAAAAGTTGGGACAGGTAGCAATAAGAGGCCGGAAAAGTTAAATGTACATATAAGGAACAGCTGGAGGACCAATTTGCAACTTATTAGGTCAATTGGCAACATGATTGGGTATAAAAAGAGCCTCTCAGAGTGGCAGTGTCTCTCAGAAGTCAAGATGGGAAGAGGATCACCAATTCCCCCAATGCTGCGGCGAAAAATAGTGGAGCAATATCAGAAAGGAGTTTCTCAGAGAAAAATTGCAAAGAGTTTGAAGTTATCATCATCTACAATGCATAATATCATCCAAAGATTCAGAGAATCTGGAACAATCTCTGTGCGTAAGGGTCAAGGCCGGAAAACCATACTGGATGCCCGTGATCTTCGGGCCCTTAGACGGCACTGCATCACATACAGGAATGCTACTGTAATGGAAATCACAACATGGGCTCAGGAATACTTCCAGAAAACATTGTCGGTGAACACAATCCACCGTGCCAGTCGCCGTTGCCGGCTAAAACTCTATAGGTCAAAAAAGAAGCCATATCTAAATATGATCCAGAAGCGCAGGCGTTTTCTCTGGGCCAAGGCTCATTTAAAATGGACTGTGGCAAAGTGGAAAACTGTTCTGTGGTCAGACGAATCAAAATTTGAAGTTCTTTTTGGAAAACTGGGACGCCATGTCATCCGGACTAAAGAGGACAAGGACAACCCAAGTTGTTATCAGCGCTCAGTTCAGAAGCCTGCATCTCTGATGGTATGGGGTTGCATGAGTGCGTGTGGCATGGGCAGCTTACACATCTGGAAAGGCACCATCAATGCTGAAAGGTATATCCAAGTTCTAGAACAACATATGCTCCCATCCAGACGTCGTCTCTTTCAGTGAAGACCTTGCATTTTCCAACATGACAATGCCAGACCACATACTGCATCAATTACAACATCATGGCTGCATAGAAGAAGGATCCAGGTACTGAAATGGCCAGCCTGCAGTCCAGATCTTTCACCCATAGAAAACATTTGGCGCATCATAAAGAGGAAGATGCGACAAAGAAGACCTAAGACAGTTGAGCAACTAGAAGCCTGTATTAGACAAGAATGGGACAACATTCCTATTCCTAAACTTGAGCAACTTGTCTCCTCAGTCCCCAGACGTTTGCAGACTGTTATAAAAAGAAGAGGGGATGCCACACAGTGGTAAACATGGCCTTGTCCCAACTTTTTTGAGATGCGTTGATGCCATGAAATTTAAAATCAACTTATTTTTCCCTTAAAATTATACATTTTCTCAGTTTAAACATTTGATATGTCATCTATGTTGTATTCTGAATAAAATATTGAAATTTGAAACTTCCACATCATTGCATTCTGTTTTTATTCACAATTTGTACAGTGTCCCAACTTTTTTGGAATCGGGTTTGTATATACATAAAGTGTACAGTTAATTGCATTCCTCAATCTTGGAATACCTTTACTAAAGTTATTGTTAGAAAAAAGATCAATCAATCAATCAGTTAATAAAAATAAAATAACACTTTATAAATAAAATAAAAATGTGTGTGATTTATAAAGTAAATACACGTTATAAATAAAATAAAAATTTGTGTATTTAAATGCAGTGTTATTTTAGAATCACTGATATAACTATTATAGTTTTTGTAAATATCTTTTATTTTTATTTTCTGTTTACACTTTAATTTTAAAGTTTGTTATTTTTACACAATTTATTATTTCAATATGTCTATTTAGTCTTTTATTATTACATATTAGTTTTAGTTTATTTAGTCTTCGTTATTTTAGTATTTCAAGTTAAACTAAACAAAAATCAGAAATTTCGCTTCGACAACTAGCTGAAATGTTTATATTTAATTATAGTTAATGTTTGTTTAATTTTAAGTAACAAAAATGTTTTGTTATTGTTTTAGTTTTAGTTCACTATAATAACTCTGTTGATGTGCGTATGCTACCTCTTTGACAATCCCCTGCAGAGCTCGCTTTAGCTGTCTGACTCTTATCCTGGGACACAGGGCCTTTGTTTCTCCACGGTACACACTCAGGCCGTTCCAGACCAGGAAAACAGATCACCACAAGGTACCAGTGAGCCCTGGACCGAGAGCAAACAGAGCAGGAAACAAAGCAGGAGAGGAAGTGGAAGTCAGTGATCTGTGATAAAGCCTTGTTTCCATTGCAGAAAACATCCTGTAACAGCAGGACAGGATGATACTGCTAAATAATAACTTTCTGAACATAATATTTATGCTTTTTCTCCGAAGTCTAAAGAGTGATATTTATTTAAATCGAATTCATTACAATGATTAAATAAGAATGTTTTCTGATGAGTGATGATGCAAAATAACCAAATGAATTCATTAGAATGTAACTGATTCATGGAAACTTACCAACTTAACTAAAGACTGCAGGTGTAATTTAATAATACACTTACACAGGCCAAATAAAAGTGCATTAATACAAATGTTGCTTAAAATCATAATCACCAGCAACACCATCGTAAAAATACTTTATCACCAAGTCCTAGCACAAGATCTGCTAATCCCTGAATTGGGACGATGGACATTCCCAAGTTTGTGACTCATCTGTGCTATGTCGTACTGTGCGAGAGTGTGCAAGTCCAAGTACAGTGTGTGTCCTGCGTGGCAATTTGCTTTTATGGGAACATGGAGTACCACACCGGATTCGCCTGTTCTCTCGCAGTTTGGCAATACAGACTTGTTGCTATGATTTATCTTCTTGTTCATGAAGCTCAATCCAACATGCTGTGTTGTCCTCAGATATCAAACATCTACACAGGCCTTCAACATGCATCCTGGCTATTTAACAAAAGAACATTCTGTAAAGTGTGTTTGAGATGTTGTAACGATTTGCGAGGCTTTGTGAAGCGCTCTGACGTTGAAAGTGCACATTTTGTCTCATTTTCATTGCTGAAAGCTTGATCTGTTCCAAAGACAGAATGGTGATGCTCCTAAAATACTGATTATAAATAAACAAACTAGCATTCAAAAGATTTTTTGAAACAAATTAATACTTTGATTCAGCAAGGATGCATTAAATTGATCAATGTTAAAAACATTTGTTCCATATAAGTGCTGTTTAATGCTTTGAATATATAAAGGAATCCTAAATGTCTCAACAGAAATATTAAGCAGAATAAAAATCAGCATATTAGCGGCAAATCAGCATATTAGAATGATTTCTGAAGATCATGTGACACTGAAGACTGGATTAATGATGCTGAAAATTCAGCATTGCATCACAGAAATAAATTACATTTTAATTATATATTCAGATATAAAACAGTTATTTTAAATTGTAATATTATATCACAATATTACTGTTTTTACTGTATTTTTAATTCAATAAATGCAGCCTTTGTGAGACATTAAAAAAAATCTTACCAAGTGTATACTTCATTCCATATTATAAAAAAAACAAAAACAAAAAAACAAACAAACAAACAAACTAATAATTAAATAATAAATAGTAATAAAATTAATAATAATTAAAAATAATATTTTATCCAATCTTTAGAGTCTATATGAATTATGCATGTGTGTGTTTTAAATTTAAATTCCCCACTTACTCCTGATTTACGGGTATAAAAAGGTAGTCTTTGCTAAAGATGTCCACATGACGGGTCCATGTTCTCACTCTCTGATGTCGTCTGTACGGGGCTCTGTGGAAAAACACCACAGTGTCATTCACATCAGCAAGAAACATACAAATTAGCAAAAACGTCCTTAAAAGTTACATTAAAGGAATAGTTCACCCAAAAATGAAAATTACTCATGATTTACAATATGCCTTTGTCATCCACTGGAATGCCACTCTCTCGTGAACACGCATATGACAGTTACCGTAAGCTAGAGATTGCGGTTTATAAAGTTGTAAATATGGCTATTTTTCTTACACAAATGCATCAATTCACTTCAGGAGGCCTTTATTAACTCCCCGGAGCCATGTGAAGCACTTTTTAGGGCTTCAAAATCTCGACCCCCATTCACTGCCATTATAAAGCTCGGAAGAGCCAGGATATTTTTTATTTAATTCTGATTGTATTCGTCTGAAAGAAGAAAGTCATATACATCTAGGATAGCTTGAGGGTGAGTAAATCATGGGGAAATTTTCATTTTTGGGTGAACTATACCTTTAACTTGAATTTTTGGGTGTACTGTCTCTTTAAATCCTGTATAAACACACTATAAAAGGTGATTTCTTACGTGCTGCCAGTGTCTTCAGGGCAGCTAGTGTTTTTCCGAGTTAGTTGCTTGTAGAAGAAGCTGCTGAAGATGTGAGATCTTTCAGCCACATCTTTGTCGGCTCTTTCCAACAGAAGGTACCTGAAGGGTGTATTTAATATTAGGGAAAATATCAGATCTAATTTTACAAGCTGAAACCCTCATAAGTACATCAGACTCACTTGAGGTAGAAGTCGATGATGACGTCGTTGAGAAACTCGCCATCCTTGAGGCACTCCAGGTCCTCGGTTGTCACGGTAATGCCGCCCTTGGAGGGGGGAGGCGGGTACTGGATCAGCCTGGTGGAAAAAGTTCAAACAAGCTCCTCATAGAAAATGTAACTTCAACTTCCAAAAATACAATCCTCTGCGCTAATCATGACATATCAATATTGACTTACGAATTAAATCTAAATTTCACTGCTTGTATGGAAACTTCAACAACTTGATGGAAAGTTAGTGGTATGGAAACCTCTTAGAAGGGCCAGGGAACGTCAACGTTTGGCTTCCAACTACTGAGCTTATTGCTTAATCATTGCCTTCAAAGAAGAAATTAAAGGTGAAGTGTGTCACTTCTGCACCTCTAGTGGCACCAAACTGAATTACAAAAATAATGGCAAGTACAGAAACAAGTTTCCTGTCTTCAATTGTGTAAAAGACAATGAATATATATGAATATGTATAAAAAAATGTCTTTGAAAAACAAATAAGTTATTTAAACTGTTGTATCTGTTATTTGACTGATTTAAATCCTTAAGTTTATTATATAAGGGGCATTAAGTGGTTCACAAAAATGTCAGAAAAAAGGTAATATTTATAGAATTTTACATAATTATGGTTGTATTCCACTTTCTAAAGACTGGTTTCGTTGTTTGATTTGTTATATCTATAATATTTCTTTTGATTTTAGTGCACTGACAATATAAAAAGCCAATTTTTTAGTTCTGCAAAGAAAAGAATAGAGTGATGGAGGGATGACATTTTTGTAGGGCATTTTAGCACTTCTGGTTCCATCATCCTGAAATTAATGTTTTTTTCTGAATGGGTTTTTGGTTGAATGTCTGAAGTTCTGTGGTTAACACAAGCAGAATATATGTTCACATTATATTCTACAACATAAATTGCATCAGTAATACCACCTTGTGATTTTGTTTTAAAGCGTTTACTTGTCTTGAAAAAGGCAGTTTCTATCAAGTGGCTGAACAGGACTGAAAAGGATAGTTCACCCAAAAATGAAAATTATGTCATTAATTACTCACCCTCATGTCGTTCCAAACCCATAAGACCTTTGTTCATCTTCAGAAGACAAATTAAGATATTTTTTATGAAATCCGAGAACTTTCTGACCCTCCATAGACAGCAATGCAACTAGCATGTTCATGGCCCAGAAAGATAGTAAGGACATTGATAAAATAGTCCATGTGACATCAGTGGTTCAACATTAATGTTATGAAGCTATAAGAATTATTTTTGTGCGCAAACAAAAATAACGACCATGCAACAATTTATTCTCTTCCCTGTCAGTCTTTGACACGCGTTCATTCGAGTACACAACGCATGTGTTATTTATTTATTTTTCACACAAAGTATTCTTGTAGCTTCATAAAATTACGGTTGAACCACTGATGTCATATGGACTATTTTAATGATGTCCTTACTATCGTTCTGGGCCTTGAACGTGTCAGTTGTGTTGCTGTCTATGGAGGGTCAGAAAGCTCTCGGATTTCATCAAAAATATCTTAATTTGTGTTCTGAAGATGAACGAAGGTCTTATGGGTTTGGAATGACATGAGGGTGAGTAATTAATGACAGAATTTTAATTTTTGGGTGAACTAAACCTTGAACGGGTCATGCTGAAGTCATTTACTCACTAGTATTTAGGCTTCAAAAATTCATAAAAGTTGTGTTATTTTGTGAAGATTATCATGATGAACACAACATGTAAGAATCATAAACTTTTGTTAGTCACACAGTTTATTTTCGGCAATAATACAAAAGCCAATGGAAAAATCCAATTGGGTTTTTGTTGAAGGAACCTGTGGGATGTGAACTACTGGGTTGGCCTACAAAAATAAGTCATCACTGCAGCGCTCTATATCACATTTTATCATTTTTGCACATTTTCAATGAACCTGTATGCATGAAAATATATAGCTCCCTTCATATGTTAGGTCTCTTGGCACGAAACATCAAATCCAGTACCTGCGTGGTGAGCTCTGTTGTCGGCTGTGGCTCCGGAGGGGTCTTCTGACTGTTGGCTCTCTTAGCCAGCTGCTGCTCCCACTTATGTTCTCCTGCAGGGGAAAAGTGAACCAGGACAGATCAGAATTGAAACAGCTGGAGATACTCCAACTGCCTGTGGTTGGAGTATCCGAACATAATGACCTTCTCATTGGCTGGGAGAAGGTCAACAGGTTTGGATACTTGGATGGTTTCCATTCAAGCGTGCAAATTACATTTGATTTTGTTCAAAAGAGGATTGTAAATATAGGTTGGGAAAATGTAAAGAGAGCAAACATGATGGACTCAAAGTGGCAGTAGAAACTGAGGGCGATATGGGTTCAGAAGGAGGAAAATGAAAAGTGAGAAGAGCGACGCCATGTGCTGCCTGTTTAGGGCGACTAACCGGGCTCCATCTCTGTTGAGCAGAGCCAGCTCGTAAAACGCAAGAAAAGAAAGAAAGGATAACGCGTCTGAGGTGGCCTACTTCCATTGCTGCCAGCTGGCACCACTGAAACCGAAAAAGAAAGAAACGTGTCACGCCCCAAGAGTCCTGACGCCCACACGCAGATGTTGCCCCAAAAAAGACCCACATATGTACTAAAGTTGTAGGACCCCCCAAAAAGCAGCAGCTATGAGTCCTCACCCACTTCATAAAGCCTCTGGAGAGAGTGACACAACGGCCACTTCCACAGAACCCGAGAGAGTGGGAACCGCTCAGCTACTATCCGTAAAGGTAGCCAAGTTTCCTTCTCTGTCCCATATCTACACACCAGCACAGCCTCCATGGACCATGGCTAACCTCACTCCTGCTCTTATATTGGGCCGTATAATTCCACTGGTGCCTCTATCACGCCTGCACTCAAATTCCTGCCAATATCTGGCCAACCCATTGAACTCTTTAAGAGGAAGCAATGGAGAGGGGCAAATGAATGGCTGGATATATAGAAGGACAAATGCATGTCCAGATAGACAAAGGAATTACGGATGGACAGATGAATGGACAGATAGACAAAGGAATGAAGAAAAGATGGATGTGGATGGATGATAGACGGACAAAGAAATTAAGGATGGATGGAATAATTGATGGATGGATGGACAACGGAATGAACAATGTATGGATGAATGACCGAATTAATGATTTAATGGACAAAATGGATTAAGAAAAAAAAATAGAAGAAAGGATGAAAGAAAGTGATGTATGTAATGAAAAAAGGAACAGATGGGCGGACTGATATATCAACAAAAATGGATAGACAAATAAATTGGATGAATGGATGAATTAAAGAATGAATGGATGGTTGGATGGTTGGATGGATGGATGGATGGATGGATGGATGGATGGAATGATGGATGGATGAACAAAACAATGGATGAATGATAAGAGAAACTGAAGGGAGAATGAATGAAAGGATGAAAAAAATGAAGGATGTACTGAAGGACAGATGAATGGACAGACAAAGGAATGGATGGAAGGACTGACATATGGACAAAAGAATAGGTGGATGGATGGACAAAAAATGAATGGATGGACGGATAAAGAGATGGAAAGATGGAATGTCGGACAAAGGAATAGGTACAGTGCCCTCCACTAATATTGGCACCCTTGGTAAATACGACCAAAGGCGACTGTGAAAATAAATCTGCATTGTTTATCCTTTTTATCTTTCATTCAAAAAATTCACAAAATTCCAACCTATCATTGAAGTAAAACAATTGAAAGTGGGGAGAAAATCTCATGATGAAATAAATGCTTTCACTATTTCATGTTGGCCACAATTATTGGCACCCAAATTATTGCAGCGTCCTTTTCCCAGGGTAACAGCTCTGAGTTTTCTCCTATAATGCCTGAAGAGTTTGGAGAACACCTGATAAGAGATCAGAGACCATTTTCTTCATACAGAATCTCTCCAGATCCTTCAGATTCACAGCTCCATGACGGTGCTTCTTCTCTTCAGTTCACCTCACTCATTTTCTACAGGGTTCAGGTCAGAGGACAGAGACAGCCATGGTAAAATATTTATTTTGTGCTCAGTGACCCATTTTTGTGTTTATTTGGATGTTTGTTTTGGATTGTTGTCCTGGTGGAAGATCCAAACACGGCCCATTATAAGATTTCTACCAGAGGCAGTCAGGTTTAGATTTTTTATCTGTTGGAATTTGATAGAATCCATGATGCCATGCATCTGAACAAGATGTTCAGGACCTCTGGCAGAAAAACAGGCCCACAACATTAAAGATCCAGCAGTATATTTAATCGTGGTCATGGGGTACTTTTTTATCCCTGTTTGTACTAAACTCATCTGGTGGGTTTGCTGCCAAAAAGCTCTTTTTTCAGTTTCATCTGACAGTAGAAGCCAGTGCCACTTGAAGTTCCAGTCGTGTCTGACAACTGAATTTGCTGGAGTTTGTTTTTGGATGAGTAAGGAGAATTTTCCTTGAAACCCTCCCGAACAACATGTGGTGATGTAGGGGCTGTTTGATATATTTTTTTAGGTTTCTGACCCCGAGACTCAACTAAACTCTGCAATTCTACAGCTGTGATCCTTGGAGAGTCTTTAGCCACTCAAACTCTCCTCCTCAGCGTGCATTAGGACGATATAGACACACGTCCTCTTTCAGGCAGATTTGTAACATCTTTAGTTGATTGGAACCTCTTAATCATTACCCTGATGTGGAAATGGGGATTTTCAATGTTTTAACTCTTTTCTTACAGCCACTTTCTATTTTGTGATGCTCAACAATCTTGTTCTTCACATCAGAAATATATTTTTTGTTTTTTCTCATTGTGATGGATGATTAAGGGAATTTGACCTTTGTGTTCCTCATATTTATAATCCTGTGGAACAGAAAGTCATGGCTGGGCAATTTCATGCTCCTAGTCACCCTGGTGTGCTAAAAAATGTAAATATGAATGGGAATATACTTCAGAGATATTTTACTCATAAGAATTTCTAGGGGTGCCAATAATTGTGGCCAACATTCATTGGCGAAAAACATTTATTTCATCATGACATTTTCTCCCCACTTTCAATTGTTTTACTTCAATGATAGGTTGGAATTTCTGAATGAATGAATGTCTGAATAGATCAATGGACAAAAGAATGGTTTAAAGATTAAAGAAACTAAAAAATAGATGGAGGTTAAAAAAATTAAGAAGGATGGACCGAAAAAAGGAGTAAATGGATGGACTGATAGATAAAAAAAAGATAGATAAAGAAATTGGATAGATGAATGAATTAATGAAAGATAATAGAATGGATGGACAAAACAATGGATGAATGATAAGAGAAACTGAAGAATAGATGAAAGAATGAAAGGAACGAAGGATGTACTGAAGGACAGATGAATGGACAGACAAAGGAATGGATGGAAGGACAAACAGATCAGGTAGATGTATGGAAAATAGAATGAATGGATGGACAGACAAATAGATGGAATAAAATAAATTGATGGGAATAGATGGAAAGATGGAAGGACGGACAAAGGAACAGGTAGATTGGCAATGAAATAAATGGACAGACAGACACAGAATTGATGGATGGAATGAATGAATTAATGAATGAATGCCTGGATGGATGGGCAAAAGAACAGATGAAAGGACAGATGATGGAGAAAAGAATGAAAGAAGATGAAAAAAACTCAATGTTGTGTTCACACCAAATGTCTCACTCGCTCTTGATTACTCGCGTGATGTTACTCGCGCAAATAAAAACATTGTGCGATCACACGGTGAATTTCACCGTCATTCTCCAGGAACTGCGCTTGGATGACAGGATGATCTCCAGTGAGATCATGTGAATTTTCCGCTCGAGTTGAAAATTTTCAACCTGCGCGGAAGACGCGATTGAGGCAAATATAGCATGTTCGCAGCAAACGCGACGTGCAGTTTGCGTCATTTGCATCGCCCAGCTTTGCATTGATGTAATATGTAATTAAATTCGCATTTGGTGTGAACACACCATAAGAAAAGATGAAAGAATGAAAGAACCCGAAGGATGGATGGACAGTAAAATAAACAGATGGAAGGACAGGAAGATGGGGTGAAAAAAGGATGGACAGACAAAAGGATGGAAAGATGAATGGATGCAAAAAGGAAAAGATGGATGGGCAAACAATGAACTCAACGAATGGATGGACAAAGGACGAACAATGAAATCAACAAGTAGATGGAATAGATTAGAGAGATGGACGACCAACAAAGGGATGCATGAATGAACAGATGGATAGAGAGACAGATGAACTGACCTTTGCCCTGTCCTGTCCAGCGTCCTTCACGTTTTGTCCCAATAGGGACAGGAGATGTTCGCCCCGTGCGTGGCAATGAAGCCGATTCAGTCCGTCTGACCAGGACAGAGAGTTACTCAAATCACTCTGACCATGTCGCAGGCCAATCACGTCCATGAGAGATGCCAACAGAGCTGCCTGAAGATCCTCCAACTGGCCAGTCAACACCAGCAGGACGAACGGACAGGCCTGTCCTGGAAACAGAATAGAAAAATAGAAACCACATTCTTAATTTCTTTTTATTAATTTAGTTTGTTTTATTTGTTTATCTGCAGTGTTTAACTCGGCTCAGATGCTTGAAGATCCATCCAGAAATGCTCACTGGTTGGTTAAAATTAATAAAAATGAATAATAATAATAATAAAAAATAGCTTTCCTCCTTGCTAGAATGCCAAGGACATGAGCACCAGACTGAAAGAATTAATCTTTTAATGGCTGCCGCTTCAATCACACACACACACCTGTTTGCGGTTCACACACACTGCAGGGAAAGCCATAATACTCAACGGTTGACGGCTCGTCACATGAGCTCCGACTGCTGCAATAACCGCATGGTGCCATTAAGACTGGTTCACCATGCCAGCAGCATTCTCATTACAGAGATCAAGGGTGTGTGTGTGTGTGTGTGTGTGTGTGTACTAAGCAGAGCTTGATAAATTTGTCTATACAAACTGAATGTGAGGTGATAATCACAGCCAATGAGCAAATATGGTTAAATGATTACTATAAAGTTATGAGAAACAGGATTTTGAAAAAAAATTAAATTAAAAATTGTTGATGATAAAAAAAAATAAAAAAATGAAAACAAAAAAAAGAAACAGGATTTTGGACCATTGTTCTATGTTATTATTATCATTATTAAATGTATTAAGTTATTTTTTTTGTATAAATGTTTTTTAGTGAAATTGTTATTGACAATAAGCCTTTTTTTAGTATTACAGCACACTAATCAAGGTGTTTACAGTAGGGATGTACAATTATTTTTTTTATTTATTTTTTTTGGGGGGGGGGCTGTCATTTTTCTGATAAATATTGCAATTTTGATTTGAAATTTAAAAAATAAATAATAAAATAATATTTATTATTATTATTATTATTAATAATAATAAATCTAATTAAATTAAATTAAAAATTAAATTAAAATATTAAACAATCATATTTCTAGTTTTATTTTAAAATATTAATAAATAATTTACATTTTTAATAAAAAATTATATAAAATAAAATTAGCAGTAGTAGTAGTAGTAATATTATTTCACTTTTAAATAATAATAATAATAATAACAACAATAATACATATATTATTATTATTTTTATTAACAATAATATTAATTTGGGGAAAATCTAATTCCATTTTTTTTTTATAAAATTGCAATTCAAAATGCATTGCAATAATAATAATAATAATAATAATTTGTATTGTTACTTTTACAATAAAGAAAAAAATGCTATTTTGGAATATTTCACAATAAAATGAAAAAAATATATTTAAGAAAAAGAATAATACAATATGCAGTTCTAGTTTAAAGTTTCCAAGTAATGCTGCAACTTGGCACATTGATATAAAATATTTTTTTTAATATTTTGAAATATTCAACTGATGTGTGTTAATTAAGGTGTGTGTGTGTGCTTACATTTTTTTTTTTTATGTTTAAAAATTACAGATATTGTATTTGTTTGTATTTACTGTAAAGATATGCTTCATCCAATCAGAATTTAGAGCAGTTTCTGCTATATAATTTATAACAGTGCCTTGTGCTCTACAAAAGTGCAATAACTAGAGTTACATTTTTGATGGTCTGTATTATGGTCTGTATTAATTTTCATTTGTGAAATGTGTTTCTTCATTACACAAGATGACAAAAATAACTTTGTTTTACATCCAGAAAAGCATAACTTTCAGCTCAAATGGATCCCTACCCAGAACGCTCCAGTGCAGGCCTCACCTGAAGTGTGTACGGTGTGCAGCAAAGACAGCTCTTTCTGGAACAGCCTGGCTTGAGCATCTGACACCATGAGGAAGAGGAGAGAAGGTGCAGGCTCCTCCGTGCTCGATAACAAACTGCCGTCACGGGCCAGTCCACCGTCCCACACACCGTACAAGAGCAGCTCAGAGCACGACACGCTAACGGCTACCTCACCCACCCCATCAGCACCTACAAATACAAGAAACAAGCAGGATTATTCGACTTTGGTCATGGATATTGTAAATGTAGCATGATGAAGCTTTGGCTAAGTATAATCTTAATGTGCTTCTTTTCAAAGAGTCGTTCAAACAAACCAAACTGACATCCCTAGTAAAAACAAAGCTGATGAGTACATGATTCAATGATTTGCTCAAAAAAGGCAAAACGATACCAAAACAACTGGCATAACCAAAGAGTCACTGAACAAATTTTTTTGGTGAACAGACTCAAAAAGATTTAAATTATTGAGATGAATCAAAATCACAACCATTACTAGTCTAGTGACAAACAGAGAATGACGTTTTCATTTTAGACAGCATTGTATTGGAAAAATCTGTTAATTCATCAATATTTGTGGTCTGTTTTCTTGTTGATTTGAAATATGTAGCTAAAAGTTGACAAAATCAAAACTGGCCAATATACTTAAAAATGCTATCATTGTCATGTGACTTGAACATTCGCAACTCCTCTCCTAAGGCTTTATGGCATAGTAAAGTGTCCATCAGTTGCGCACTTCTAAATTTTGTCAGAAGCAGTATGTCATTTGATAACTTTTCGTCTACGATATTATAAATACTACAAATTTGGATATTCTATTCTTTTCACATATTGTTTTTCACCTACTATACGTATAAGCAGACATTTTCAGAAGCAAGGTTACGTTAAATTTAATCATAGCTATATTATCGTTAAATTTAACCAATGGACAAATTGCAATTAGAATCGCCAGCTGCAGTTTTGTTGTCTGCTGCTTCAAATTCTCAAATTCTTTAAAGTCAGGTGGATTCTGATTGGCTGTCAATGTTTTTATCATTTATCAGCTTGAAAAAAAAAAGTTCTGAAAGCGATTCCGACAATATCGTTCCTGTTTCTTTATCGTTATAGCTGTGGTGTGGACTGCCTTATTCTTATTGAATTACACCAATTTTAAAAACTTTATCTTTATAGTTATACTGTAGTTATTGTCCTAGGTCTATAGAATGTGCATGCTATTGGTTAATGCTAACCAATAGCCAAGTAGCTACTTAGCCACTGTTTTAACGAACTAGCCATGGCATAATCTGAACTCCTCAAAGGCTTGATAAAACGCTATCTATGGCTCTTGAAACAGAATGGTCTCATTCAAATGATTACCAACTAGCATTGGTGCATTCTGCTATATAGTGCCCATTTGTCACAATGTCACGTCCCACCAAATAATTTTTCTTCCTCAGAAATACTTCACATTCTGAAAGTAAAATGGGCTCCAAACAACAACTGACGTTGACTTTTCTATTAGGCACACACTAGCATACGTATGTACGTCAATGCTAACAGCCACTAGAAAATTCCAACCACATTTTTTCCTTGCCAAATATCCTCTTTCCCTCAGAAAAATGTCACATTTTTCATATAAAATGGGTTTCAAACAGCAACTGACATTGATTTGACTAACTTTTAGGTGTGCACTAGCGTAAGTAGTAAGTACGTTAATGCTAGTAGCTAACAGCCACAAACTTATCAAAGGCTTGATAAAATGCTATCTTTAATGTCCAGCCAAATAATTTTTCTTGTCAAATATCCTCTTTCCCTCAGAAATATGTCACATTCCACAAGTAAAATGGGTTTCAAGCAACAACTGACATTGACTTGTCCTTTAAGCACACACTAGCATATGTAGATCAATGCTAATAGCTAACAGGCACTAGAAAAGTCCAACCAATTTTTTTTCTTGCCAAATATCCTCTTTCCCTCAGAAAAAAAAGGGTTTAAAATGGGTTTCAAACAGCAACTGACATTAGCTAGACTAACTTTTAGGTGCACAGTAGCGTATGTACGTCAATGCTAAAAGCTAACAGTGACAAGAAAAGTCCAATCCCATTTTTTTTCTTCTCAAACGTCCTCTTTCCCTCAGAAAAATGTCACATTATTCATATAAAATGGTTTCAAACAGCAACTGACATTAGTTTGACTAACTTTTAGGTGCACACTTGTGTACGTACATCAATGCTAGTAGCTAACTGTGTCACAAACTTGATAAAATGCTCTCTTTGGCTCTTGAAACAGGATATCCTCATTTAAATGAATACAATGTGAACTAGCATTGGTACATTCTGATATTCAGCCCTCATTTGTCACAATCCCATCACACAATGTCCCACCACATTTTGTTTCTTGACAAATATCCTATTTCCCTCAGAAACGTCACATTACGCAAGTAAAAGGGATTTCAAACAGCAACTGACATTGATTAACTTTTAGGCACACACTAGCATAAACGTCAACACTAGTAGCTAACTGCCACAAATTCATCACAAAGGCTTGATAAAATGCGCTCTTTGGCTTCCGAAACAGGATGGCCTTGTTAAAATGATTTGTTTTAATGTCTCTCGAGTGGGTAGCTTACGCACAAAGACCCTAGAAAGCTAAGAATAGAGACGCACTTGTCTGAAACCCTCATAAGCATCTTATACACACACAGGTGCTCTATTGAATGCATTCAGTAATACGGGGATGACTGAACTCACGCAAACATGTACCCTGCTCTTCCTCTGTCTCACACACATAAATAGAGTCTTAATCTGAGCCGTCTTAGCGGTGAAACTAAGAGTGAGGAGGGAGAGACAGAGGGTCACAGACAGTTGAGGAGAGACAAAACAGGGTGAAGGGTCAAAGAACTCTGCTGGACGCCCATCCAGTGAGCCAATCGGTGTAATTACACTTCTTCGCCACACGGGGCAGCACCACAGCACAACATTGGTGCTTTTATACATAAACTTTGTATTAGCGATCAGATTTGCTCACTGGGTGTCCGGATTTTATATTAGTATCACAATAAATTTACTCGTTGCTAACGCGCACGTGTTGTACAATATAACACAAAACACCTGTTTAAACGAGTCTAGTTTTTCACTGCTCTTCCCAGCATGAGCACCAGACTGAATAAATTAATACTTTAATGGTCTCACACACACACACACATGCTAGAGCTAATTTATGAAGATAAATTAATGCCTAAAAGATTTGCATGTGAAGGGTAAGAGTTGTGCAAGTGTACATATGATTGCAAACGTAAATTAAATTTGCATGCGCAAGAAACGATTTGTAAAGGTGAAAAAAAAGGCAAGAAAAAAAGATTCGCAGCATTTTACTTTTTTTGCAAGTGTAATTCATGTATTGTGAAACTGCAGCTTCATGCTAACGCGAAATAAATATGATCTGTATTCTTCCGCTGTCCATTTCTCCGCTTACACTTTTGGCATGTTTTTTTCGCCAAAATACCGTCAAAAGCACTGCAAGCCTGTGAACAGTGATTTGCAAGCGAAAACAACAGTTTAAAGAACTGCAAAACTGACTGCGTAGAACCAATCTGTATGTGTAAAAAAACAAACTGTGTCAATTGTCTAAATGACTTGTGTATGTAGAGCAAACATTTCCCAAAATAATCCGATATATACAGCTCCGTCTTTCTTTTCTCTGCGCTTGCAGTTTTAGCACGATTCTCTCACTAACTGAGTTTTGCAAGCGTGAGGGGAGGGCGGGACCTTCTTCTTGTAGCCAATCAAATGAGGCTCTCGCTGACTCTCCATTTACTCTTATCTGATTGGTTCAAATAAACACATCATACGCCAAGACAGTTATCTTCATTTAGTTCGGGAACGTTCTCGCTGCTGGAATGGTACTTTTAACGTACACTTACAGTAAAAAAAATATAATAAATAAATACCAACTTAATTAAAACATGATACTTTATAAGTTCCTTTAGGCTAGACTGCTGGTGTTAACATTATTTGGTTTGGTTTGGCTTTACATTGAAATTTCCTAATCTGCTTACACCACTGATGTTAAACTTTATAATTAAAATGATGTTATGTGACAATGCTCAACACAATGTTATCAGAGTGCTATACTTTATAAAACCTTTTTTTACTATGCCAATAAAGCTATTTAAATCTGAATTTGTCAATTTTCAGACCATGTCTCTGTTTATGGTATTTAACACTCAATTGTATATTTTGAAATTTCAGTATTGAATCTTATTACTTTCATGTGACCGATCAAGCTATTTTATGAAGCAAGAATGAGTAACAAAATGCTTTCTTTGTGTTCAGATTTGACTAATGCAAAAATTTTGATAAACATGTATTTAATAATGTCTAAATATATATCCAAATTCAAGTAACTAATTGTTTATATATAGAGCTAAACAGCCATCTAGTGGTTACACGATGGTATTACAGATGATAAATGGTGAATAAGTCAGAGATAAATTAATAAATATTTAAGTAATATTTTTTAAAGTACCCTTAAATTACAACGTTAAAGAAAAATATTACTGTTGGTTCTGTTGGTCCAATTATTATTGAACCAAATTTTTGTAAAAAAAAAAAAATGGAACCATCCCTGATCATGACAGGTGAAATTATGCATAGGCTAGTGCAGATACTAGTCCTTCTTTAAGTATCATCAAAATTACAATATAATATTACAATAAACTAATATATCATATAGCCTGTTGAGGAGGAGAAGATACTACACAGCTCGAAATTCAGTATGAACACATTGCCTATAATGGTACACAACTTATAAAATATCATGTTTTAATTAAGTTGGTATTTATTTATTATTATTTTTTACTGTATGTGTACGTTAAAAGTATCATTACGGCAGCAAGAACGTTCCGGAAATAAATGAAGATAAATGTCTTGGCGTATGATGTGTTTATTTGAACCAATCAGATAAGAGTAAATGGAGAGTCAGCGAGAGCCTCATTTGATAGGCTACAAGAAGAAGGTCCCGCCCTCCCCTCACGCTTGCAAAACTCAGTTAGTGAGAGAATCGTGCCAAAACTGCAAGCGCAGAGAAAAGAAAGACATATTCTTCAGAGTGAACCCGTTTTGCAGTTCTTAACACCACTGTTTTTGCTTGCAAATTGCCCTTTACAGACTTGCAAGGCTTTTGGCCGCATTTCAGCGCAAAAAACGTGCCAAAAGTGTAAGCGCGGAAAAAACGTAGGTCAGAAGAATACAGATCATATTTATTTCAAATTAATATGAAGTTGCAGTTTTTCAACACATGATTTACAGTTACGAAACATAGTACAATGATGCAAGTCCAGTTTTCTTGAGTTTATAACTTGATTTACACCTTTACAAAACTTATTTTGCGCATGCAAATTTATTTTACGCTTGCAATGTCACTTACACTTTCACAAATATTACCCTGCGCATGCAAATCTTTTTGACGTCATTTTACCTTTATACTAATTCCTGTATGTTTATGCTTTAACATTCAGCAACTTGTTGACAGACTTCATCAAGAGAAGTAAACCAAATTGACCACATTTCACATTTAATGCCTGCATATCATTCTGGCTTTATAAACTAAGATAATAATATGTAAATATATTATTAAAATATGTTAATGAAATTATTATTTATTTACACATTTTTAAACTAAAATTTCATTTTTATTAAAAAAAAAGTAAAAATATAATTTTATGTAGAATTAGATAATCATTAAATCTAGTATAAAATAAGTTATTATAGATGTTTATCTACATTTGTAATTTTTAAACTAATGTTTTATTATTATTATTATAACGATTTTATTTTTTATTCTGTATAATTAGATGTAATATATTATTAAATTACACATTTATTTTATATTTACATTTATAATACTTACAGTCTACTTTATTAGATGTATGTTATATATATATATATATATTTTACTATTATATTATTATTATATTATAAAATAAAATTATATTATTTACTTAATTAGACAGAAATATTATTTATTAGTTAATTATTAAATATAATATTACATTCTATTAAATGTATTAAATCCTTTTATTGACATTTATAATTTTAACATTTTCATAATTTTAATTCTAAAAAAATATGTTTTAAAATCACTAATTAAATGCACAGACACACAGAATTGAAATATATATATATTTTTACAACTATTTTAATGTACATATGTATACAATTATAGTATGTATACAAATTAGTGGTGTCAAAATTAGCGCGTTAACGCGGGAGATTAATTTTTTCAGATTAACGCGTTAAAAATATTTAACACCGTTAACGCAGGGGCGGGGCAAGGGTTGGCCACCCCATTCACAACTGCTGCCTCTGTCTCTTTTTTCTTGAAAAGGATTGCGTTTATTTAGATGCAGAACGTCTTTATGACCACATCAAACGAAATACGTTTCAGACGCGCGCTCTAATGTCGCCTCCGCGCCAGGCGAAAATATACTGTGCTGTAGCGCACGCTCTTCAAATACACGCACAAAGGTGCCGGCACGTGCTGTAGCCTGTATCATTTCATATCAAACAGTGAAAGAAACTACGTGCATGCAATGTCGTAGTTATGCCGTCAGTTAAGGCATGAAGTTACCAAAAAGGTGATTAAAGCTGCCTTAAAACTGTGTGCATGCATGCAATATGTTATATATGCGTCATATTTAAGAACACGTCTCTGAAATGGTCTTAAAAACTGTCCTGAGGCACCCCAGCACTGTCTCCCTCATCTAACACACTCGATTCAACTCATCCGCTCATTAGTAGAGACTTTAAGACCTGAAGTGAGTCAGAAAGCAATAGCAGGCAAATAAGATAATAACCAGCTGTTGTGATGTCTATTAATCCAAGAACAAAAGAAAAAAATGAGGAAATCAATAACTTTTATAGCTTTAAGGGGTTCATCTATATTTAATTTAGAGTTTAGTAACTATTCATTTTCTGTATATTTCTGCTGAAGGGCACAGGTAGCTAAATATGTCATTTATTATAATGTGTTCGTGTGAAGATTGTTTTAAGTTCACTTAAATTAGAAGTTAAGTCTAATAAATGTTAAAATTGACAGCTGTCAATTATACTGTAATGCTGAATGGCTACAGCCAATGGTTAAATATTAAGGGGAAAAAAAACATTTTTATAGAGACATCAGTAGTATTGATATCAAGTGATGCTGGCCTTCAATCATAAAAAAGAAATATTAAAAATATACTGTCTTTATGTTGTTTGTACATTGTACATTTGAAGATTGAATGTGAAATTATTGCAATATAAAAGTATATTTTAAAACTTTAATGTTAAGTGGGATTAATCGCGATTAATCTTAGAAAAATGTACGATTAATTTGTTTTGGGGGTTTTTTATCGATTGACAGCACTAATACAAATATATATATATATATATACACATGTTTATGTAATTAGATGTAAATATTTTTTTGAAATAATTACATATAAAGCTAGTTCTTATTGCTGAGCCCTGATATAACAGAACAACTCAAGATGGAAAAAATAAAAAAAATGATTTATGGTCCACTTTAATGGTCAGGTGACTTTCTAGGTTCTTTCTCTTTCCTTATTTCTCAATCCCCAATATTTATTGTATAAAAGATTTTTTTTTTTTTTTAAATGTAAATACCTTTCAGTGGTACAGAGATGCCTTCATCTGTGATCTATAAAAGAAAGAGAGAAGGAAAACATCGCATTAAGACAAAAGCCAAACATGGACGGGATAACAAAGGGTTGGCGGTCTCTTAAACTGCTGACGACAAAGTCTGTCCACCACCAGATATTGAACAGATTGAAGATATAAAAGAGTCGTTCTGCCACAGATGGAAAAGCAGAAAAGAAAAGAGTCAAATTAAACAGTGGTCAATGAACCCAAACCAGAACAGAGGAGGTTCCTGCTGGGATTCCTTAAAGACAACAAACGCTTGACACTTCCTCTCTGATCCAAAAATCAGCGTTCTTGCTTGCCTACATTGGCAGTTTTTTTCAAAGGCAGCATACTTACTGAAACCAACAATCAGCGTTCTTGCTTGCCTACATTGGCAGTTTTTTTCAAAGGCAGCATACTTACTGAAACCAACCCAACAAGAGACTGAATTGGAACAGTCTACATAGACAGGAAATACACAAAACGTACCACAGTAAGCATGATAAATATAATTGTATACATACAGTGTATGTGTGTATATATATGTATGTGTATATATATATGTATGTGTATATATATATATATATATATATATATATATATATATATATATATATATATATATGTATATATATGTATGTATGATATATATATATATATATATATATATATATATATATATATATATATATATATATATATATATATATATATCACATACATATATATATACACATACATATATACATATATATATATACACATACATATATATATATATATATACATATATACATATATATATATATATATACAAACCCGATTCCAAAAAAGGTGGGACACAGTACAAATTGTGAATAAAAAAGGAATGAAATAATTTACAAATCTTATAAACTTATATTTTATTCACAATAGAATATAGATAACATATCAAATGTTGAAAGTGAGACATTTTGAAATGTCATGCCAAATATTGGCTCATTTTGGATTTCATGAGAGCTACACATTCCAAAAAAGTTGGGACAGGTAGCAATAAGAGGCCGGAAAAGTTAAATGTACATATAAGGAACAGCTGGAGGACCAATTTGCAACTTATTAGGTCAATTGGCAACATGATTGGGTATAAAAAGAGCCTCTCAGAGTGACAGTGTCTCTCAGAAGTCAAGATGGGAAGAGGATCACCAATTCCCCCAATGCTGCGGCGAAAAATAGTGGAGCAATATCAGAAAGGAGTTTCTCAGAGAAAAATTGCAAAAAGTTTGAAGTTATCATCATCTACAGTGCATAATATCATCCAAAGATTCAGAGAATCTGGAACAATCTCTGTGCGTAAGGGTCAAGGCCGGAAAACCATACTGGATGCCCGTGATCTTCGGGCCCTTGGACGGCACTGCATCACATACAGGAATGCTACTGTAATGGAAATCACAACATGGGCTCAGGAATACTTCCAGAAAACATTGTCGGTAAACACAATCCACCGTGCCATTCGCCGTTGCCGGCTAAAACTCTATAGGTCAAAAAAGAAGCCATATCTAAACATGATCCAGAAGCGCAGGCGTTTTCTCTGGGCCAAGGCTCATTTAAAATGGACTGTGGCAAAGTGGAAAACTGTTCTGTGGTCAGACGAATCAAAATTTGAAGTTCTTTTTGGAAAACTGGGACGCCATGTCATCTGGACTAAAGAGGACAAGGACAACCCAAGTTGTTATCAGCGCTCAGTTCAGAAGCCTGCATCTCTGATGGTATGGGGTTGCATGAGTGCGTGTGGCATGGGCAGCTTACACATCTGGAAAGGCACCATCAATGCTGAAAGGTATATCCAAGTTCTAGAACAACATATGCTCCCATCCAGACGTCGTCTCTTTCAGGGAAGACCTTGCATTTTCCAACATGACAATGCCAGACCACATACTGCATCAATTACAACATCATGGCTGCGTAGAAGAAGGATCCAGGTACTGAAATGGCCAGCCTGCAGTCCAGATCTTTCACCCATAGAAAACATTTGGCGCATCATAAAGAGGAAGATGCGACAAAGAAGACCTAAGACAGTTGAGCAACTAGAAGCCTGTATTAGACAAGAATGGGACAACATTCCTATTCCTAAACTTGAGCAACTTGTCTCCTCAGTCCCCAGACGTTTGCAGACTGTTATAAAAAGAAGAGGGGATGCCACACAGTGGTAAACATGGCCTTGTCCCAACTTTTTTGAGATATGTTGATGCCATGAAATTTAAAATCAACTTATTTTTCCCTTAAAATGTTACATTTTCTCAGTTTAAACATTTGATATGTCATCTATGTTGTATTCTGAATAAAATATTGAAATTTGAAACTTCCACATCATTGCATTCTGTTTTTATTCACAATTTGTACAGTGTCCCAACTTTTTTGGAATCGGGTTTGTACATATACATATACACACACATATATATATATATATATATATATATATATATATATATATACACACACATACACTGTATGTATACAATTATATTTATGAAAAAATATATTTTTGCATATAAAAAAAAGCAAGGTTCTTTAGAGACTGTAAGATCGATTTCAAAACCATTTTTTCAGGCTTTACAAGGTTAAAAGAGGCAGCTCACTGGGTTTTGGAACAGAGATACTGACCTGTTAATCACATCCACACGTTACACACGTGTCCCCCCCCGGCTAAGCTCATTAAACACATCCTAAACGAGCGGCCTCCTCCAGGTGAGCAAAACTCTTGCTTAACGGCTTGTAAAAAGAGAGCAGAAAAGCCCCTGTTATGTGCTTTTGAAGCACTGCTGGACAAACAGTGATAAGCTGCGCTGTACTCCGTGTCAGGGCCAGTTTAGGTTACAGCCGTTGTTGTTGTTCTAATAAACACGGCTTTCAGCCGCTCTGCAGTGTTTCGGCTTTAACTTTCGGAATTTTCTGGCAAACAAATTTTCGTTGGTCTCTTAATCACATCTGCAGCCCGATGTCGTCTAGCTGTTGCTTTGTGGTTTGTAGCAGGAACGGCCAATTAAAATACTGGAATAACAGATGTCCTTCATTATACAAACAACAACAAAAATCGAACTGCGTGATTGGCTGAATGAAAGAGCTGAAACCATGTGTTGGAAACTCATCCGGCCAGATCTGGAAGATGGAACCGAGAGGCCTAATTCAATGTGACCAGATAAGAGAATTAAGATCTTCAGACTGATGTAAAATCTAGTGGGTTTGAGGCCACTGCTGAACCACTTTTATAATTTAATACAACTATAAATCATATTTTCAGCATAAGTTTCTCTCACCACAATGGTCCCGTTGGCCTGCACCTCGATTGTGTCGTAATGGAGTCTGCTGAAGTCCAGTTCTATGATGGAAGGCACTTCTACTTTGGCCGCTGATCTTTCACCTCCTGCGTTTGTCTTTGGGCTCTTTTGGTTCCCTGACTAAAGCGTGAAGAAAGAGAATGAAAAAGGGGGGGGGGGGCAGACAACATTATTCATTTATATATTAGTGCCGTCAATCGATTAAAAAAATAACTTATTAATCGCACTTTAAAAAAAAACAATTAATCGCGATTAATCCCACCTAACATTAAAGTTGTTAAATATACTTTTATATTGCAATTAGGGATGTTCATTTCGGTTATTTTTCCTAACCGACGCTCGTTAACCGATTATTAACCGTTAACCGACAAGATTATTTTAAATTAGAACTGAATTAAATTAGAAGGAATAGGTTGTCTGTGACCCGTTAAAAATAATAACATTTGTTTTCCGGGGATTAATTTTACATGCGCAAAAAGCAGCAAACAACAGAACATGAGGATTCACATGGTCATCATAGCTATCACATCACGCAGACACGCACCTGCAGCGCTTTTGCGAGCGGAGAAAAACATAATAAAGCTAGGCGATATATATATATGCTGCTTAAGGTGCCACGATGGAGCAGTGCAAGACAAATGTTTGTCAGTGCTGGTGTGCCAACCTGCGCTGCTGTGATGCGTAATCTCATGTACAGATGTATGTGTAGGTTATCAGAATCTCTAAATAGTATGATTTTAACACTGACGAACTCGGCACTAAGTTCAGTCAGGCTTTTTTTCAAATATGTGGAATCATTGGCGTTTTAGTACACATGTAATTATGTGATATTGTGGATTCTGTCCTTGTGTGTGTTTTTGTATGTTGTTGTTGTGTCTTTGTTTGGACCGAGTGTGTCCTTAATAAAGTTTTGATTGATTGATTGATATATATACACAGTATATATATATACACAGTATATATATATATATATATATATATATATATATATATATATATATATATATATATATATATATATATACACAGTATATATATATATATATATAATAACGAATAAATAGGCCTATACGAGAAATATATTTTCACTTAAATAATAATTTAAGAAAACGAAAGAAAAACTGTGCAACAAGTAGCCTATGCAGAGTTTCGATTCATTTTTGTGCTGCGCGAAAGGAAAGCAGACGGCAGAAAGCGTCATCCTATTTTTTTAGGCTTATTTTACAAAAGCGCAAATATTTGTTTTTATTGTGAATGTACACAAATAAAAGCAAACCTTTTACAATTCCGATTATCTTCATAAATAAAAGGAGTAGTTGCTTCCACTGTTAGAAGAAAAGAAAAATAAAGTGATTGCTCCAGCGCCGCATGCGCGCGCACAGTTAAGCATGCTACCTTGACAATGCAGCCTGTTCATTATCATTATGAAAAACAATCAGTCAAACATATGGAAAAAAAACACACTGCTCAGTTTAAATATATAGTAAAATCTGTGCCGTTAAGCGTTATCACCGTACCGCCGTGAAGTTATGCAAAACATGTTGTTTTACATGGATATTGGAACACGAGTGAAGTAGGCCTACATAAAAGTTAAATAATATTTGTGGCATTCAAATACATCGCGAATACGGAAACATTTGATTTTGTGTCGAACGAAAGACCCAACATTGGTTTCAGTTTCGTTTTAGCCTAAATTAATTCGTTTTGGTTTGTCATTATTTTTAATTCCAGTTCTTTTCTAAATAGCCTACTGTTAATTGAAAGGATTTGTTTTGGAGTGAGGGGAACTAAAATAGCCTAGCTATGTTTACAGTGTTTATTATAATGTTTATAATTCGCGTTGGCCTATTTCTGAATTAAATAATAAAATGCGACTTACTATTTTTTTCTCTCTCTCGCTCTAAAAAAACGTTGTTGTTTTTTTATATATACGTGTAGCTTATTTTAACCATGCAGCAAACCTTTTAAAATATTTTGATAAATTACAAAAAAAAAGTGACTTTAAACCGTTTAACTGATTGTATTAATCGGTCAAAATTCTTATCGGTCGGTTAACGGTTAAACGGTTAAAATGAACATCCCTAATTGCAATCATTTTATATTCAATCTTCGAATTAATGTAGAAACAACATAAGACAGTATATTTTTTTATATTTGTTTAATAGCATCTTTTTTATGACTGAAGGAAAGTATCTCTGATACCAATACACTGATGTCTCTAGTCATTTTTTACTTTTTTCCCTAATATTTAACCACTGACTATCCTATCATTTCAGTATAATTGAGAGCTATTAATTTTAACATTTATTAGACTTTAAGCAGCAGAAATTTTAAATTTTCTAATTTAAATTGCCCCTATTATGGCTAATGAAAGGTTCATATTTTGGTTTTGGGAGTCCCCAACAACAGGTTGACATGCATGCAAGGTCAAAAAACACTTTCATTGTCTTATAATATGCATTTATTTATACCTTACTTGCTCAATGACTCCCAAACGATTTGTTTAACGATTCATTTTTCCAAACCCCTCCTTTGCAGTTAATCTGCGGTGATTGGTCCGATTGGTCGATTTCATTTAAAGCAGCATTTGTGAGAGCAGTGCTGCTTTACCACTGCATTACGGGGAAACCACTATTTTTACCCTCCAAAAGTGGCATCTAGTGGCAAAGAATGAATTTGCATTTTCATTCAGGCCAACGCAAAAAGACCAACAAGTGGGCGGCAATATGCTAATGTTTCATGTTGACATCAACATGAAACGGTTTGTGATTCGTTTTAAAAATGACTCGTTTCAATGATTCAGAGTCGACTCCTTCTTTTGCGAGAGAATAACTTTATACACGGTGCACTTTCAGATTTAAAACTTTGCAGGATGTGTTCATTCACTTAGAGCTGTGTTACACACTGCATGAAAGGTCATTTTCAAAAATCCATAATTGGGGTACTTTAAGTGAACTTAAAACAATCTTCATATAAACCCATTATAATAAATGTCATATTTACCAGTGCCCTTCAGCAAGTAGATACAGATTCACACAGATACTGAATCAAGTTATCAAAGGCTAAATTCTAAATTAAATATAGATGAATCCTTAAAGCTACAAAAGTTATTGAATTCCTCTTTTTTCTTTTGTTCTTTGATGAACACAGCAGCTGGTTATTAGGTTATTTGGCTGCTATTACTTTAAGAGCTGCCGCTGCTGAACGTGACGCGGATCTTCACTTGCGCTTTAATATGAAATAGGGCTGGACAATAATTCAATATCAATATGTATCGCAATATAATTTTTTTCAATAACGGTGATATGATTTTCAAACACATTTCCGATATTTCGATATGCATTACTAGTGTTATTTATGTGGCGTTTGACTTTGTTGAATAAACATGAGCACTGCATGTTTCAAAATCAAAACGCAGCATGGGTGATTTTATATGAGTGTATCTCTGAAGGGAACCAACTGTCTTCAGAATAGTTTTGATGGCATTTTCATTTTATCTGATAAAGTAGTATTCATGAGCGGAGCTGCTTAGATTACAGCCGTTACCGGGGAAACCGCTAGTGACCGCTCTCAAAGCGCCTCCTACTGGCAGAGAATCAGATTGCATTTTCAATAATAAACCCGTCTTCCATGCAGCAACATGTTTTTGTTGTTGCTCAAATTTTTTTGTTTTCTGCAGCAACTCACTTGGAGTCAGTATTTCTTTCTTTTTTTGGGGGAGGGGGGGGAATATTTGAAATATTTGAAATATTTCAAAATGTTACTGTTTTTGCTGTACTTTGGATCAAATAAATGCAGGCTCGGTGAGCAGAAGAGAATTCTTTAAAAATCTAAAATCTTACTGTTCAAAAACTTTTGACTGGTAGAGTATGTTAGCCTATAGTTTGAAGTTAAATATATTAATATTAATAAGGTGAGTCTGAGATGTTTATTTGACAGTGATTTCACATTTCTTGTTTGTATGAAGGCTAAATACAAATAAAAGGTGAACATTAATTTATTTGTGCTGTTTTTCCCCCTAAAATATTATATAGTTTTATAGGAGGAGTTCATAGACATATGCAAATTATTTTTCATAAGTCTGTAGGTACAGACATCTGTTGTGGGCATTCTTGGCAGTTTTTATGAGGCTTTTTTAATAGTGTTCATATCGATATCGGAATTATATTGTATCGACTGAAATTAAGAAATATATCGTGATATAAATTTTGCCCATATCGTCCAACCCTAATATGAAATGATACAGGCTACAGTACGCCGCTGTATTTGTGCGAGCAACTGAAGAGCATACGCTACGAGCACAGTACAGGGCTGACAGGACAGGGAAATTCATTTTTACTGACATATGGCCTGACAACATCTCATCTGACCGCTGTTCACTGTTGTTCTACTGAAGCTCCTCGTCTCCTGTACTGTTTCCACGCACGTTTGAAGTGGAGTGCGCGTCTCAAAAGTCTACCATTTGATGTGGTCGTAAAGATGTTCTGAGTCTAAATAAGTGCAATTCTTGTCAAGAAAAAAGAGCCAGAAGCAGCAGTTGTGAGTGGGGTAGCTCTGCACCTGCGTAAAATATTTTTAATGCCGTTAAACTGGAAAAATTAATCCCCTGCATTAGCGTGCTAATTTTGACAGCACTAGTATATATACAAACATTTGACCAGAAATATACCTCAGGTTTTTAAAAACTTAAAAAAAAATGATAATAAATATACACAGAACATGAGTAAACAGAGGTGTCAACATGTTTGGGAAAATTTTATTATTATTATTTTATTATTTGACTCAAAAACATTTTCCTCAATATATCGTAACATTTTTATGTATGTATGTATTTATTTGTTTGTTTATTTTTAAATTATCACAAAAATAAAAGCAAAATTCTTAATTCATAATATAATATTTAAATTTAATCAAAAATAACTCCTTTAAAGTAAAGTAAATATAATTTGAAGTAATTTGAAATAGAAGTATAATTTGATAAAATTATTAGTAACATAACATTAATTTCTAAAAAAAAAAACTTAAATACACAGCCTATTTGATAAAAAATACAGTAAAAACACTAATATTGTGAAATATTTTTACAATTTAAAATATATTTTGTTTTCTATTTATTTCTGTGAGCTGAATTTTCAGCATCATTACTCCAGTCTTCAGTGTCACATGATCCTTTAGAAGTCATTCTAATATTCAGATTTTATGCTCAAGAAGCATTGCTTATTATCATTGTTAAAAACAGTTGTGCTGCTTAATAAATTTGTAATTTTTTTCAGCTTTCTTTAATGAAAAGAATGTTCCAAAGAAAAATATTTTTCATTTTTTAACATTATATATGCATTTACTGTAACTTTTGATTACTTTCATGCATCTACTGACCACAAACAGCAGTTTTAATTTTACATTGTAAAAATACACTTATTTTATATAAAACCGACACTATTATGAACTAATAGTAAATGCTTTTAATATACAATATTGGATTTTTGGTCATCATTTTTCTTGGACGTAATGAAAACCAACAAAATCCGCTTTTTATAAACATGTTTTTCATTTCGTTTGCATGCCAGGCTGAAGGTGAACACCTGAGAAACACCTGAGTCTCATTGCTATTATCATCCTCAAACATCCCAACCCTGTGATCAAGAGCCGAACGCTTCTCTCAAAGACGTTTCTAGTTCAGAATAGAGCACAAATCCAAAATGCTGCATACCAAAGCTAGAAGCCTCTCATACCGGGGTGCCATATTGAATTTGTTCTACTGTCACAAAAAACAACGCAAATTGAAGATGTGTCCAGCTTGGACCAACAAAACTAACGATTCTGACAAAGGAAATTCGTTGAAAGGGTTTGATGAATAGTTGTAAACAAGGGCGATCCCAAAACTCCACAACCATACTGAACAAATCTAGACTTCAAAAGACAGATGTGCATGAAGATAAGTTGAAATGAATCAACATTTGTTTAGCATAGTCCTTCGGCAAAGTTTCAAAGCTTCTTCAAACGAGACTGATTCTCGAGGACACAAAAGCTTTATCCAAATGGTGTGGGTTATATTTGAATAATGATAGGGACATCTGAAGATCAGTCGAAGATGTAACAGTTTTCCATTCCACATTGATTAGGAGAAAAAGTATTTATACAATACCTTTCAAAAATTTGGGGTCAATAAGAATTTAATTATTTTATTCTGCAAGGATGCATTAAATTAAATTAATAAACAGTGACAGTAAAGACCTTTATAATGTTAAAAAAGATTTCTGTTTCAAATAAATGCTGTTCTTTTGAACTTTCTATTTGAATCTTAAAAGTATCATGGTTTCCACCAAAAAATTAAGCCGCACAACTGTTTTTAGCATTTATAATAATAATAAATGTTTTTTGAGCAGCAAATCAGCATATTAGACTGATTTCTGAAGGATCATGTGACATGGAAACTGGAGTAATGATGCTTTGCATCACAGGAATAAATTACATTTTAAAATAGAAAGCAGTTATTTTAAATTGTAATAATATTTCACAATATTACTGTTTTTACTGTATTTATGATCAAATAAATGCAGCCTCTGTGAGTCTTTGTTCTTGTCTACTTTTGGGACACATAATAAAATTATCTAAAAGAAAAAAATATATATATATTATTAAGAAAATCTGTATATAAAATTTGTATATAGCTCTCGTTTATTTCATGCAGTGTAAAAATGCTTAGTTTTATTATGCAATTTTAATGTGTTAAGCCAAGGCATAAAAATGTAAAAACAACTGCATGTAAATGCCGCACTTTTACTTTAATAATTAAAAAATAAAGACACAAAAAACATACAATACTTATTTTATCCAGGGACTACGAATAAAAAAAAATAATTGCCTTTAGCTAATTCTGGTATGTTTACAGAAATGTTTTATTAACAATATCGGTTAACTAAACAAACAAAAAATAATTTAAAAAAATCATATATTGGGCTGTTAAATGATTAAAAATATTTTAATAATCATGGTTTATGTTATAATTTTTACATTCTTAATGTTAATGGATTCAGCTCCTTTTAAAAAAAAAAAAAAAAAAAAAAGTCAAATTATTGAGAACAAAGTATATATATACTACATTTACATCAAAGTGCAGGAAAAGTAAAAATACGCTAATTCAAAAAAAATATATATTTGTGTGACTTAATTTCACAGATTTTTGCCACTGGCCAAATTTAATAATAAATAAATGTCACCATAAATGATGTTAGTTTAGCATCCCATCTGAGCTTTATTCAGTGACTTCTGTGAGTATAAAACCACAAACAGCAATAAACATTTATCCGTTACCTGAGCGTCCCTGATCCCCTCAGAGATCCGCTGCTCTTGCAAACTCCCAGACACGTCATTCATCTCATCAGCTCCTTCATCATCGCTGGACAGCACGACTGAAGGAGAGAGACAGATGGGTATTAACCAATCAGAAATGCCTTTGTGCAAAAGGTCAGATGTTCTTGCTTCCATGGATGTTCTTTGGGGCAAAAACCATCAGGTTGTGCATTATAATATAATTTGCGATGAAATTTTTGTATATTAAATTAGGAACAAATGAAGAATAGAAGGCTTTTCACCAGTGGTCTCAGACTTCTGGACCACACCGCACGTGTCTAAACGTTCTGGAGGAAAAACAAACTTGAGGCCTCCTAGATAAACGTCTGATGCTACATTTTCCAATGAGGTAAACGCGAGCCTTGACAGATGTTTGCTTCAGTAAACAGTTTGTGTGTGTATTTGAAAAGTTCACATGATTAACACTATCGAGGGTCAGATGGTCATTCCGACATTGTGTTCTTACAGTTCAATATTATGTTTCTAATAAAGCCATCAGCCGATTTTTTTTGCATTTGGCGATTGAGGAGTGTTAATTTCTGACCACGTATTTATCTTTTTTATCTTTTTTCCTTCTTCTCTGAAGCAGAAGCTTCTCTTTGGCTGGGTCCCATAATGGGCTTTGGGAGAGAAACAGGGACATGGGTAATCCTCTCTCTTCCTTTCCTCTTCCTGTCCACCAATCCATCAGAAAACAATAACAAATTCAATGCCGCCCATCTGTTTTTGCTACATTAAAAGTAATTGAATTGGACAGATTTGCAAACTAAGCAGACGTTTGTTCGAATCAATCTGTTCAAATATTTTTTCAGATTGTCACTAAAGCAAAAAATCATAACAAAAGGGAACTGAAGCTTTTAAAGACGGGAAAAAAATAAAAAGAGCAAAACAAATCATTATTTTGAGTCAGTCGATGAATCAATTGATCTGATTCACAAAACCAGCCTGAGCCTGAATAAACTCATTGACCTAACGATCCAGACTGGGACAGAAGATAATCAGTGATGAACAAAGTTTTATTCTGTTTTTCACACTATCATATGACTTCTGAAGACAATGTGACCAATGACCAACTATTCCTTTAACGGCAACCATAATGGGAGATAAGGTGTTTAGGATGAACTAGTCCCAGCTGATCATGAGGAGGAGGATGGTACATCTACGTTCCTCTCTAGCAGACAGAGGTGTAATGGGCTTTACCCAGACCTTGAGGTCAGGATTGCAGTAATCTAGATTGTGAGAGTAAATGCTGCTATTCTGCACACCACACACTTAAAGACATTAATCTTTATGAGGACATCCTTCATCCAATGACAGCTTAGAACAAATGCCGCCTCCATAACAATAGGACCGCAATGTAGTCACGGAAAAGTCTGCTTTTTGACAGATGGGTTAATTTGGTTTTATTCTCTTTTTACGTTCACACTCAGTTTGCATTTCTCAATCCAGATTCCACTTTGTCCACTGGTTAAAGTTTACTATTTTATTTAGGGGTGCACAATATATCTGTAACATAAGAGTTATTGGAAAATGTTTCTTTTATTTATTTTTTATCTGTTAGGTTAATTAGGTTTCACTCTCTTTTTGCGTTCACATTCAGTTTGCATTTTTAAATCCAGTTTCCACTTTGTCCATTGGTGGAAGTTTACCAATAATTTAGTGATGCACAATTTATCTGCATTATATAAATTGTCAGAAAAAGTTTTTTTTTTATTTACCTGTTGAGTTAATTCGGTTTCAGTCCCTTTTTCCATTCACATTCGATCTGCATTTCTCAATTCAGATTCAACTTCATCCACTGGTGAAAGTTTATTATTTTATTTAGGCATTCACAGTATATAACAGTTATTGGAAAAGGCTTATTTTTTACCTGTTAAGTTAATTCTGTATTACTCTCTTTTTATGTTCACACTCATTTTTTTCATTTTTAAATCTAGATTCCACTTTGTCCACTGGTGGAAATAACCATTTTATTTAGGGATGCTAAACATATCAGTACGATATCAGTTATCTGAAAAGTTTTTTTTTCTTTTTAAACCTGCATGGTTGATTCAGTTTTAATCTCTTTTTAAATTCATATTCAATCTGCATTTCTTAATCTAGATACCTAGATTGAGATTCTCTAGATTGTTTGGTCATTGATGAAGGTTTACTATTTATTTTAGGGATGCACAATGTATCTGTACCATAGCAGTTATCAGGAGAAAAAACATATATATTTTTTTAACCTGTTGGGTTAATTCGGTTTCGCTCTCTTTTTATGTTCACACTCAATTTCTCAACCCAGACTTTTTTTTTTTTTAGAATTGTATTTGTAAATGCTAATCTTCCCTATTTATACATTTTAATTACCTTCGCCATCATCTAACAGTCATTTCAAGTTAATCTTTAACAACAAATCTCAAAATGAATACCCATTTTTCATAATGTACATTTATGTTTGTTATAATGCTGTGATGCATAAATTCATTTTTATAATTTAAAATCTTTTATTTTTATCAGCCAAAACTCAAAAAACAATTATCAACTTACTGTATTGTAATATTGATGCATCTTTATTTATTTTATTTTAACAAACCTCTAATAGGTTGGAGTTATTTTGCCATTCTGACCATTTCAAAGAACAAGATTTGGTGCCTCTGCCAATCAGTGCTTTTAAGAAATACGTCTTCCATTAAAGACAAAGGCAGCACATTCACTTTTTTTCCAAGCATTTATGGGGTAAGTTGGCGTACACGGCATACAAAAGCTGTTAAATGCACTACCCACCTCCCTGAAGGGTAAGAAAGTTTAAATAAGGCAAGTTTGCACTTAAAGCAATGTTTGAATACCCATATGAAAGAAAGAAAAAAAGACAGTCACACGAACTTGGCTCTGTGGAGCTAGGCTTGGATCTCTTGTAGGTCTTGCAAAAAACCTGGGGCTTCCTCCTCAATCTGTTGCTGTAAAACGGCCCAAAAGGGTCTTTGCTCTTGGCGTCTGGAGGGAAAGTCAGCGGGTCTTTTCTAACAGGCACAGAGGTGGCAGCTCTTTTTCCAGAGGTCCTCAGATACCTAGCTGGAGCCTCCTGAAGAGAGCAGCCTGAGCAGAGGCTGGGTTCATGATTGGACGGTTTGGAAACAGATTCTTTATTCAACACAGTTCCATTCTTGTTTTTGCTTACTGTGCTCTGGAGTCAGAAGGGACAAGAACAAAGAAGAAAGAGGTTACAGATAACCCTAGCTGAGTGAGACCACACCCTGTCCAAAACTAGCAAAGGTTCAGCTCTTTTTAATATTAATTAGGTAACAATACCGAACACTTAGCTACAAAGCAACCTTAGCATGAAGTACATAATATTCATGACTTACCACTTAGACATAGTTGGAATCTTAAATTTTCTAACTAAGTACCAACATCAGTATGACTAAATTAATAGGTACTACTCATATTATGGTGACTATGGATGCTATAGGCATAATAGCAACACTTTACCATAGTAGAATTTGTAATATAACCACTAGTGTACCGATGACAGTATGATCTAATTAATATTTATGAGTCCTACTATGGTGAAGGCTCAATTAATGAATATTTAATAACATGAATGGAAGCTCCTGTAGGGTTTTGAGGCAATGTCAGTATAACCTATCTTATATTTATGAGCCAAGCCTACACGTTGCTCTATGGTGAAACTTTGCTTCATGAATATTAATTAGGTAGCATGACTGGTTGGTCAGTGTGACCTCATTTATATTTATGAGCCAAGACATCTTTCAAGGTGGTATGATCCAACATAACCACAAATACATAATAGTCCTACACATCTGACCTACACATATGACCTACACATTTGCCATGTAGGAAGGAATTGAACTTCACTACCTCTGTACCAACATCAGTATGGCCAAATTAATGAGTATGAATCCTGGTGAAACTTCTGCTCGAGAATATTAATTAGATGGACACTCCAGAGTGGTAATAAAGCAAAATCAGACTTAACAAGCATTTATGACCCAACACTTTGCCATAGTTAGATTTGTAATATCGCCACTAGTGTACAAATGATGTTATGCCCTAATGAATATTTACAAGACCTACTATGAGAAATGTTTGCCTCATGAATATTAATTAGGTAACATGACCAGTTGGCAAGTGTGACCTTATTTACTGTATATTTATGAGCCAAGACATTATTTGATTCACTCTAGGACCGTTATAAACCAATGTCAGATCCAATTAATATTTATTATCCAATACTTTGCCATAGTAGGATTCATAAAAACTTGCTTTATGATCAAATAAATATTTATGAGCCTTACTACGAAGGCTAAGATCATGAATGTTACTGAACATGACTGGATGCTTGTGAAAGATTACGAGCCAACATCAGAATAACCTAATTTATATTTATGAGCCAAGCATTGGAACAGCATTGCTATGAACAAATTAATATTTATCAGTCCTACTATGGTGAAGGTTTTATTATTGAATATTAATTAGATAACACAACTGCATTGTTTGCAAAGTTTATGAAGCAACATAAGTGTGAAAATTTCTATTTATGACATTGTCGATAAAAGTCGATATGATCAAGCATGACATAATTAGAAAGCCCTAATTAATAGTCATGAGCTAATACTTCGCCATATTTCGGCATTATGCACAGACAGCCTTCTCATTTAAAACCATTAAACAATGGAATCAACTTCCAGACAGTTTAAAGTTGTCTGTAGATTTGAATAATTTCTCTCGAAACTTAAAGAAATATATCCTTGATAACCAGCTGTGTCAGCATCAGTACACTTAAAGTTTATAAATGTAATATTGAAGTAAATGTTTTTTGACTATGTTGTACATATTTTAGGTTGTGATGGTTTTTTGATTAGTTTTTCATTTGAACATTTGATTAGTTTTAAATGATCACTGTTCAATTAATATTGCATGTATTTGTTAGTACTATTGACAGTTATTTGTAATGTAATGTTTTAATATTATGTGCACCTGCCCGGGGACTGCACAAAGCATCTTTTCGTAAGATTAATGTTTTTTTGTACATTGTCCCTGACAAATAAACTAATAAAATAAATAAAATAAAATGCTAAGCTTTGGCATAAATATTAATTAGGTCGACGTGACAATGCATCAAATCCTTCCTCGTTACAAGTCCTACTATGGTGAATCCACAAACTTAGACTTTCCAGATAACAATGACAGAATGTAATTAATATCCATGAGCTAGAGCTTTACAGTAGAAAGATTCATAATTTTAAAAACTGAGTGGGCACTACAGATTCTTGAATGTCTTTTAATGACAGACCTGAACACCATCTCACCTTAGAGACATCACCAACAGAACCTGTGGACTTTAATTTGCGGTCTTCCTGTGAAACGTAGGCCGTGTCCTCTGAAGTGGACGACCTCTGTGTCTCTTTCACCTGAGAGTGGCCTTGTGTCCCTTCAGTTTCTTCTTCCTCATGGAAAAGCCCACATGCCTCCAGTTCCCCCGGATCCAGGCCTAACAAGATGGAATGATGGAGAACTTGGTAAAAAAAAAAAAAAAAAAAGAAGAACACTCCAGGATTTACAAGCAGCAAATAACCTTCTCCTAACAACTGTTTTTTCTCTTTATGCAGTCCCCAGTACATATAAAACGGCCTTATTGACCAAATATCATTCCTCCACCTTGGTGGAGGTCACATCAGCCATGAAACGGGGCTAAATCGCCCAATTCCCCAGAGACGTGGAACTAGACAGAGTATAAGAGAGAAAGCCAGTGAGAAGGAGAGCAGCAGGACCATTTTAACAGATCCATAAAGTTAAGCATTTGTTTATTTATCAGCGATCCGAAGCCAGGAAAACTCTGATGCCGTCCAATATTATGTAGAGCAGGGAGTGAAGGAGGGTCAAGGGAAAGGAGACAGCTGCGAGATGTTAAACATACTGCCTGAAGCACAATGGAGGGAAAGAGCAGAGACAAAGCTGATCATTAGGGTACTTAGAGATGCAGAGACTTAGTAAAGACCAAAAATAAAGGCATTTTCCCTCATTAGCTTCTTGATAATCTACAGCAGATATCTCAGCCAAAGTTTACAGTTTGCTTTAACTGCTTATTTTGTTTAATGATCCAACTCATTAGGGAAAAACCAAGTCGCTTTCTGAATTACGCGGGAATAGTCATGCATGCTTTTGGCAAGAAGCAGTATGAAGTCAATTTTTGGTTGATTTTATTCTATAGTTTTATGTTTTCTGAAGAAAATGTGAGTGGCGTGTGCGTATGCAATACTCAGCACCACAGTTCTAAAATGGTTGCCAAGGGGAAAAAAAAAAGGAAAAGGAAAAAATAATTGTAATTAATAAATAAAAAATTCATTAAAAATTAATAAATTATATATGAGGTGCCAAACAGGAAATAATTATACAAAAATGTGAATATATAAATGTGAACTGTGAATATATAGAAGTAAATCTGAATATTTAGTTACATGTCTGAATATATAGAAGTAAATCTGAATATATAGATGTATATCTGAATATATAATTTACATTCATATATTCAAACTTTACAAATATACTGTATTTGCAGATTTTATTATATTTATTCAGACTTTTAAATATGTATTCAGTTTTACTTCTATACATATATTCATGATTTATGTTTCTATATTCAGAATTATAACTACATATTCACAATTTAATTTATATATTTAGACTTAACTATGTATTCAGATTTACTTCTATATACGATTTGTAACTATATATTCAGATTCACATTTTTATAGTCAGATTTATAACTATATATTCCATTTACATATATATACTCAGACTTACAACTATATAGTCAGATTTACTTCTTTATATTCATGATTCATGTTTCTATATTCAGAATTATAACTACATATTCACAATTTAATTTATATATTTAGACTTAACTATGTATTCAGATTTACTTCTATATATGATTTGTAACTATATATTCAGACTTATAACTATATATTCAGATTCACATTTCTATATAACTATATATTCTAATTTACATATATATATATATATATATATATATATTCAGACTTATAACTATATATTCAGATTTACTTCTATATATTCACAATTTACATTTATATATTCAGATTTTATATAATTCTTTCCTGTTTGGCATCACACACACACAAGGGAAGAGTGAAAATGAATTAACCTGACAGGTGTTAACTAAAACTATTAAAAACCTTTACGTTAACTGAAATAAATGTTAACTGTAAAAAAGAAGTTGTTTGGGTTATACTGTCAGTAAACACTTCCGAAGCTACATTTCTAACTTCCTTTTAGTCTAAGTACTACAATTACAAAAACTGAAAAAAAATAAAATAATAATTACTACAAAAAGTAAATAAATATTTAAAAAATGTTAACTGAAATAAAGTTTCTGTTAAAATTTCAGTAAACATTTCTGAAGCTACATTTCTAACTTTCTTTTAAGTACTAAAATCACTAAAACTAATAAATAAATAAATCTTTAAAAAAAAAACTACAACTGATAAAACACACAAAATTACTAAACTAAAATGGAATCGGAAAATATAAAAAATAAAGCTAATTAAATATGATTAAGTTTCTTTATAAAATACTACATTAATAATACTTATATATAAACAGGACAGGGATGTACCTCGACAAATCTTGAACGAAGAGCTTTCAGATGCCCCCGTATGGTTCTCATCATGGCAGAGAAGAGTATCTGACGCTCTTTTGGGTCTCCATCTGAAACAAATAAACATATATGTTATAAAACCCACTAGATCATACTGAAATCTCCCGCTCTGAACCATGTGCACTAACCGCCATACCATGGTTCAGCTTCTCACCTGTTATTTCCTGTGAAGTCTCTCCCTGTGGTTGGAGTTTGACACTGGGCTCTGAAACCGGGCGTCTCGGACACCTTATTGGGTGTCCTGTTCACCTGAACAGGGCTGGTTTTTATAAGTTGTTTGTTCATTTTAAAACTGAATACTCCACGTGTGGCTCCTTTGGGAATGTTATCCGAGCAGGTGCGTGTGACGCGGCCTGGTGTGCGTGAGTCCGGTGAAAGATCCCGTCGGTCACCGCTGAGAGACGGCCTGACGAGTCTGCAATAGAAAATGTGCTGTTATGCAATTGTTAATGATGGTTTACTCTCTAAATGTGGCTCTGATACTTGTTACAATGTAAATATATATATTTTTTGCCCATTTTATCATCCACTAGGAAGAGACGTAAGTCTGACTGCTCAAAATTTGCACACTTTAATACTTAGGGTTAGGAATTTGTTTGGAATAATTAAGATTTGTTAATGTTTTAGAAATAAGTCTCTTTTGCTCACCAAGGATGCATTTATTTGATCAAAAATACAGTAAAAAAAACAGTAAAATTGTGAAATAGTATTACAATTTAAAATAATTGTTTTTTTGTTTTGAATATATTTTCAAATGTAATTGATTGCTTGGATCAAAGCTGAATTTTTAGAATCACTCAGTTTTCAGTGTCACATGATCCTTCAGAAATCATTCTAATATGCTGATTTTATCAATGTTAAAATCAGTTGTGATGCTTAATCATTTTATGAAAATCTTTATAATTTTTTAGCATTCTTTAATGAATTTTATTTTGTTAAAACATTATGCTTGTCTTCTCGGTCAATGCATTTTGAGTAAAAATATTAATTTCTTCCAAAAAAATAAATAAATACAGATCCCACACATTGTAAAAATACACAAAAATAGCATGAATTAATATTCAATATTTTAATATACAATATTGAATTTTCTTATTATTAATTAATTTCTTATTTTATTGTTTTCAATTTATTTTTATTAACCATTACAATTCAAAAGTATAAAATAAGGGGAAAAATGCAAGGACATATTAAATTCATTAAAAGTGAAAGTAAAGATATTTATAATGATACAAAAGATTTTTATTTCAAATAAATGCTGTTCTTTTGAATTTTCTATTCATTGCAGAATCTTGAAAAAGATTATTATAGTAAAAAAAAAAAGAAAATCAAGCAGCAAAAAAACATTATTAATAATTAAATGTCAATATTAATTGAGCAAGCATATTAGAATGATTTCTAAAGGATCATGTGACACTGAAGACTGGAGTAATGATGCTGAAAATTCAGCTTTGCATCACAGAAATAAATTACATTTTAAAATATATTCAAATAGAAAACAGTTATTTTAAATTCTAATAATATTTCTCAATATTACCATTTTTATTGTATTTCAAGTCAAATAAATGCAGCCTTGGAGAGCATCATAATTACTCCTAGCTTTTGAGCAGTAGTGTAACAGTGAAGCTGGTTTTAACACACACCACTCACATAGTGAATAAACAGCTCCATCTAGTGACGCTTTCCAAACTTTCAAAGCATGGTATTCAGAAGTCTTACCCTACCGATTCACTCCTCTGACCTTCTTTTGACAGCATATTTCCATTAGAACTGCTTTTATGAGGCATTCTTCCATTAAGAGTGGCTGAACCCCACTGTCTCTGTGGAACAAGAAACAGTTGAACAAAAAGAGCTGCTTTACATAAAAAGATTGAAATTAGATGAATAACACATTTGTAGTGGCTGATTATATGGACAGTTGTGTATTAGTGTAGATGAAGGCATTATTACCATGTGTGAGTTGTTGTCCTGCAGTCGAGACAGTGGAGATTGCATGTCAAGACTGCATGAATCTGACGGCTGCTTCTTTTTGGGGATTCTGAACGGGACTGCCATCTACAACACACATGATAACTGTTAGGTTATTCAAATTATAATGTATTTTTTAATCATTTTACTTTTACACCATGATATATCAGCTTAATACACTACAGCAAACAGTGTGTATTTTTTGGAAATGTCTTTTGGAAATCTAAAGACTTATAATTTGTATAAACAGGATTTCTGTAGGTTTTATGAAGGTAAATTAAAGACTTTTTTAAGACCAAGTAAAAAAAATAAAACTAAATGTGAGGATTTAAGGAAAAACTGAACATTAATACAACAGTATGTTCTCAAAATGTAAATGAATACATTGTATTTCCAACAGATATCCATTTATAATAAATAAATAAATAGAATATTCCACTAAAATATGGAAATAATCAATTTTACTGTTTCTGCAAAACATACATTTATGCTTAAAACAACAACAAATATCTGTCAATGGGTTCAGGAAAATAAATTATAATAATTCAAAATAAATAAATAAAAATTCAAAACAGCAAAGACAGATTTTAAGCAGAAACTCACTTCATTTTGTTCAATTTCTCAGAAAACAAGACTTCTTATCTTCAGATAGTTGTACTGGAAAACAAGACAAAAACTGTAGAAGATATTATTTTTTGCAGTGCATGCAACATTTAATGCCATGACTATGGATTTAAGACTTTCTGCTCAAATTTAAGACCTTTTTAATGCTTTAATTTGAGCAAATTATGACATTTTAAAACCTTTTGTTGTCCTTGATAAAACTAGTTTTAAAAAATTGTTTATTTTCTCTGTATAATGTGTTTCTCTGAACTCAAATTATACTTGATATTGTTTCATATCAAGCAAAATATTATGATTAATAATAAATAATGAATCACCTTCAAAATAATAAATAAAACAGACTTAAGTTTTAAAATTAAAATAAAATTATGGTTTAAATAAATGAATAGAAATATACAGATATATTCTGCTACAATTTACACATACTTTTTTGTGGTTTGATCTTTAAAAAGACACAGAATGTTCTAACATAATAATAATAATAATAATAATAATAATAATAATAACCATACTAATAATCATTGTCATTTGTCATCATTGTGATATTGCCAGCCCAGATATTTTAAGTTTGTAATTTATTTTATTTTTAAATATTTCCAAGCAGCTCAGCTTGGAAATCTTTCTATCTTCCATAATTATTCTTGCAAATTTAATTTTGAAACTTAAATTTGCAACAGCAGTAACCAAAGCTGTGAAATATTTCAGAATACTCCAGTAACCTTAAACGTCCTCAAATACCTCATTCACATAAGATTATGATTTTTTTAAAGACTGTTTAAATGTTTATACTATCAATAAAATGTTTTAAATGTCTCACTGATCACCAATCAAACACACAGATTTCCATACAAAACACCATGCACGAGCTAAAATCTTATGTATTAGAAATAATAATCAAACTATAAGTGTCTAAGAAGCTCTAGAGCTGATGAATGTGATTAATGTTAATCAGTTTAAACATGTAGCATTGGCTGCTGCACTCCAGGGCCAGTTATTAGACATCTGAGCTGATATTAGCTTCATAAACGGCATACTTACAGCACACACCTGTCTGAGACTCGCTCTATAAATATCAGGCATGAGCTATGAACGGGTGAAGGCACTGCTAAATCATTCTGGTCAGCAGAATAGCAATAAGTGCACTAAGAAGTGGGCATCCCTCTTTCTGTTTATGTGCGACGTTCTTCCCAATTCTTCTTCTGCGCTTGGCGGTTGGCGGGTAAATAGTCGGAATAGTTACAGCGCCATCTATTGTAGAGCTGGAATTACAGCTTCTGACCAGTTCACGCAAAAAACAAAAACAAAGAGCAGCATTGACTGTTATGTTATCGATCACTAATAATGTATATCACTCATAATGCATAACAAAATTAAGTAGTACCAAAACAAAATTAAATAGTGGAAATAGGTTAGTATTGGCGTTTTTTTTATCGTTTTAAATTTTTGTGTTCGTGTGTTTTTTTATTTATTATTATTTATTTTGATGAATTTATTCAATGTTATTATTATTTTAGATGAAGGTAAGCATATGTAGGTATAGCTTATTCGAAAATGAAACTTGCAGCATGAAACATGATTAACATGCAACACAAACACGCCAATGGTTAAATACAAAACCTGGTGTTATTTATTTTTATTCATTTAATTTGTATTATTTATTTTACATGACGATAAATGTATGCATTTATATATAAAACCATTTAAAATGAAGAAAATAACAACAAAGACCCTGTGAGTAAGGCAACTGCGCATGACGTCCAGCAGCGTCCAAAAGCAAATTATGAGGAGCATCTTAACTATTATATTTATAGCTTAATTTTCCCAATAACTACCCATTTACATTGTTATAAATTTTTGTCACCAATTCACTATCTCAACTAATTAGAATACTTCATAAGACCAATTAAAAAAAACATTTTTAGTGAATTGTTGGCCTTCTGGAAAGTATGTTCATTTACTGTATATGTACTCAATACTTGGTAGGGGCTCCTTTTGCTTTAATTACTGCCTCAGTTCGGCGTGGCATGGAGGTGATCAGTTTGTGGCACTGCTGAGGTGGTATGGAAGCCCAGGTTTCTTTGACAGTGGCCTTCAGCTCATCTGTATTTTTCGGTCTAGTTTCTCATTTTCCTCTTGACAATACCCCATAGATTCTCTATGGGGTTCAGGTCTGGTGATTTTGCTGGCCAGTCAAGCACACCAACACCATGGTCATTTAACCAACTTTTGGTGCTTTTGGCAGTGTGGGCAGGTGCCAAATCCTGCTGAAAAATGAAATCAGCATCTTTAAAAAGATGGTCAGCAGAAGGAAGCATGAAGTGCTCCAAAATTTCTTGGTAAACGGGTGCAGTGACGTTGGTTTTCAAAAAACACAATGGACCAACACCAGCAGACCCCAGATCATCACAGACTGTGGAAACTTAACACTGGACTTCATGCAACTTGGGCTATGAGCTTCTCCACCCTTCCTCCAGACTCTAGGACCTTGGTTTCCAAATGAAATACAAAACTTGCTCTCATCTGAAAAGAGGACTTTGGACCACTGGGCAACAGTCCAGCTCTTCTTCTCCGTAGCCCAGGTAAGACCCCTCTGATGTTGTCTGTGGTTCAGGAGTGGCTTATCAAGAGGAATACGACAACTGTTGCCAAATTCCTTGACACGTCTGTGTGTGGTGGCTCTTGATGCCTTGACCCCAGCCTCAGTCCATTCCTTGTGAAGTTCACCCAAATTCTTGAATCGATTTTGCTTGACAATCCTCATAAGGCTGCGGTTCTCTCGGTTGGTTGTGCATCTTTTTCTTCCACACTTTTTCCTTCCACTCAACTTTCTGTTAACATGCTTGGATACAGCACTCTGTGAACAGCCAGCTTCTTTGGCAATGAATGTTTGTGGCTTACCCTCCTTGTGAAGGGTGTCAATGATTGTCTTCTGGACAACTGTCAGATCAGCAGTCTTCCCCATGATTGTGTAGCCTATAGTGCAGGGGTCTCCAACATTTTTTACACCGCGGACCGGTTACGGTTTGGAAAAAATCTTGCGGACCGGGGGGTGTGTGGATGGGGTCTTTAAAACAGGTCTGTTCATTTATACTGATATGCCATGACAGATCAGAGCAATCTTTTATTTACTAATTGAACATGAAATCGTCAAATTGCTACTCGATATTAATCGCATACAACGAAAATACAGAATAATTAGAAAAATAATTTACGCACAATAATTTACACACATTTTGAATGCTCAGGAAACCTTTGCAGGTGTTTTGAGTTGATTAGCTGATTGGCTTGTCACCATATTCTAATTTGTTGAGAGTGAATTGGTTGGTTTTTGTTAAATGTGAGCCTAAATCATCACAATTAAAAGAATCAAAGACTTAAACTACTTCGGTCTGTGTGCATTGAATTTATTTAAAACATGAGTTTCACAATTTGAGTTGAATTACTGAAATAAATTAACTTTTCCACGACATTCTAATTTATTGAGATGCACCTGTATATATATATATATATATATATATATATATATATATGTTTATAGTACAAGTTCAAATTAATGAGAAATGTTGCTTTGGCAATAGCTGACATAAAACAGTTTTTATATTTTATTTCAGTTAACATTTATTTTATTTGTTATGAAAATGTTGCATAACTTACATTTCTCAACTTACATGCAACTCCAGTGAAATAATGGCTTAGTCAGATACATAAAATATTTTATTTTTCAGTTTATTACCAGGGTTGATGTTATACTGATTTAATTGCACACATGGCATTGAGAGAAATGACACTGACTGAAATTGTTACATCCTTAGTACAAACACTGATGAATACAAGGTGTGTGCCAAGTTGTGCAATGACTGAAATGAATAAAATGAATGTAATGCAATGTTTGAAAAACAGAGGATCAACATGTTATTTTCTGAAATGTAGAGTGAAATTTACAGAAAATGGCAATACTCAGTGTAAAGATACTTGAAAATGTACTTTGGCTGATTGATCAGATCTGAACTCAACCCTAAAACACTTATAGAGCTGAATAAATTATTGTTCAGATAAACGGCAGAATGCGGGTGAAAAGAAAACTGATCAACAACACAATAATAGTTCTCTGAGGCTTCCTCTTCCATCTGGTCCATCTGTGAGGCAAAATGACAATGGCAAAGTTTGTAACATTAGTTTGATCAGTCAACTAACAATCAAAATTTTAAACCATAATCATAGTTTTTCAATGAAACTCTTCAGATTATACACACCTTCGACTTGAAGCTCTGTGATGGTGTGATTCTGAGATGGTCTTGTGATGTGATAGTGGTACTTCCTTACATCAGATTTTTGAAGGCCTTTGAGTTTAAAGGTAAAGTTGCCTTTCTTATACTCCTCAGGGAATGTTTCAACTCTGTCCTTGTACTCTGGAGCTTGATCTTGACATGTTCTGCTGCCGCCAATGATGTCACACACTCTCTTGCCTTCATCGTCTCTCAAGTGTACGTTGGATTTTTCTATATTGCCTTGAATCTCACTTTCAGGGATCGAACAAGAAAAGTCAGCCGAGTCTCCAACAAAACCTTTAACTGTGATGCTCACAGGAGCGGAGAAAAAACCCTAAAAAAGAGCAAACACACCATTCTGCATATGACATGAAGTTTCATTTAAAATGTTTAAATTCTCACCTGTGATATACAGGAGAAACTCAAATGATGATGATGTACCACCAACTACAGAAAAAGAAGATGGAAGATATCAGCAGTTTGCTAACCAACTTTTAGCCCCCATATCTCAGCAACAGTGTTGGGGGTAACGCCTTACAAGTAACGCAAGTTACGTAATAATATTACTTTTTTCAAGTAACTAGTAAAGTAACGCATTACTTTTTAATTTACAAGAAAATATCTGAGTTACTTTTTTCCCATTTATTGACTGACAGTTATTGAAAAACTAACTGAAATAAAATAATAATTAAAAAAAATTAACAATCGTTTTCGTAATCATGACGTTCTCACCCCTTGGCGGAAAAAAAATATTTGAGTTGTGTGACAGTTTAGGGAAATACCTGTAAATGGCGCATCACACACCTGGGGTTATCTGACGGAGAGACGCAAAGCGGTTTAAAGCAGAGTCCTGCACCGGTCCTGTTTGCTAAACGTGCACCAGCAGTATAACAGAACACCCGACCCGTTATCCCACAGCAGCACTCATTTAATTCTGTACCAGACCAGAACCGTTTGACATAAAGACCGCGAGTCGAACCGCACCCGCATTAATCTACAACATCAGGCAAACTTATTCATTTTCTCGTGTAACAAGCAATCAAACCAACATTAGGCATTCTAAGTTGGTGCTTTGAAGAAAAACAGACATGCAGAGCAACGTGATAATTAACAGAAAATAAAGATAAGAACGTGCCTTTCTGTAAACAATACAAAACTTGGCCTAGCATCTTGTGATCACTCCACTAGCGTAGCCAGAAATGTTGAAGTGAGTGGGCCTACATAAAACTGGGTGGGCCAAGTGTGTAGCATATGAAAACTGCATGTCAAATTGCCAACAAAAAATACAGCACCAAGCAGGGGCGGACTGGCCATCGGGAGCACCGGGAGAATTCCCGGTGGCCTGGCAGCCAATTTGGCCCGCTGCCCTAGATTTTTTTTTATTATTATTATTATTATTTTTTTTTTTTTTTTTTTTTTTTATATATATTGTTGTTGTTGTTGATGTTTTTGTTGCCTGCCGAATGTACTAAAGTGATTATTTACGAATTCGCCATTCAATAATAAAACTCTAATATATCATGAATGGGTTAGTCTTGACTGGCAATGCTAGATTCTCCTCGCGCGCGCTCCGCGCCTCCGCGCGTCCGCCAAAAGGACGCGAGACTCTAGAATGGAGTGGAAGCGCCCAGGTGGAGCAGAGAGTCAAAACTGTCCTGTTCAGAGCTTCAAGTGCAGGTCAGTTATATCCTTACATAGACTATTGTAGTTTTATCTTTGTTTATCTTTACTTAGTTAAACATTAAACTGCTAGCAAATGTTAGCAGTAGCTGACAATTACTGCAAACTTAACAAAAGGACATAATAACTATTGTAAAGAGACGGAATTTAGCAGATAAATATTCACATAGTTTTATAACGGGTTTAGGAGGAGTTATGGCAGACAACAACACAACCCTTAGGAAAATTAACAGTGGTTTTACTAAAAATAAAACCAAAACCACGGTTACTATAGTTAAACCATGGTAACCACAAATTAATAATGGTTTTGCTACACGATATAGTTTCACCATGGTATTTGTAGTAAAACTCTGGTTATACAAATAGAAATCAATCCACCAAAAACATGGTTACTTTTACCATAGGTCTAATAATACCATGGTTAACTTTCCTTAGGACCAAACATGACCCATGATAATGCAAAAACATATTCCATTTTAAGATTTTTCTATAAAGATATATTAAAGAAGTAGCTATTATTGTGCTAATTTTGACAAGATAAAACAATAATGTAATACTTATTTTTTCTAAAATAAATGCAAACAAATTATAATGAGGTGGCTGTTTTGCATCAAGGTGGAGATGTGTTGATGGAAAAGTGACAGGTGCAAGAAAATTAGTGAAAAAAGTAAACATACACATGAGAGACATAGAGATGTCAGGGAAAATGAAGAGACTAAAAAGGAAAATGGAAGTTCAAAAGATAACCTTTAATTATTTTGCATGGCCCCAGCCTAGGAATTGAAACTTTTTTATGCAATGATGATGATGATGGCCATACAAAAAATATTGTTGTCCGGTTTCAAAATTTGTTGTGGTTGTATGGGATGGCCTGGATGAGAGTGAGATTTCCCGGCCTGAAATTTTGTTCCAATCCGCCCCTGGCACCAAGGTTCATTACACAGTACTTCTAAAGCATGCATTAACATTAGTAATTTGTTATATTAATGTTCATTTAAAAATTTAGGCCATTATTAAAATTCAAAGTTGTATCTATTAACATTTGCATGAGCTGGTTAACAAAGATGAATAAACACGGTAACAAATGTATTTCTAATGTTAGTTAATGCATTAACTAACGTTAACTAAAGGAAGTTTATTAAAAAGCATTACCTCAGTCAGTGTGAAACAATGGGGCTTCGCTGATAATTTCATAATCAAACGTCTGTCAGTTCACACACATCGAGGACCGCAGAAATGTGCGCAGCTGCAAATTATGCAGCTTGTTTTGGCGACCAGGATCCAGCACAAAATGTATGTGTTTCTTTCCACAAAGGACACATATTTTTAGCGGATCAAACACTGTACCTATGCTAATATGATGCTTCAAACACACTTGGTTCAGAAGTTTCCGATCGATAAATCCAGCACCACGGTGGTCTGTGGGGTTTCATTTGTGGAAGGTCCGGATTTATTGCTAAGACTTATGATTGCTCAACTCGGCTATTTTCACATTTAACTTCACAAACGCGCGCATTTTACTATTATATCCTTACATTGTAAACATAACGTTGTGGGTGGGACTAACAGAAACGGAAGAATCATCATCATTTTCACAAGCATGATGCACCTATAGGAAGAGGGAAAACTAAGAAACGACCTGTAATTGACTATGAAAGTAAGCGTTTAATATTTTTTAATAAATATATAAAATTACAGTGAAATAAGACGTTTATTAGTATCGTTTAATAAATTACATCCATTTGGAAAATTACCAACTTCTCATTGGGTGGGCCACAGATGAAAGTGGGTCGGCCTGGGCCCAACCAGGCCCACCCCTAGCTACGCGACTGGATCACTCTGCCAAACTTTAGAACAAATATGCATAGGCTAAATCACATCATACACACGCTTATAATTCTTCATAAATAAAGAAAAGAACATATTCAAATATGAGCCTTTACTGTTAAATACGATTCATTCATTAGATGATTTATGCATGGCTGTTCATGGAAAAGTGAGGAAGACAGGACAATACCATGATTATGGTTAAATAAAAAAAAAATACATCTAATATAATGAAATTAGGCTACATTTATTTTCATATTAATATCTCAACACACCATTAGATTACATTATCTTAACTTGTGTAGATTTATGCGTTTCAGCATGCGTTAATTTTGTGTTGCTAAACGTTTGCCTCACTAAGTTAAATTATGCCTAAATTTAAATTATGCCTAAGTATTCCCTTTCTTTGGCCTTCACTCTGGAAGTGATCTGTTGATTCTGCTAAACTTTAATTAAAACCGAAACTAAACTATATAAAAACTAAATAAAAATGTGTTCACAAAATAAAATCTAAACTAAAAATAACAAAAATATTAATGAAACTAATAAAAACTAAACTGAATTTTATAGCAAATCTGAACACGATATTAAAATAAAACGAGTTTAAAAATTCAAAACTATAATAACCTTGGTGTGAACATGCCGTTACTGTAGTTCTAGACTAAATGTGAATGTGCATTAATTCATTCCACTCACAAAAAAACAGATTTAGTATTCATCAAAATGAATTAAAACAGTGAAATGCAAACTCAGAATATGAAGCAAACCTGCTATAATTAAATATGTTAAACAACACAAATGTATCTAATCCCATTTTATTAACCAATGTCTTTGCTGCTGACCTTTGATAATCCAGTTCAACCATACTAATAACCAAAAATGACTTTATATAAACTAACAATTGTGCTTCATTGTTTTTTAATTGCTGACGAGTGTTGAACCTTCTCCTGCGTTCTACTGTACAGACGTGAATTTACTTACATTACACTTTTTGGTGTGAAAGGGCTTTTACATTTGCTATAATTAGAACTTCTTATATTAAAAACAAACAATCAAGCCCTGCTCATATTTAAAAAGTAATGTAAAAGTAACGCAAAAGTAACGTAACATTACTTTCCATAAAAAGTAACGTAATTAGTTACTTCTTTAGGGAGTAACGCAATATTGTAATGCATTACTTTTAAAAGTAACTTTCCCCAACACTGCTCAGCAATATTCAAGAAAAAAAGATCTGGATCTACTCCCCAGTCGACACTGTGAATCATGTTCTTCATGTCATTCAAGAAAGTCTATCCCTCGCCTAGAATTAGTTTGAATTAAACATGGACCAACATGGGACCCAAAATGAGCTTTTTACTTAAAAGGTCCAGAAATAATAATAAAAAAAGAATTATTATTTTATTAATTATTATTATTATTAACAGTATACACTAGGAAAAACAGCAAAAATTTGATCCACACATCTAATTAGTCCATTCTCTCTTTGACCTACTGTAAAGCTCGACCGAAGTACATTCAAGCCTTCTAACCAATCGGTTTTCTAAAAACTTACATCTACCAATTTATGACAATGGATATTAATATATTTATCTGTAATGATTGTAATTCATGCTACCTAATAGACAATAAATTATATTTTACAAACAACGTAGCTGTTAGCTTCATGCTACCCTAACGATAGCGCATGGCGTTGACGATCTCGTTTTTTTGTCTCAAACATACCTTTGCGCCATGGCATTTAGTTTTTTTCAGACGAAGCACTCAAATGTAAGTAAATGTTGCACTTGAACAATTTCAACAATGAAAACAATTACTTAATGGCAACTAATGACGACCAAGTTAACAAAAATGGTTGCTGAGTCAAAATGGCATCCACACGAATGAACCAAAAAGGGGTCACCAGTAACAAAGCATGAGGATGGAGCCCAAACATAAGCCTGTTACTTTAAAAGTACAATTTTCAGAATTAATGAGAAATTAGAAATAAAGATCTTTGTGAAATGTTCTTTAGTGGAAAAAAAATCAAGAACAAATTTATTTGATCCACCCTGACCTGACTAGATCGTTCTCTCTCGGGCCTGCCTAGACCAAACAACCAAACTACATTCAAGACTCTTAATCAACCATTTAAAAAAAAACAAAAAAACTGGTAAACAGATCAACTTGGCATCGATAATTATCTCATATTTATCTGTAATGAACATAATTAATGCTCCTTTTAGAAGAACAAAGTTCAATTAGTTTCCATTTTTCACCAGAGCACATGGCTTTGGCGATATACAATTTATACCTCAAAATTTACAAAAACATACCTGTGTCCCATGTTTATAATTATTTTATGATTTTTCATAGTAACCACTCAAATTAAAATATAAAAACTTGACTATCTAAAAGTTAAAACAAAATCTTAAATGTATGCAATATAACTACGATGACATTGTAAACGTGGCAAAGTAGCCATGTCCAGCACATGTCCGGCTCGTATCCGGCACGTAAATGACAGCACATGCGCAGATGTCTAGTATGCCATTTCTTCTTTTATATTATTATTATAATTATTATTTTTTCATGCCTATAGGTTTGTGACCAGTATTATTGAATGATATTAAACAAATGGAATAAACTTTGATCTGATAAAACATTTACACACCTTTGAGAAAAAGCTGTAAGTCCCTGTAACAAGGTTCAAAATTGGACTGAAGACGAGGAAGTCAGGGGTGGTGAGCAAATGTCTTTATTGGACATAAAAGTCCGCACACAAAACAAAAAACAAAGCTGAGGTCGGCTCTCTGCCGTTCTTTCAAAAACTCGCCATCCACTCTGGTGTGCTCGCGCTCAGACTCTCCCTCTCCCTCTCCCAGGTCCGTGGGGCGCTTTTCACTTATCTCTCCCCAATCACTGGAATTAGACACAGGAGTTAATCATCATTCACTTGACCTCCTTTTTTACCGCTCATCTCCGCACCTGATCTCCCGCTGTATCCTTTGCATTCCCACGCCCCCCTCGCCACATACCCCCACCGCCCGACTCAGGCCGGGGAGCCGTCCGGCCTGCAGCGCCCCCCCTCATTTCTAGAGAGGAAGTCCGCTACAGCCATCTGCGCCCCCGGCCTGTGGACCACCTTGAACTTAAACGGCTGTAAAGCTAGATACCAACGGGTGATCCGCGCGTTGGTATCCTTCATACGGTGGAGCCACTGGAGGTGCGTGTGGTCCGAACAGAGGGTGAATTCGCGTCCCAGGAGGTAATAACGGAGGGTGAGGACAGCCCATCGAATGGCCAAACACTCCTTCTCAACGGTGCTGTATCTGGTCTCTCTCTTTGAGAGCTTTCGGCTCAGATACAGCACTGGCCGCTCCTCCCCTCCGACCACCTGGGACAGGACTGCACCCAGCCCCCTGTTCAACGCTCCGTCTGCAACAAGAAAGGGAGATCAAAGTTAGGAGAGTATAAGAGCGGCCCGCTGCACAGGGCAGCCTTTACCTTGGTTAGGGCCTGTTGGCACAGCTCCGTCCACTGGACCGGATCTGGGGCTTCCTTTTTAGTGAGATCCATCAACGGGCTGGTGAGCTCCGAATAATTAGGAATAAACCTTCTATAATATCCCGCCAGCCCCAAGAACTGTCTCACCTCCTTTTTGGTCTTGGGACTTGGACAGGTCGCAATCGCTGCCGTCTTATCAATTTGGGGACGCACCTGCCCATGTCCCAAGTGGAAGCCCAGATACCGTACCTCCACCCGCCCAATTGCACACTTCCGCGGGTTCGCCGTGAGTCCAGCCACCCTCAGGGATCTCAGGACAGCGCGCAGATGTTCCATATGCCGCTGCCAATCATTACTGTGTATAATGATGTCATAAAGATAAGCAGCGGCATACGCGCTATGTGGCCGGAGGATTTTGTCCATGAGACGCTGAAAGGTGGCGGGAGCCCCGAATAAGCCGAACGGAAGCGTAATAAATTGGTGTAAACCGAACGGCGTGGTGAAGGCTGTCTTTTCCTTGTATAATGGCGATAAGGGGATCTGCCAGTACCCTTTTGTTAAATCCAGTGTCGAATAAAAGCGAGCCGAACCTAACCGATCAAGCAGCTCGTCAACTCGGGGCATTGGATAAGCGTCGAATTTCGACACAGCATTCACCTTCCTGTAATCAACACAGAAACGGACTGAGCCGTCCGTTTTAGGCACTAGAACTATCGGGCTCGCCCAGTCGCTATGCGATTCTTCTATTACCCCCAACTCTAGCATGGACTCTAATTCATCCTGAACCACTTTTTTGTTGTGTTCTGGTAATTGATAGGGACGGCTGCGGGCCACTTCCCCGGGGATCATTTCGATATGGTGGTGTATGAGGTCCGTGCAACCGGGCAGGGGTGAGAACACATCCGCAAACTCTGCTTGCAACTTGGCCACATCAGTGAGCTGCCGCGGCGAGAGGTGATCTCCCCCGGGGACCAGAGCAAGCGGATTGGTTTTGACAGATGCTTCTGGCCCGAGCTCCTCCTCTGCCGAAACGGCCGCAGCCAACTCAACTGACATCAACTCATTCCAGCGTTTTAAGAGATTGAGGTGATAGATCTGACATGAATCACCCCTGTCCGTTCGCCTTACCTCATAATCGAGATCCCCAACCCGCCGTGTAACCACAAAAGGTTCTTGCCACTTCGCGAGTAATTTTGAACTAGACGTTGGAAGTAATACAAGTACTTTATCTCCCGGTGTAAATTTACGCTCTCGCGTAGCCCTGTTGTACAGCCGACTTTGTTTGTCCTGAGCCTGCAGCAAATTCTCCATCGAGAGCCGCCCCAATGTGTGGAGTTTTGCTCTGAGGTCCATGACATACTGAATTTCATTACGGCTGTTTGAAGGTCCCTCCTCCCAAGCCTCTCTGATGACGTCAAGTACCCCTCGGGGCTGCCGACCATAGAGAAGCTCGAATGGGGAAAACCCAGTGGAGGCTTGCGGAACCTCTCACACTGCGAACAACAGGGGCTCGAGCCATTTATCCCAATTTTTGGTGTCATCCTTTACAAACTTACGAACCATGGATTTCAACATGCGATTAAATCGTTCCACCAAGCTGTCCGTCTGTGGGTGATAAACACTGGTGCGAATTGATTTAATGGCCAAAAGTTCATATAGCTCGCTTAACGTACGTGACATAAACGGCGTGCCCTGATCAGTGAGAACCTCTTTCGGGATTCCCACTCGGGAGATGACTCGTAACAGCGCATCCGCCACACTCTTTGCAGAAATGGTGCGTAACGGTACTGCTTCTGGATATCGTGTTGCATAATCCACCAGAACTAATGCAAAACGATGTCCATGTGCTGAACGTTCTAATGGCCCGATGAGGTCCATACCAATCCTCTCGAAGGGGACCTCTACCAGTGGTAAGGGGTGCAATGGCGCTTTTGGAGTAGCCGGCGAATTCACCAGCTGACATTCACGACACGTCGCACACCAGCGGCGGACGTTCTCATGAATGCACGGCCAAAAAATCGGGCCATGAGCCGTTCGCATGTCTTTGCTTCCCCCAAGTGGCCTGCCATGGGACTACAATGAGCCGCCTGGAAAAGCATTTCCCAACGGCTCTTTGGGACTAACAATTGGGTTGTATTTCCTTTTGCCTGGGTCTCTTGGGTTACCCGGTACAACCTATCTTTGATAAGGGAAAAATAGGGATAGGAGAGTGGCTGGTCAGGCTGGAGAAGCTGTGCATCGATGGAGCGGACCCGGTCATACACGTTTTTGAGCGTCTCATCACGCGACTGCTCGAGAGGAAAGTCATCCAGCTCAGGGGACTTTATCTCCGCCCTTGCTCTCGTTTCCTCTGCATCAGTCGGTGAAGGTCCCGGAACCGCATCTCCAGTCTGAGCCAGAGCTTCTCCGTCTCCCCCCCCCCTGTCTCCCAAGAAGCATCCGCACACAAAATCCCCAATAATTGAGTAAATGCTGGCCAATCTGTACCCAAAATCAGCGGATGCCTAAGGTGGGAATTAACCGCCACCTTCATTCTATGCGTTTCCCCCCGAAATTTAATACTAACAGGCACCAACGGGTAGTTCACCACCTCCCCGTGCACACACCTCACCTTAACCTCGCGGCTCATATCCAATGCCCTTGGTTGCATCAGGCTTTGATGAATAGAGGTTTGGTTACATCCTGAATCCACCAAAGCCTGATATATACCCCCCTTAATACTCACAGGTATTTGGTACTGCCCGGCTTGATTGGGGGCAGTCCCTGGGGGGTCGGGGACCAGGATCAACACTCCCACCTCCATCAGCGGACACTGGTCCTGAAAATGACCCGGGTCCCCGCATCTCCAGCAGACCGGCCCAGGCCTTCCCGCCATCCCAGAGGCAGAAGGAGAGCCAAGAGATTGGCGGAGAGATGAGGAAGGTGCTGATGGAGTGATGGCTCCAGCGCTCTCGGCCACGCCCTCTCGTGTCCCAGACCTGTTCCCCTGGAGGAAACTTCCCCGCTGTGGGGTTCAAGGGGGCGTGTTGCTACGCGACCTGGGAGCCGGAATAGGGCGAGAGAGAGGAGACAGGGAAGGAGAGGGGTTGGAGAGAGAGAGGTTAATAAGGGGCTCGCCGACCCCTGGGCACGCCACCAGATGGTCTTCAGCCAGCTGGATGGCCTGTGTCAGCGACGTCGGGCGGTGTCACTGGACCCATTCGGCCGTCACCCGTGGTAGCCGAGCGATGAACTGTTCCAGAACCACCAGATCGACGACTTCCTCAACGTCGCGATCGTCGCCCATCAGCCACTTGCGGCAGGCGTCCCGAAGCTGTTGGGCCATCACAAAGGGTCGACCGTTATCCCCCAGCTCCACAGAGCGGAACCGTTGACGATGTTGTTCGGGGGTACGGCCGACGCGTTGAAGGATGGCCCGCTTGAGATCGTCGTAGGCCAGGAGGCTCGCTACCGGCAGCTGCTGTACTGCCACCTGTGCCTCCCCCATCAACAGCGGGATCAGACGCACCGACCATTGGGTGCACGCCCAGCCACACGCCTCCGCTGTTTTTTCAAAGAGGTCCACAAACGCCTCCGGGTTGTCCTGTGGACCCATCTTCATCAGCGGGACATGGGCGATGGAGGAGGCTGTGACGGGGCCGGCTTCCCGGCCCAACAAGCTCCTGAGGATCTGCCGGTCTTCATCCTGCGCCTGGACCAGCAAGCAGGACCTATCCTCCTGTTCCAGCTTGAGGTCCACCAGCGCCTGGTGTTGCGTCTGGTGAAGACCAGCAAGTGACTTCACAAGCTCCGCAAGTGGCATGGATTGAGCTGGCTGCATGGCGGCGTATCGGCTTCCTCGTCCCGGGTTTCGGCACAAGTGTAACAAGGTTCAAAATTGGACTGAGGACGAGGAAGTCAGGGGTGTGAGCAAATGTCTTTATTGGACATAAAAGTCCGCACACAAAACAAAAAACAAAACTGAGGTCGGCTCTCTGACGTTCTTTCAAAGACTCGCTATCCACTCTGGTGTGCTAGCGCTCAGACTCTCCCTCTCCCAGGTCCGCGGGACGCTTTTCACTCATCTCTCCCCAATCACTGGAATTAGACACCGGTGTTAATCATCATTCACTTGACCTCATTTTTTACCGCTCATCTCCGCACCTGATCTCCCGCTGCATCCTTCGCATTCCCACGCCCCCCTCGCCACAGTCCCGTCCTTGATGGATGGAAACCGAATACATCCCTCTTGACACTTAAGTTGATTTTGAAAGGGAAATATTGTTTGTTTCAGTGTAAGTTTAGGTTGACTTTGAAATCAGTTTCATGTAGTCCTTTTGCTAAGGCAAAATCTTGCCTTAAAATACCACATTGTTTCTTTGTTCCTCTCTTTTTAAAAAAAAAAGCATCAAATGATTTTTTTGAAAGATTCTCCAGAGTTGCTCTTCAAGCTCATAGTGACATGTGAAGATTAAAAATAATTACGAGAAAATTAAACAATAAAATAAAATGGCAAATACTTAATAAAAAAAACGTTTATCACCAGCATTAAGACAACAAAAGAAATACAAACAGAAGATGCCACATTAATTGCTGCTTCCAGTAAAACAGCAGCGAGATACAACTTACTTTAAGGTAATTTACTTTTTGTTTTTGCCCCAATCTAAAAAGATTAGTTGCAAAGTGATGTGCCTCTTTCTTTCTCATCTTCTCTGTGTTAAAATACTGTTTATTTCTGCTTAGATGTCTGATAGACTGTGCTGGTGATGAGGAAACACAGAGCTTTGTTGTGATTGGAGGAGCAGAATCCCCTTGATGACAAATAATTAAAACTATTGTAAAGCGAAGCCATTGGCAGTTACACCTGTCAGGGTTCTGTTGTGTGTGTCATGTGTTCCCGCCTCTTGTGTCCATATTTGGTTTGTTTCCTGTCCTCGTCTGATGTCATTATGAGTTAACTCTTGTCCAGCTGTGTTTGTCTCGTTATCTGTAATTAACCTGTGTATATTAGTTCATGCCTGTTCAGTTTGATTTCGTCTGGTCTACTTGTTACTTCCCCGGTGTATCCTGTCTCTGAGTCCTGCCTTGTCCTACATTGATGTCTCATTAATATGGTGTTATTTTACTGCCAAATGTCAAGAGCGCATTTTGGTAGCGTGAAAGTAGATTAATATAATGTGTGAGCGCGAATCTCCCTGCTCGCGCGCGGATTTCCTTTGCTCTCGCACAAAACCGGACGCGCGCACTCGGATATATGTTGCTCTCGCGCAGTGTGCACTTAAAACGTGTCTCTCCTCTTGCTCAAGTGTGCATTTGCGGCGCTCAAACTTTGTCCTGTGCACTCTCACATCTCTCCATGCTCTTGCACTAGATATTAATTAGTTTCACACCTGGATTAAATGTCAAAAGTTATCAACCAATCAGATTTTTCTATGACTGACCCGATGAAAATACTAGGCCTACATGATGAGGAAACTGATCCTGGAATTTCTCTACAATTTAATAATATTTAGTCATATCAAATGTATATTAGAAATGGCTAGGAATCGGGTGCTTGGATGATTTATTAAAAATAAAAATAAAAACTAATTTGTCTAATTGTTTGGCCAAACCCCTCTGAGTGATTTATCTAAACAAACAAACAAAAAAGTATATGATTCTTAAAGTTCATGTGGCCATACATTTATTGTGTACTTGGGTTGAAATAAATAAATATATATATATATATATATATATATATATATATGAAGATTAATTAGTTTCGCACCTGAATTAAATGTTGTCAAAAGTTATCATTATGCACTTTTAAAAATATCTTGAAACCGATTTCTTCATTAGGGCCTTTCCCTCATTTTTTTTTTTTTGCATATGTTGCATTTTTGTTTTAACACACTGGTTATTGTAGGCTACTTTGTTTTACTTTATATATGTTATGTTTCATAGTAATACATATTCATAGTAAATCATAACATATTTGATGTGTTATAATGTGGAGCGAGATTTTGTAAATGGTCATTTGAGTGAAACGCTGCATATGAATCTTTTGTTTCGAAATTCAAATCAGATCAGAGTGCATATCAACCTGACAAAGTCACGTGATTTCATCAAAAAAGGCTCTGACCTCATGCTGTTTGGAATGTTTTAAATATCGGTGGTTGGACGGGTTGATCTTAAGTGAACCCATGAAGCAGATACTATTAATTAAATGTAACTGATCTTGAGTCAGTTTTATCATGATTTTATCTTGAGTCAGTTTTATCATGATAAAAGGTGATAAAAACTTTCAATTAAGTTCTTAAAAATATGTACTGTTATATTGTTGGTACACAAAATTAGTGGTAAAAATTAATAAAAGGCTAGTAATAATTGAGTATATTTAATAATATTAAGATTCTAACTAGACATCAGGGCCCAGGTCTCTGCCAAGTTTGGGGCTTGTAGCATTTAAAGGGTTACTCCACCCTAAAATGAAAATTGTCTCATTAATTACTCACCCTCGTTACAAGACCTCCGTTCATCTTCGGAACACAAATTAAGATATTTTTTATGCATTCTGACAACTCGCTGACCCTCCCATATACAGTAATGGAATTAACACGATCAACGTCCAGAAACATAGCAAGGAGATCGGTAAAATAATCTATGTGACATCAGGGGTTCAACCGTAATTTTACGAAGCTACGAGAATACTTTTTGTACGCAAAGAAAACAAAAATAAACAATTTGTCTCCTCCGCGTCACCGTAGCGCCATTTTGGAGAATATCCACTGAACGCAAACAGCGTATGCTGTTTTGTGTCAGCTGCACCACACATATACACTGTTTTTGTTCAAATCAAAGAGTAAATAAACGTAGAAAACATATCCGTGTGGTTCTGTCTCGTTCAAATTCAATTGTTTAATGAACAATTTCCGGTTGCTTTGTCACAGTAAATTCTCTGTCATTGTTTACATGACTAGCAGTCAGTTGTTTACAAGACGAAACTCCTCGACCCCTAGTGGAAGGTGTTAATGCAAATCCCAAAAACGGTATTTAGTGGACTTCTGCTATACTTTGTGGAAAGGCAAGTTTCATTAAGGCTAGATTTTAATGAAGAGAGAGAGAGAAGTGTGTAAGGCTTAGTTCCTGTGGTAATAAACAATGGAAACAGCACATGATACATTCAACACAACTTAATGTATATCAATTTTTCTATATCAGTCTCTTCAGTGGTGTATAGTATAGTTACAATAACAGATTTTTTAAATTTTTAAGATAAATGTTGCCTTGACTGATCAGAATCAGAATCTCTCAATTTAATTTGTCTCATTTTATTTGGTTATTTGGGGAGGTGGCTTAAAAAATAACTTAAAAGGTTTTGGGTCAGTGGTCTTTTGTTTAAATCTACAGCCTTTGCATTGGCAGACCAATATTAACCTTAAGCTTCGGGCAATATTTGATATGCTGTTTTGTACTGTAACAAAATCCCTAAAGCAATGACACCAACATCACACACTGTAATGATGAACTTACTATGAGCTGTTAAAGGAATAGTTCATAGTTAAAAAAAAACAAAAAAAACTTAATATGTCTTGGGTCAGTCGTCTTTTGTTCAAATCTACAGCCTTTGCATTGGCAGACCAATACTAACCTTAAGATTTGGGCAATAATTTATATGCAGTTTTTGTACTGTGAGGGATTTTGTTTTAACCAGTTTAAGTTAAAGCACGACACCAAAATCACACTCTGTATAGATAATAATGAAGAACTTACTATGAGCTGTTAAAGGAATAGTTCACCCCCCAAAAAAATATAAATGACTCCACATCAGGTCATCCAAAATGTAGATGAGTTTGTTTCTTCATGGGAACAGATTTGGAAATATTTTGTATTACATCACTTGATCACCAATGGATGCTCTGCAGTGAATGGGTGCCATCAGAATGAGAGTCCAAACAGCTGATAAAAACATCACAATAATCCACAAGTAATCCACACCACTCCAGTCCATTAATTAATGTCTTGTGAAACAAAAAGCAAGAAACAAATTCATCAAGACATTTTTTTTTAACTTCAAACCGTTGCTTCCAACTAAAATATATGAGTCCTCTATCCATGATTTTGGCCAGAAGCAGTGATTTAAAGTTACAATGCCCTAATGATGATGGATTTGTTTAATACAAACACACTTTTCACTTAAGAAGATGTTAATTGATCTTCTGGATTATTGTGATGTTTTTATCAGCTGTTTGGACTCTCATTCTGACGGCACCCATTCACTGCAGAGGATCCATTGGTGGGCAAGTGATGTAATGATGAATTTCTCCTAATCTGTTCCCATGAAGAAAAACTCATCTACATCTTGAATGGAAACTTTTATTTGGGGTGAACTGTTCCTTTAAAAAAAAATTGTCATGTGTGGTGTGAGCTTCACTTCCTTTCAGTGGTTTGTAGAAAATCGCCCTCTGGGTTTTAAAGATCTGAATACAATTCCATCTTAAAGCCTTTTTGAAAGCAACCAGATTTCATCATCTCAATGTATTTTAGTTGTGGAAATGACACAAAGATCATCCAGCATCTTATCTGTAAGTATTTTATCGAGTAACATGATTAATTTATTGTCAAACAAGTATACTATGTTTAATAAGAATCCATTTTTTTTGGTACTATGTGTTTTATTTTATTTCTTATCTTGCAGGTCTACTAGTATGGTGTCAAGCTGTAGAAACTTTAACAGAAGAACTAACAAATTTGGGACAAAATGTGTCTATAAACTGTGATCTTGAAGAAAAAGAGATTTATTGGATGCTACTAAAACTACCAAATCGTCCAGTTATGATATTGCGGTTATTTTCAACTTCACCAACTCCTTTTTACTACGATATAATATTCAGACTCAAATATTCAGTGCAACCTAATCATCATCTATTCATAAAAAATGTCACTATGGATGAGTTAGGTATTTATTACTGCATGACCACAGAGGCACTTCCAAAATTCAGCTACGGCACCAGACTTCACATTATTGGTGAGAGAGTATTCAGTAATTAGGCCATATTGATGTTCAGTGCTTTGGTTATTTAAATGTAAATCTATGTTTTACAGAACCAACTAAATTACCTGAGTGCCAGAATCACACTGTGGTGAAGTATATTGAGCAGAATCATACAATGGTGAATTATACTGACCAGAGACCATGGGTGATTGTTATCATTGTATCTGGTCTGTTGCATGGTCTTCTGGTCTTTGTTGTGATTGGTGAGTTCTGTTCATTAATGTAATATCATTTAATCTATCTGTAAAATATGACAATGATTCTCTTCTCTTGCAGGTTACGCATGTTGCTACTCTCGAGAAAATTTAAAACATCAAGAAGCAGATTTACACAAACAACTTAAGAGGCCAAACACAATGGTAAATTATGCAAAACAGTCTTTTTTCTGATTTACATTCATTTAGTTATTTATTACTTTTAAGATTATTTTATTCTTTATCACTGTTTGGATCATAAAACAGATACTTTACATACATTTCTAAATGCTAATACTGGCTGCCTTGTTGCTCTTTCAGTATACTGAGGTGGTCTTTTCCCAGATGCATGAAGACTTTGAACAAAACCGGCGCTTTTCACCTGCAGCCCAAATCGTAAACAGGAAAGCTTGTTCCTGACCTTGGGTTGCTCATACTTTGTTGTAAATATAAATTTTCATAAATATGCTTAATAAATAAAACTAAGAAATAGACATCAGAAATGGGCTTCTCTCTCTTTTTTAAATAAACAATGGAATCATCCACCTAATAAATGATGGCTAGCCAAACGCTTCTTTGCAGGTCAAATGTAGGCATTGTGGTTGGCCTTGGCCAGACAAGCTCAGTAAGGTTTTCCACAGACGGTCACCTGATCACCAGTGAACTGCAAAGCCAGGTGGTTTAACCTTTAACAGTACACTGCAAAAAAATATTTTCCTACTTAGATTTTTTGTCTTGTTTCCAGCCAAAATATCTAAAAATTCTTGTCTTGTTTTCAGAAAAACAACAAGTAAAATATAAGTGAGTTTTTTGCTTAGAATAAGCAAAATAATCTGCCAATGGGGTAGGCAAAATAATCTTATTTTAAACAGAAAACAAAAATTGGCAGATTATTTAGCTTGTTTCAAGCAAAAACTCACTTAATTTTGACTTGTTTTTTCTGAAAACAAGATAATTTTTTTTACTTAGAAAATCCTTTTTGATTTAAGAAGATTTAGATATTTTGGCTGGAAACAAGACAAAAAAAATCGAAGTTAATAAAGCATTTTTTTGCAGTGTGGGAACTCTGTTTAAGGGTAAACCACCTGTCTAGACAAAGATGAGACCATATGAGTCATTTTTTCTTAAGTGGAACTGATGTTTTAAGTACTGAGCTTAACTTAACACTTGAGCTAAACCACACTGGAAACACTTCTACTAAGGAGAAGCCAAAGGTTGGCATGCACAGATTTAATATTGATTATCTTTTAGGAGATGACACTTCCACTTCCTGTGCACACAAACAAGCAAACAATGTCCAACATAATTCTGCACAACATAGAATTAACTTTTTCAAAGCGCATGAAATAACATGTAAAAAGTCAGAAACAAACCTGCAAAATTCTCATGTTGCTGTCCTGCACACAACAAAGCCACACCACTTACAGGAAGTCAGACTGAACTCTAACCACATTTTGAATGCCAAGAGCCTACTAAAATGCTACAGTAGTACACTCTAAATACATTTGAATGCATATATGTTTTGGACATTTTATTAAACTTATTTCAAACATTGATTCCTCTACTAAAACACAATACCATCACAGACCTTGAGGGGGCCATCATCTATTCATCTATTGTCCAAACCACTTTTCCTATGTAAGTTACAGAGTTTCTAGCCTATTCCACCATCTCATTCTGTAGGCAGAAAACAACCTGGGGTGAGTTTCCCAAAAGCAACTATAGTCGCAAGTACCGTCGTTACCAATAGAATTCAATGGGACTTGCCACCATAGTTAGCCAATGATGCTTTTGGGAAACGCACCCCTGGATGGTTGGCCAGTAGGAGGCTCCATGCTAAAGTGCAATTTTATTTATATGTATTGGTTAGAAGTGATCCGTAGAGATTTCTATTATAATGAGAAAGTTCCGGGAAAAAAAAGAAAGAAAAGAAACTCGTAAGCCAAACATATATAACACCCGGTCATTAATAAAACCTTAACAATTTAAGTCAACAGTTAGTTACCATTGGTACAGTAGAGGATTTTTTGGGCAAAAAAATAATTTGCGACAAGACTTGAATCCACGCCCCCTGATGGTTCGTGGTGCAAATTGGGTTTAAAAACTGTGAGCCAGTCTAAAGCCATAAATTAATTCTACATGTGGCTTGATACTCAGAAGAAAAGACCCATGACAACTTTTCCAGGCAGTATTTTCAGTTGACCTTCACCGTCTTGGATTTTTTTTGTTGTTGAAAAAAATCAAGAGAAAACCAGTCCAGAACACAGTGAATAACATCCTTTTACGTTTTGCATGAACCTTTCCTTTAACTTGCCAGTTGATACATTTTGGTTGTACATTACTCTTAAATTTTAGAAAGGCATCTGTGAATAAAAGGAAGATATGTTACTTATCTAGTTTATGCGATGATTATTTGTAAGTGGATCAGTGATTGTGTAATGTGAGTTGGTTGTTCTCATACAAGTGTGAGGAAGAGCCGTGGAGGCGGCGGACTTGCGTGGGCCGTGAACGGCGGGAGTGAATGAGCCACGAATGGTGGCGGGCTTGCGTGGGCTGCGAACGGCGGGAGTGAATAAGCCGCGAACGGCGGCGGTATTGCGTGGGCCGCGAATGGCGGGAGTGAATGAGCCACGAACGACAGCGGGCTGGTTCTGGCTCGGGCCCGGACACTCCCCAAACACCGGAAGATACCTTCCCTCCAACTCAGTCCGGTGGTGTCTGGGAGGTCCATGGGATGGTGGTGGTTGGCCCCGAGCCAGAACAGTTTATTCAGGGTGGCGTCATCCCACGCCATCACCGCAGCGAGCTTGCAGAACTCCCCGGCGTACTCGTAGAAGGGGAGCCCCTGACGGGCTAGGGCGGCGAAATGGGAGGTGGCGTCCATGCTGCGGAAAGGGCAAAAAAGGAAAACAAAAAAACGGCGAAAACAATACGGGAAAGAGGGGCGCCGCTTACTTTGTTAGGGTCGTCTGTTCTGTCACAATTCACCCGGAGCGAGGGAACGAAGGAGCGAGAAGACGAGGGATTCTTCAACAAACAGACTTTAATGGAACACAGTCAGGAACGTAGGAGACCGGAATGACATATAACAGATGATGCTGGAGACATAGAAACACAGGGCTTAAATACAGGGTAATAAATTGGATAACTAAACACACACACCTGGAGACTAATAAACTAATGACGAAGACAGGAACAAAATCAAATATGGACGTAGGAGGGAGGGAAACACAGGACATGGGGATACAGGTCTGACACAGAGGGCTACTTCACTCAGTACTCAGCTCTTCTCCTGGAGACCCAGTGTCCAAGCAGGTTGGAACATATTTTTGTAAGACATTAGATCTCCAAAAACAGTGTTCATTGCCCCTAGCTTAGAGCACAATTTGGGACAAGGCCTTGAACAAGGACGCTGTATTGTAAAAAATGCACTGTTCTGAGAGAGAACCTGATTCTCTGCACTCTCAGAGAAAATGCTTGACACTGGGGCAATACCCCAAAGGTAACCTTTGTACTTTTTAATGCTGAAAGGGTGCAGATAGAATAATGCAACATCAGACTTGCCTGATTCTTGGTGAGTGACAACCTGAGAAGGTCTACTATCAATCTGAAGTGAAACTAGTCTGTGGTAACAGGGACTTTCCTTTTTAGAGCTATCTGAAATGCCAAGTAAAACAGGTTGGATATGAGATTTTTTTTTTTGGGGGGGGGGGGCTTTTATTTTGTAATTCAACATCAGTTATTTTGATATCATTTAGTTTGAACCTTAATTATTAGGCTGTTACTTAACAATTTTAGACAATTTAATTTTATATGGCCTATTTAATTATTTTTTTTTTTTAGATATTATTATAATAATATTACAGACAGTTAATCTGATATTACTTTGTTAATTAGTATAGTTAATTTGCTTAATATATATTACCATTACTCTTATTTCCCTGTTCTTCTTTGTATGTATAGGCCTCTTATAAATTTGTAAACATCCGGGATGCGCGCGCATCATGGTTGCAGAAAACCCGGGAGAGTTCAAGTTTACGGCAAGAGAATTACACGGATAAGGTACAAAATAGTTATATTTAAAAAGATTATAGATTATTTTGATTAGGTATTATTTTCGAAATGTTCTCTACATATTACAATAACTTATCACCCAGCGATAAGCACTGCTATTCAACAAAATTGACGTTAGTGAGTGGGATACGTCTTACAGATCCGTTTGCCATACCACCTTGTCAATGGGTAAACGATGAAACGAAATGGCCAAGCATCCAGTGGCCAGAGATATATAATTACCTGATCGACACTCCAAGTGTATATACCCGGGATAAGTTAAAAGCGTACAAGTCTCTTGATGCGTACAACTTTGTTCTGTGTGGTCATGTCCAAGACGTACAGTTTCATGATTTCCAAATGCAAGACTTCGTAGTGCTGAAGACCGAGGTTCTGCCTAGCCAAAGACAGTGTAAAAAGACGGAATTGTACAAGGCGTGGGTTATCGTCAACAAGACAAACAATTGTATTCTTACAGCAAACTGCACCTGTATGGCTGGGTATGTAACCAAAAATCACTGTCTTAAAATTTAACTTTTAATTCAGCGTCAGCAATTTATTTAAACTAAAGTTAATTGCTTATTTGCTGAAATCATACAACAGTTAAGCAGTAAGAAAAAAAAAAAAAAAAAAAAAACGGCTCAGTGAATGCAGGCGAAAGACCGGCGGAAGATCGCCGTAATGCACTGTATATGCGCGCACAACAAAACAGCGCGGCGGCTAGATTGACCATGCATTTCGGAGTGGCGGCTGGCTTGACCGCAGTCCTCAGATCGTGTCTTTGATAATTCACACTGCGGCGATTGTCACTCTCGTGAACAAACTCCGAGTTGCCTCCGATCTCGGGCATTTGTCGGCGATTCATCAAAACCTGTCGGCGAGTGAAAAATCGGGCTAAAATCGTGCAGTGTGAACTTGGCATTACTCGGACCAACGAATGTACCACTATTCTCTCGCACTCCATTTTATACCATGTCAATCCACTTTCTCACCAACACCACCAGTTCTGGAATGAACAATGTTACTGACAAAGCCGTGATACATAGCGCTGGATCAATCACAGGAGCTCTGATCCTCTGTCTTTTCCTACCCATTGGTGTCTCTGGAAACCTCTTGATCATTTGGAGCGTCCTGGCTCGAACCCGCCACCGTTCCATCACAACCCTCCTGATCCTAAACCTAGCCTTTGCGGATGGATTCTTGATGCTTTTGATGCCTTTTTCATTGTTTATTTGTTAAAACGCTACTGGATTTTTACCCTGCCACTTTGCAAGATTCCGCTGTATCAGAATTGTTATAATATTGTCAGTCCTCTGTTGTGTGTCATGTGTTCCCGCCTCTTGTGTCCATATTTGGTTTGTTTCCTGTCCTTGTTTAATGTGATTATTAGTTAAGTCTGTTCCAGCTGTGTTTGTCTCATTAACGGGTGTATTTTAGTTCCTGCCTGTTCAGTTTCGTGTGGGCTGGTCTACTCGTTACTCCCTGGTGTTTCTGTGAGTCTGCCTTGCTTTGTCTTGCCCTGATGTCTACATTAAAGACTAGAGTTGACCTCCTCGTCTACGTGTTCCTCGTTTCTCCCTGCTGTGTGCACCTGACAGAAGACCAGACCTAAACAGTAACCGGCGTCCCTTCACCTCGTTTTGTTTTCCGTTTTTCAATGGTCTTTTGTTTTGTTCTTGTGTGTCTGTTCCACGGCAAGGAAGTCGCCACTCGTCCTTCCGCCCTAGTCCGCGTCAAGTCGGCGTTGGAGTTCGGCGGGATCGCCGCGAGCCCTCATGCCCGCCGATCGCGGGAGATATCCACCGCCGGCTGTGGCTATCCCAAGTCCGCCGGCTGGTTCTCTAGTTCCTGGGTTGCCGCTCCCCCAAGCCCGCCGTTCGCGGGAGATGACGGCGCCGTCCGTGTATATATTTGTATTCAGCAAAAAAAAAAAAAAAAAAAAAATCAGGTTACAGATAAAATGAACTGAAGTGTTAAACTAAAACCATAGACATGTTCCACTGGTTTGCTCAAAAAACCAGGTTTTCTGAGGTTTTCTACGTGTTATGTTACTCAGTTCTCATAGCTCAAATGGAAACCGCATTGCAGTATAAACACTGCCGTACTTCATGGCATATGCTTTAGTTTGTTTATATACAGTATATACATATTTCAGGCCATTAGACAATATGTAAAGCAACTTCAAACTTGATACTAAAAGATTTCAATATTTCTGTGTAAGTGCAACAGTTAATGGACTGTTTAAATAACTTTTGCATGTTCTATATTACATTTTTCTTCATTTATAATTCTGCAATTTGTTTTAACTTATTGCAGATTTTTAGTCTAAAGATAAACAAGGACATATCCAAATAAAGTTCATTGCAAAACATTAATTAAAAAAAAAAAAGTCTCTGAATATTCCTGCCGGCTGTTTTCTGTTGCAGTGGCTTTCTGTTACATATTCAAAGATGATCTTTATTGAGTTAAGTTTTTGAATAAAACTCTGTGTCTCTCTGTCTTGGGTCTAGTACAGTATCTTGTCTCTGTTCAGTGAAAAATCAAAAAGTGATTTTATGGGAATTATTTAATTATATGGTTTATTTAGATCTAAAGTGCTGCTCAGAAATAATTCAGTCCGCCAGTTTAACCAACACTATATACCTGCATAAGCACTAAAAAGGCTGGGCCAACTGGTTAGTCTTTTCAGTTTTTTTTATGGGTGTACCTATAGACCTATATTCTTTCAAAATAATGTTAATATTTCACATATTATTCACCCAAGAAATGCCTTTTGTGCACAAGCTGAACCTTTTGAATTGTATTTATTATAGTTTCTTGTACTTGTCTTCAGGCTGGTTCTTAACCACACAGATTCAGTTTGCAGAGGTGTAACCTGATGACAATATTTAATGTTGTTTAAATATAAGGAGTGTTGCTGTGGTGAAACTCATCTCCAGGATGCTGAAGGTGGAAGAGAGCGCTGTTCATTCACTCCACCAATTTACCTTTGGTAATGAGAATCGAACCCACAATCTACAGTTTAAAAGTCTGAAAGCACCACACTGCCCTGTGTGGATATAACCGGGAAATACAACCTGACTTTTTCACAAATTTGCTTTTCAAATGGTTTTCAGAAATTACACAACAAACAGCTGACATTTTTCTACCATATGAAATTACCTTCTTTAAACATTATTGTTGTTTTTACCCTTTTGTCATGGGAGGACCTCAGAAACTTTTTTTTGTCATATATACTTATGTATTGTAGGCTATCATTTTGTACAGTGTTCTTGCAGCATGGACAGAACACTTTCAATGCTTATTCTCATAATATTGTTTCTGAAATGTATATTTGTGACTCGATGCTGTAATATTCAAGCTGTCTGAATATAGATTTATCATGAGTGTTAAATATGTTATGCAGTTCTTGCATAAAGGCTCTAGGGGGCAGTGGGTGAAAAGGTAAGTCAAGTTGATATGTGAATACAGAAGTGTGGTAAAAAGAAGTGTTGTTCACGGTCAAGCAGATAAGACTTGGTCGTCTTTCATCAAAAATAATACAGATGTCATTATCTGATGTGTTTCATTTACTAGTATTAAGTGATGATTGATGTGAGAAGAGCCCAGTCTCATGTTTTCATGATATTCAGGTGACAAAAAAGCCAGTAAGAGGTTGGTTATGATGAGGGGGCATTTATTTGGAGTTCAAACATTAATTATTTTTAATAACTCTATTCTAAATGTGCACACCCCTTGTATTATGTTTACAGGTCATCTCTACTGTGACCTGCAGAGACACTGAAATGACAGAAATGAGTCTAAACACACAACCTACATTTGTATCGCATGTATTATATCATTGTTATATTCTGTTTTTGTATTTTTGGACACAATGCTATTGAAGCCTGGTCAGACTGGTTCATAAATATATAGATTCAGTTTAGTCTCTTTTAGTTTGCAGAGGTGTATCACCTGATTCCATTGTTTGATGTTTTATATTTACTAGCAGAATAGTGTTGCTGTGACACCAGGGGTGTATTCCAGAAAGCAGGTTATGTGACATACCTGGGTATGTTTGAGTATAAGAGAGCGGATAACCTCAGCTTTCGGTTCTAAAATCGGAGGTTACTTTCAGGGTATGTAAGTAACCATAGTAACTTGCTCTCTGAAGATAACCTGCGCCGGAGCAGGTTCTGTTCCAAGGTTAGTTCACTTCAGAGCCATCAGCGCATGCGTGACCTACTGACGAGACTTCAGTGGGCATGACAGACAGCACACAACATTATATATTATTACAATATAATTATGTAATATAGCCTACTATATACATAGTAGGCTATATTACATAACTATATTGTAATAATATATAATGTTGTGTGCTGTCTGTCATGCCCACTGAATAATAAAATAAATATAATAACCATATTAGAATAATATATAATCTTATTTTTACTTATATTAGTGCTTTATAATTAACATATCATACAACTCTATATATATATATATATATATATATATATATATAGAGTTGTATGATATGTTAATTATAAAGCGCTAATATAAGTAATAAGATAATATATTATTCTAATATGGTTATTATATTTATTTTATTGGCATATATAACATCTTTATAAATTATAAAACACTATTGTGACAAGGTAATTTTTAATTTATTATATTATATACATTTATTACATTTTATATTATCATCTCACACATGGATCAGCATTTTCTATACTGCATTTCTATAATAAAAATACATATCTAATATGACTTAATATATAATTAGCATCAAACAAACGATATAATTCTTATTCTCAAGGAATAAAGTCTAAATGGAAAAAAAGAAAAATGATTGCACAACCATCAATTAGGTGGCGATATGCACTAAGCATGTAAATGACCATTGAACAAAAGAAGAAAGAAACAGCATGGCGCGCTTTTTCTTAGCGTCTGTTTCCATAGTGACTCGTCAATTTGTCGCTCTGTTGAGAATGTCTTGAGTCTTAACCAGGAACATACTCCGAGTTGAATGAACTTACTCCTGGATGCGTTTTTGGAACCACATACTGTACATCAAGTAAGCAAGCTTTAGGGTTAATCGACCAAAAGTTCAGGATTTAGCTGAAGGTAAGTTAACCGTGCTTTCTGGAATACACCCCTGGATGCTGGAGATATAAACACTGCCACGAGTAATAAGAGCCCAGTCCCATTTCTCTACAGATTTCTGCTTCTGAGATACAGTTGGTATCAGCCTCATTTGGGCCCTCAAAGAGCCCCAGTGCATGTAAAGATCCCATTACTATGTCTGTAGGTATGTAGGACATTCTGATCATTCAGTCTGTTCCTCTTTTAATTAAGTGGCAGTCACTGCGTTACAATTTACATATCAAAATTCAGCAGTTTTCAGCACACAAGGAAGTAGCAGCAGTCTGGGTTGATTGCATTGTCAGCAACACTCTCATTGTGGGAGATACTGACTGTCACGTGGCACACAGCAGGGAGGAACAAGGACGTAAACTCAAATAATAGTCTTTAATGCAGACAGGAAACACCGGGAGTAATGAGTAGACCAAACAAAATCAAACTGAACAGACAGGACTATAAATACACAGGTTAATCATAGATAATCACATGAACACACCTGGACACGAATTAACTAATAATCACATCAGACGAGGACCAGAAACAAACCAAATAAGGATACAAGAGGCGGGAACACATGACACACACAACAGAACCCTGACATAACTCCCCCTCCTGGAAGGCGTGTCCCACAGCGTAACAGTTCCACCAGGGAGGGGGGGTGGGCGCTCTGGAGGCCCCTCAGGACAGACACGGACAGGACCACAGGACGGGGACCTCCAGAGCGGAACAGATAACGGAGGCCATGGCGGTGCAGGAAGCTCAGGAGTCCATGGCAGTGCAGGGAACTCAGGAGGCCATGGCGAGTGGTCTTCATGGCCGTGGCCTCGTCCCTCGGCCAGGCCACTCCAGCCGAAACCCTTCAACCCCCCCACCCAAAAAAAAAAAAAAGTTCCCTGGGGAAGTTAGGGGGTATCAGGAGCCCTCCGGGGCTAGACAGACAGGACATGAACAGGACAGGGATAGGACAGCCCTCCAGGGCTAAACAGACAGGAACAGGACAGCCCACAGGACCAGGAAGCCCTCCTGGGCTAAGCTCGGAAGCTGAGGCTTCTTCTGGGCATGACATGACATCAGGGGCACTCACAGGGTCCCTCAACAACCGCTTCCACGACAAGGGAGGCAGGCGGCTGGAATGGCCTCCGCGGCAACAACAAGAGGAGCCGCCTGCCCCAGATGAGTCTCCGCGGACAAGACAAGGTTTTTTTTAAATGTTCCTGTGGGCACAACAAGACAAACATGACGTGTGGACTGGATCCACGGAGCTAGGGTTAGCGGCGGCCGGCGGGCTTGAGTCAGCGGCGATCCGGCGGCGTGATCACCCGCGAACGGCGGGCTTGGGGGAGCGGCAACCCGGGAACTAGAGAACCAGCCGGCAGGCTTGGGATAGCCACAGCCGGCGGTGGATATCTCCCACGATCGGCGGGCATGAGGGCTCGCGGCCAGCGGACTCGCTTGCCGTGAGAGACAAAACACAGGAACAAATAAAATACTTTTCAAACATGAAAAAAAAAAAATGAGGTGAAGGGGTGCCGCTTACAGTTGGGTCTGGTCTTCTGTCACGGTGCACACAGCAGGGAGGAACAAGGACACGCAGACGAGGATGCAAACTCAAATAATAGTCTTTAATGCAAGACAAGGCAGACAGGAAACACTGGGAGTAACGAGTAGACTAGACGAAATCAAACTGAACAGACAGGACTATAAATACACAGGTTAATAATCACATGAACACACCTGGACACGAATTAACTAATAATCACATCAGATGAGGACAGGAAACAAACCAAATAAGGACACAAGAGACGGGGACACATGACATACACAACAGAACCCTGACACTGACTACTAGAACATAAAAACTTTTTTTTTTTTGCAAAGGTTAAGGAAGAGTTCAGGATGCTGCATAGAAGAGCACATATTGTGACTTTACTGGCAATAGAGTTGTTCAGGTTGTTTTCATAAAACCTAGAAGAGAATTTGCATTTGTTTCCACTGATCACATAACATGTAAATTAAGCCGTGTAGATGATGCAAATGTGTTAAAGGTTAAAGATAAGGACACCATTAGAGTGTTTAGTGGGTAATAATAGAGCTGAACTCACACAGCACTTTAATGTATTCATTCTTGTATTAAATGAACATACAAATACAATTGGAACAATCATGCTGCTAATTTTCATTACACATGTACATAAGATTAAATAAGTAGTAATATATAAAAATTGATGAATAATAAATGAATAATTTAATTCAGTTCTCAAAACTAAACTCACACAGGTTTAAAACTCAGATAAGATCCTTCAATATATATTTGCGGGTCTTTTGAGTTTCATGTCACAACCAGAAAACAGTGGAAAATATCTTACTTCTCTGTGCACCTTTATTCCTGGTTCTTTTGTATTTTTGTTTGTTTGTTTCATTAAACACCTCTCATGAATGGAAAAAAAATAAAATGCAGGCTACAATAATCATGAAACTGATGGGACATGTACGGCACTAAACACTTTATCGAGACATCTACATGTAACACTTCAGTTATACCAGTGAACAATGAAGACAAATGTAATTGTTACAGTCATATTTATTCAGTTTTCTGTCTTATTCAGTTTATGTAAATATACAGTACTGTGCATGTGAGTATTCTCACAAAATAAGAAAAAAGTATGACAAATGCTGTTTAAAAAAGGGTAATCGGTATTGATTTTATTTAGTAAACAGAGGTTAAATAAATAGGTTATGGCATTGTTTTTCAGTCTCTAAAACTTTTCATAGTATATTCTGTAAATTTCTCCATGCTTCACGCCACAGTTCTTATAGTCACATATTTAACATTTTCTGAACCCTCACACATTCCTGCTGTCATTGTGTCTCAATAAATTTTATAATCACTGTCAAGTATGTCAAGAATCCAGATCTTCCAGTGACGTCATTCTGACCTGAAAGAGAGAAACAAGAGTCAAACATCCAGCCTTTTCATGAATTTGCCATTCAAATTGTATTCATGTTGGTTTATAGGCATATCGGCATACAGATTTGGTTCTGTGTTTTTCTTTTATGGTTATATTAATCAACTTGAACTCTTTGGCACACACTTGTTTCATTGTTAACGTGAATATTTATCTTCACATTGACATATTATTCATCCAACATATAACATGCAAAAAAGCTAAAAAAGATGCAAAAGAGCATTTTGTATTGCATGTACTCTATCGTTACAGTATATTGTGTTTCTGTATTGTATGAACATAATGACATTGAAAATTGTTTGTAGTGATCAAACTGGTTCTCAAACACATAGATACGTGTCATTGAGTTTGCGTGTCTTCTGATGTTTGATGTTTTACATTCACTAGGCGTAGAGTTACTGTGGTGACACTCAGCTCCAGAATGCTGGTTATATAAACACTGTTAAGCCAAAGTCAAAAGATCCCACACCCATTTCTCTACCAAATTCTGCTGCTGATCGAATGATGCGTTATAGGGAATTAATGAAGAATGAATCAGATTTGGTAAAGGATGTAAAGTTTTAATTCTAACAAAAATAAAATAACATATAAATAAAACTAAATACATTTAAACACAACAGGCAATATGCACCAGAGGATACATATTCTTGTAGGAGGCACGAGGAAGACTTTTTCATCCAATACCATTTTCATTATCATAGTTGAGGTTGTTTGAAGTATGGGGATCACACGTTTTGTCAGTTTGACCTAAAGCCAACATGTGCACCCATGGGGCTGGACATTCAGAAAATGTAGAAAGTAAGCATATATGAATCTTACTTTTTTCAGCCAAAAAATGCAATACAACTGTTAGTATTAATTGTGAACATTGTCTTGAGATGTTGAAAAATAAAATTAAGTCATATGTTGCCATATTTGCCTTCGAGAGTAAATCAGAAACCACCTGTGATGAGGGGATACTTTCCTGTAGCTCAAATGGTAGAGCATGGCGCTAGCAACGCCAAGATCATGGGTTCGATTCCCAGGGAAAGCAAGAGCTGATAAAATGTAAAAACTGTAACTTGAATGCAATGTAAGTCACTTTGGATAAAAGCGTCTGCTAAATGCATAAATGCAGGGGCGCCGCTACGGATTCTGGGCCCCCTGGACAGCATATTCACTCGGGCCCTCCTGCCTTCCGGGGGGTGTATGGCCAGGGATACTGAGGGATATCCCCCTCGGTAGAAATCGCGATTGCGTTCCCGACATCATATATTACCTTACCTCCATGCTGCAGAAATACAAACCAGAAGACAAAGACGATAATTGCAGCAATGAAAAGGGGTGGAGCTACATAAGGTCTATCCAGATATTTACATTTATGCAGGGGCGCCGTAAGGGGGGGGGGAAGTTAGGACGATTCTAAGGGCCCGACGATGGGAGGGGGCCCCCGAGGGAGAAACGTGATTTCTACCGAGGGGAACGCTAGAGCCCTGCATTTCAGCCCGGCCCCGACCGGGCTTCGATCGGGCCAATTTTCACGTCATAGTTCAGACGCGGGCTGGGCCTCGGGCCGTGCTGCCGCGGCTGTCAAGAGCGGCTCGACTGTGATATGATATATGGTTTATGCATGAATGTATATACGTATTAATTTATGAAGTAGACTATTATTTATTTAACTGCTCATGTAATTCAATCTGATTTTCATGGTCCTTAAGCTACATTTTTTGTTTCTTTGTTACTTTTACAGATGACTGAGGTGGAAGTAGAAGACGAGTGTTACACGTTGACCTAGTGTTCCTTGGTTACCATAATTAGTTAATTCATTTCCACCTGTGTCTGATTGATTATCTCTTTGGCTCCAGTACTTAAGTCCTGTGTTCTCCCTTAGTCTTCGTCCGTTCTCGATATAATTGCCTGTCTCTTGGATTTACTTATTAAAGTACCTTATTGATTTACATCGTCTTCATGTGATTGTGCCTCATCAACCCCTGACAACGAGTACAGAGGAAAATTATCAACATTTTGTAGTTAGTAGTAGTAATTTATAGTTATAGGTAATTTATAGTTAATACTGTAATGTATGTTCATGCTGTATCGTTGCTTAATATGCTTGCACCTGCATGTTTATTTTTATATACTTGGTAATTAAATGTTTTTGGCAGTATTTCATGGCTTTTGCTATTTTATATCAACAATAAAACAATGGATATGGATTGTGGACTGATTTATTTATATAAAAACTAACGTTCCCAGAACGTTCTGGGAACCAAAAACAAACGTTCCCAGAACGTTCTGGGAACCAAGAATTGTTAGTAAGGTGTAAATAGTTTTTCTGAAAAGTAAGGCCTATAAGAAACTAGTCAATGGCAGGGGCGCGGGAAGAGGGGGTGCTGGGGGTGCTGAGGGTGCTGCAGCACCCCCTGTTTTTTTCTGTGGGCAACTGTAAACTGTTGTGAATAAAATATATATATATATATATAATATACTGTATATTTATACTTGAATATTTGGGATTTGACTATGAAAAGAGATTTGATTATGTTTGACTTTTGAGTTATTCAATAATTCAAATCAAATCACTATGTGTATTATTAACCAATCAGGGGTGCGTTTCCCGAACAACTTTGTAACTCGCTGATTAACCACAATAGTACGGTGCATTGTTTTGAAAATGAACTATCTAGTCAAGACTGTTTCCCGAACACGTCGCATCTCCGTCGTTTGAACCACGTTAGTTCAACAACATGGGACCATTGTTAATGACGTCACATGCATGTGGTGGAGGAATAACTTCTGCTATTTAACTGATTAGAGATCTCTAAGATGCTGCTGTATTGAACATGGCACCTACTGACTAATTTACTATTGTTTGTTCCTTGTCATTTTGCTTTATTTGATGTTTGATTCATCGTGAGTTCCCTCTCACGTCACACTCCAGGGTTCCCTTTGGCATTTATGCATTTATGCACATGCACACTCTTCAAAAACGGCGATTACAAAAATACATAATTAAAATGCATTTTATATTTAGATAGAATGGAAGATACAGATAGTACTGCATGTTAGCTTGCGTGTTGGGCACAAGAGCATATTTATTTAAGCCCATATATCTTATTAACAAGAAACTATGCTTCTAACCACAGGCCGAGAGCTGCAGTTCAAACCACTTAAGATGGTGACGCTGATTGTGAACGTGCGTTTGAACTATGGTTTCGGGAAACACCGAATCGTTGAACTATGCTGGTAACGACGGAACTTGCGACCATAGTTGGCTAGCGATGCTTTTGGGAAACGCACCCCTGATTTGTTGTTGCCGATTACAACGCGTAACTAAGGTTGCCTTGAGGGACGTAATTTCAGTTAGACAGGAATCGCATGAGCATGTCGCAAAAGAGAATTTATGAGTTTTTCAAAAACCCTAAAAATATTAAAGTTTCAAAGACGAGCGTGAGAAATTTTGGATCGCATTAATGTTCAGGACCTGGTGAGGGAGTTTATCAGCGTCACTCCAGAGCGCAAAGCCACGTGGAGTTCCAAAGTCTTCATAAGGTTAAATGCTGACTGTTATTTCGCATATATGACACCGTGTGCTTGTTAACTACTGTTACTGCCATGCAGAATATTTGTATAATATTTATTAATCTTTCTGGTTGTTATTTGTTTGTGTTGTCATCATAATCTTAAAAACAGCAGAGGGGTTTGCAGAATGTGGCCCATTCCTTTAAGTCTGCTTTAGTGGTTGGCCTGGTTTAGCCAGTCGTTGCTGTATCTGTCACTTGCATTGAATTGGCTGTAGAGTAAAACTTTAGAGTTCTTATAGTCCATCTGCTCTCATCTCTCTCTCTCTCTCTCGCTCTCTCTCTCTCTCTCTCAATTTTCAATTCAATTTAAGTGTGCTTTATTGGCATGACAAAAACTATACATTCTATTTTGCTATCTCTCTCTCTCTCTCGCTCTCTCTCTCTCTCTCTCTCTCTGGTGGACTGTTTACCAAAGTTTGTAGAAATTTGGGGTGTTAATGAGGTATTGTGTATGTGTTAAACGAGAACAATGAAATGATTTTTACTTTTTAAACGTGTAAAAAATAGTTTTGAATGAAGTGTGAATGGTTGCGTAACTTAAGAGAAATTTGTTAAAATAAAGATTAATTTAAACATTTCTATGGTTGCTCCGATGTTTATAACATTTAGTTTACATTGGCTATTTTGCTATCTATTTCTATGTGCTCTTCGACATATTTACCATTTGCCCATTAATTTAACAGTTGTAAGAATTAAAGTTATCAAAGTTATTAAACTGATGCAGGGCTACTTGATGCGCACGTTGCTCACATCCTGCCAAACCACGCACACAGCACTGCCAATGCTTGCTTTTATGTTTGTGAATGTTATGTTTGTGTTGTGGGATCTGTAGGTTGTGGCTTAAAAGTGGAACATGGAAATATCATGGATGTACTGGGGAAAAAAAAAAACGTTTTGAACTTTTTCATTTTTGTTCTCAGCGATATGAGTCTTCCCCTTCTCCCAAAACAGCTTATAGCTACCTATTAAAATAGTTCAGTTTTGTATGTAATGGAAAAGTGATTAGGCTATGTTTAGTTTTTTTTTTCTTCATAAAGTTAATTTAGAAAAACCTTGGGAGCATTTTTTGTTCGTTAAATTTATTTTATTTTATTTTAAGCAACGACTAAGTGGCCAGCGTCAGCAGTGAGTTGATCGCCTATGTTTGATTAATTTAGCCTTATCAAATCATCACGACTTGACTAAAATAAAATCGATAGCTAGGCCTATGGGTGAATCCCATTTCTCTGTCTTACCCCTTCCCCTTCCCCTACCCCTTCGTCTTACCCCTAGCCCTTGTCCCTCGAAACCGAGTGGTAAGCGCTAGGGGTGAAAACATACCCCTATGAAATGAGACACCACTTGGTTACGGTTACATCATCGTACATCGTCTCTAGCTGGCTGCTACGTCACCAGAGGAGACAAGTGTGGATCACAAACTTCCAAGATGCCATCTGCAAGTGTGTGTGTATCGATCGCGTGGGTTTTATTAGTGATGTTTTTGCGATTGTTGTGCAAATCAGCGATGTAACGTTAGCGTAGCAAACTAGCGATTTTTAAAACGTTTCAATTAAGAACATGGTTGCAAATATATATGTACGGGACTGTGTAGAGCACAAAACAAGACTGTCGTAATTTTTAAATCAATTATTTAAGCCGAAAATGGGACTCTCTGGATGATCTGGCCGACATTGTTGCCGGTTGCGCAGTGTGTTCTGGGTACCCCTTGGTTTCAAGTAAGCTCGCGAAAATGCTTGGTTTTAAGGGGTATCTACCCCTTGCCCTTAGCCCTACCCCTCGATCAAAACGAGAATTGGGACAGCCCTTACTCTCACGTGAACGCGCAAAACTAAGGGGAAGGGGTAAGGGGAAGGGGTAAGACAGAGAAATGGGATTCACCCTATAAAACAGTTCAAGCATATCACAGTGTTAGTTTAAATGTTTAACCTATATAAATGTGCGCTGTTAGACGCATATCCAACAGTTTGTGTGGAGAGTGGAAGCTGAAGCGAGTTTTAAAGGACACGGAGGCTCCAGCGTGGTCACTTGTATTTTTTTCTTACAGTAAAAACAACTTAAAATACGCCGTGTGATTTTTGCTCATAAAGGTAAGAGTAATATATAATTTGGAACTGTGAAGGGTCTACTTTCCCAGCAGGCACCAGACGTCTATGTAACGTCAGGTTGACATTGGACATGACGTCAGACAGACGTTGCATTTTGGTTGAAAATGAAAATCGGGTTGACGTCAATATTTGACGTCAATTTGACGTTGACTTAACATTGGATTTTGGTTACACAACCTAAAAACAACCAAATCTCAACGTCAGCTGACGTCGGTATTGGATATCAATTTAACATTGACATTAGACGTTGGATTTACATTGAATTTTGGTCACCCGACTTCGCAACCAAAATATAACCAAATATCAACGTCTTATGACGTTGTGTGCCTGTTTTGTGCCTGCTGGGTTTATTTGTGTGCATTCACAATATCAAAATTGTGCTTTTATAAAATAGGAAAACAGAGAATGCGCTTTCTGCCGGTCTTGAACAAGAGCGCTTCAATGATGAACCGAAACTCGGCAACTCGAAACTGGCTCACAGATATGATAAATATATCTATAGAAAGCTTTAAATTACTACTTTAAAACATGCAAAACTCCGCCCCTTCTAGCGGTGAGTGAATTCTGAAAACTAACGTTTCTGATTGGCCATTGCGTTGAAGAAATCAACAGATATGTCTTTGATTGGCTGCATTGCTCAACGCTGCAAAAATACTTTAGATAGTTTGCCAGATCTTTTAATTGCTTTTGCTTTCGTTTGAGGGTATTTAGCACCGTGTAGTACCCCCGTACAACCGGGCCTGCATTGACATTAGAAATTCCATGACTGACTATATGGAGGGGGGGCAACTGCCCTCCTTGCCCCCCCCCTATGTCGCCCATGTTTGTGCTGTCAATCGATTTTTTTTTTTTTTACTAATTAATCGCACATTTTGCTGAAATTAATTGCGATCCCACCTAACATTAAATTTTTTAAATATACTTTTATATTGCAATAATTTCACATGCAATCTTCAAATTAATGTACAAAAACATAAAGACAGTATATTTTCAATATTTGTTTAATGGCATCTTTATTTTTATGACTGAAGGCCAGTATCAAGCTGCGTTTACATGGACCCTAATAATCCGATCGTAATAGGACTAGAAGCACAATCGGAATAAAAAAGTCACATGTAAACACGTCAATCGGATTGAATTGGCCAGATCTGATTAAGATTTCGATCAGATCGCAACGGGTGGTTTATTCCTTTTGTAATCCGAATGAGAGGACCTGTAAACACTTGATCGGATTGAAAAACGAAACTGGAAAGTACTGCACATGTGCAGTGACGTAAAAATAGCGTAATGACGTATGACGCGCGGAACGAGCTGTTCTTCCCGGTGAATAAAAGTGTCATAAATGAGTGTCCAGTCATTCTAAAACGCTGCTTTCACTCAGCGTCTGTGAAGTGGAGCAGGACAAAGTCCCATTAATCCTTGTTTAAGACTCTCATCCAAAGACGACTGGTTTTGGGCACGGGAAGGGACACTTTTACTGCTTTCTAAAGTTAGCAGCGCTGCACAATAGTTAATGTGCTGGTCGTCGACTAATTAGGACCCGAAGTAAATAAATATCAAGTGTGCTTTTTAAAACAATATGCGACAACAGCGGGAAACTCTGTATAGTCATGCAGTGTGCACATGTCAAAAGATGAAATCCGATCAGAAGCTTTTGACATATAAACGCTCGCATCAACCCGATCACTTTATTTAGCGTTCGTGTAAACACTACGTTCAGATTCGCCAATCAGAATGAATTAATTCCGATGGAAGCAAAAAGTGTCCATGTAAACGTAGCTACTGATACCAATTAATACTGATTTCCCCCTAATATTTAACCATTGACTATAGCCATTTAACTTTACATTATAATTAAGAGCTATCAATTTGAACATTTATTCACTTTAAAAATTACTTCTAATTTAAGTGAACTTAAAACAATATTCACAAACACATTATAATAAATGTCATATTTTACCTTACTGTATTTATCCAGCTGTGCCCCTCAGCAGAAATATACAGAAATTGAATAAAGTTATCAAACACTAAATTGTAAACTAATAGATGAATCCATAAAACTATAAAAGTGATTGATTTTCATCTTTTTTTCTTTTGTTCTAGATGAACAGACATCACAGCAGCTGGTTATTAGGTTGTTTTGGCTTCTATTTCTTTAAGAGCTGCCGCTACTGAGCATGACACGCATTATATTTTCTCTCAACTCTACCTTTTCTGACCCATTTCAGTCTCTTCTAATGAGATGACGAGTTGAATCGAGTGTGTTAGATGAGGGAGACAGTGCTAGGATGCTCCAGAACAGTTTTGAAAACCATTTCAGAGACATGTTCTTAATGTAACTCATATATAACCAGGGCTAGATTGGTAATCGGGCATACCGGGCATTTTCCCAGTGGGCCGATGCACTTAACGGGTCGACAAAATGTTGTTGCCGTTTTATTTTTTAAAAAAAGGGATCACATGATGCGATTTCAAGTTTTGCTTTCTCTTTGGAGTGTTACAAGCTGAATGTGCATAGATAATATCCCTGAAGTTGCAAAGACTAAAGTCTCAAAACCAAAGAGATATTCTTTATCAAAGTTAAGACTCTGCCACGCCCCCCTAAAACAGCTCATTCAAACACGCCCCCACATGTCTAAATCACTGATGTGGAAATATTTGCATAATGCCGCCCAAATGTTCACGCAAAGAAAGAAGGCGTGGTTTCAGTAGTGTTGAAGCAGGTGTCAGGGAGATGCTGTGTGTTTCTAGGTGAAAGCAAAAGCACTTTATTTGGCCTTCTGAAAGTAGATGCAGTTAGGAATCATTAAGATTACTTACAACAGAAAAGCAACGCATTTTATGGATCACCGTTTCATGAACCTAGGAGAGGAGGTAGTTCTGACTTTGACAATCTGGCGCTTCTGAATCAGCGACGGTATGTTTTGTTATTAGTTGAAGTATTTGCTATTGACTGTTCAAATGCTGAGTTTTGCAAGTCGTATGTGTGTGTGTGTGTGTGTGAGAGAGAGAGAGAGGGCGAGAGAGAAAGAGAGTCACATCACGGTGTCCTGTGTGTGTGTGTGTGTGTGTGTTTGCTCGCGTGCGTGAGATGGTCACACAACCGCGGCTTGTTTACAAACACATACGAGCATCATGTGTCTGTCACGCGACTCTGTTCCCCTCTCGGGCTTGAACTGATGGTAAAACTAAGGACATTATTAACAGTCCTTACATTTATTTTGAAAGCTGAAGCTCGTGATTATGGAAAGGGGCATTACATTTCCGACACGGCTTATGGTGTTCTGCCAATCACAATGCACTGTGCCAGTTGGCCAATCAGAGCAGACTGCGCTTGTCGGAAGGAGGGACTTTGTAGAAAACGAAGTGTTTGAGAGAGGCGGCGCATAGAGGAACTACAATAATGTACAGTATTTGAAAAATAATGTGTTTTTTAATATTAAAGCATATCAACATATTCTGTTACACCAAATTCACAAAATAATGATCTTTAAAGCATCATATGACCCCCTTTAAATCAAGGACCATCACACAGGGACAGCGAGCAGCCAGTGGCCCATTGGTTTGTCTCCTGTATTGACAGAGAAGTATTTTGCTCCGTCTATATAAAGATCGCTTCACCCCTCCCCACTTCACCTTTGCGTCTCATAAGCTTCACCCCGTGGAAATATGTGGAAATGTTACGAAGTCTTTCAATAACAGGACGTTAACAGAGAAAAGAGGCCAGAGACGGGACGCGATGAAGGCCAGAGATGTAACGATGCACCACGAGCTGGTTGAAAATTTATTAAAATATGTGATGATTCAAATCGGTTGAGATGCCAAACAAATCGCGATACAATAGAGGGTAGGAGTTTATATGAATGTATCTCTTCGAAAAGTTTCGATGGCATTATCCTTTCATCTTGCCTCTGAACGATTCATATTAAAGGTGGAGTAAGCGATTTCTGGTAGCCAATGTTGACATTTCAAATCACCAAAACAAACACGCCCCTACCCCAGAAGGGTCTCGCCCCTATTTTGATAGCTCCTATTGCTGGAAAGCTGATCCGATATTTACACGGGTCCTACTTCTTGCCTTATTGTAACACCGTGTCTACTCTACACCAGACGTGAGTGGCGTGGCGCGACAAATCCCCGACAGTAAACTGCTGCTGCGTTCTATTTATGACATATTGACACAAATTACAAATGATTTTCAACGGTCGCTTTGTTTCAACACAAGAACAGAACAATAAAAACACACATTTTAATTCTTTATTATAATTTTGTGAAGATGCCTGCTTCACCCAGGATTCGAACCCAAGAAGACAGCATTCCAGTCGAGCACACTAACCACTCCCCCAAATCACTTGGTGGATAGATTAACACAACATACGTTATAACTCGTCAATTCACTTAACTGTTTCTTTGTCGATGCTGTTTCAGAGCAATACTTAAAAGTGACCACTAGGTGTCACCGTAGAGACGGGTGTCAAGATTTTTCGAAGCCTCGACACATTTGCTTCGACTGCTTCAGTGTTTCACGAAGCCTCGCTCTGCCCACCACTAGCTTTAGTATGTGTGTAGGAAACAAACAGTGCGTCGCGCCATCCGCCATTCATTCATTGCGGAAATCATGGCGCCTTATGCATGATATCAAATGCTTCCACAGATTTATAGTATTACTATAGCATTTCACTTGAGCATTACGAATTACGTGGATGGCTTTGTTCTTGGTTCTCATCAACAGTATCTCCGCCATTATAAGCTCTGAATGAATGACAGGCTTTCTGTTGTAACATCGCGTGAGGTAAATAAGAGGGTGACATCTAGTGGAGAAGACTAATGATAAGAATCACATTAATCAGATCTTGTTTTAAATGTGTGCTGAAATAAATACCGGAAAAGATCGATTCGCAGCTTTTGAGAATCGATATCGAATCGACGTCATTAAAAAAAACTATTAATCGAAAAATCGATTTTTTTGCCCAGCCCTATTGTTGATTGTGGCCTGGGGAATGTTGGTCCACTCCTTTTCAATGGCTGTGCGAAGTTGCTGGATATTGGCAGGAACTGGAACACGCTGTCGTATACGCCGATCCAGAGCATCCCAAACATGCTCAATGGGTGACATGTCCGGTGAGTATGCTGGCCATGCAAGAACTGGGATGTTTTCAGCTTCCAGGAATTGTGTACAGATCCTTGCAACATGGGACCGTGCATTATCATGCTGCAACATGAGGTGATGGTCGTGGATGAATGGCACAACAATGGGCCTCAGGATCTCGTCACGGTATCTCTGTGCATTCAAAATGCCATCAATAAAATGCACCTGTGTTCGTTGTCCATAACATATGCCTGCCCATACCATAACCCCACCGCCACCATGGGCCACTCGATCCACAACGTTGACATCAGCAAACCGCTCACCCACACAACACCATACACGCTGTCTGCCATCTGCCCTGTATAGTGAAAACTGGGATTCATCCATGAAGAGAACACCTCTCCAAAGTCTGAGACGCCATCGAATGTGAGCATTTGCCCACTCAAGTCGGTTACGACGACGAACTGCAGTCAGGTCGATACCCTGATGAGGATGACGAGCATGCAGATGAGCTTCCCTGAGACCGTTTCTGACAGGTTGTGCAGAAATTCTTTGGTTATGCAAACCGATTGTTGCAGCAGCTGTCCGGGTGACTGGTCTTAGACGATCTTGGAGGTGAAGATGCTTTTGTGGGGATATTTTGTATGGAATATTGTCTGCTGATATGAAAAGTTCACCGTATATCGTAGTAATTAGGGCTGGACGATATGGCCTAAATTTATATCACGATATATTTCTTAATTTTGGTCAATACGATATGATTCCGATATCGATATGAACACTATTAAAAAAAGCCTCATAAAAATTGCCAAGAATGCCCACAACAGATGTCTGTACCTACAAACTTATGAAAAATAATTTGCCAAGTCTATGAACTCCTCCTATAAAACTATATAATATTTTAGGGGGAAAAACAGCACAAATAAATTAACGTTCACCTTTTATTTGTATTTAGCCTTCTTACAAACAAGAAATGTGAAATCACTGTCAAATAAACATCTCAGACTCACCTTATTAATATTAATATATTTAACTTCAAACTTTAGGCTAACATACAATAAGGTTTCTTTGATGAATAGAAAGTTCAGAAGAACAGCAATTATCTGAAATAGAAATATTTTGTAATATTATAAATGTCTTTATCATCAATTTAAAGCTTCCTTGCTGAATAAAAGTATTAATTTCTATAATACCCCCCCCCCCCCAAAAAAAAAAAAGAAAGACATTTTTTTTTACTGACTCCAAGTGAGTTGCTGTAGAAGACAAAAGAAATTGAGCAACAACAAAAACATGTTGCTGGAGACAACTTATTTTTTATTGAAAATGCAATCTGATTCTCTGCCAGTTTGAGAGCGGTCACTAGCGGTTTCCCCGGTAACGGCTGTAATCTAAGCAGCTCTGCTCATGAATACTACTTTATCAGATAAAATGAAAATGCCATCAAAACTATTCTGAAGACAGTTGGTTCCCTTCAGAGATACACTCATATAAAATCACCCATGCTGCGTTTTGATTTTGAAACATGCAGTGCTCATGTTTATTCAACGAAGTCAAACGCCACAAATAAATAACACTGGTAATGTATATCGGAAATGTGTTTAAAAATCATATCACCGTTATTGAAAAAAATTATATCGTGATACATATTGATATTGAATTATTGTCCAGCCCTAGTAGTAATAAATATAATTTATTACAGCTAGGGGTGTGCGATATGACGATTTTAGATCATGGACGATAAAAATGTCTCCACGATCTGCTTTTGGAGAAATATAGTAGTATCATGCATTGGCGCACATTCGCTGCATTCACACGGGGCGTCGGCGTCAACGCTTGACGGAGGGCATGTCTGAAGCGTGGTGCTGACGCGCCGTCATAGTTAACAGATTGCATTTTCAATAAAAATAAGTTACAAAATATTTCTATTTCAGATAAATGCTGTTATTCTGAACTTTCTATTCATCAAAGAAACCACACAAAAGTACATTATTTGCGTGTGTTTTAAAGCCTTGCCGGTTAAGCTTTTCATTCACGCGCTGGTCTGACGTGCGCTTTTTCTGAGCCCGTACGCTCGAAGCGCGCGCATGAAAAAGCCTGTCTAACAGCGCCTGATAACTCAACTAAGTTGTCTTTTGCGCTAATACTGTCAAAACACACAAGGTTTACATATAGACTCAGTTTGTTATGTCTAAAATGAAAGTTAACAGCCGAGGCAAACGGATGCGTGCAGCTCTTAAAGGGACAGAACTAAACATGCCGCCTACTGTAATTAAAGGGATAGTTCACCCTAAAATGTAATTTATGTCATTATTTACTAACTCATTTTGTCCTCACGTTGTCCCAAACCTGTATTAATTTATTTCATGTGCTGAACACAAAAGAAGATATTTTGAAAAACGTGGGTAACCAAACAGTTGCTGGTCCACATAGACTTTAATAGAAGGAAAAACACACTATGGAAGTCACTGTGGATCAGCAACTGTCTTTTTTTTATTATTTTTTTTATTGCAAATGACAATTGACAAAAGGAAAAGAAAATTAAAATGGGGGACATACAGACATCACAAAAGCTTATAAGAGCATTACAAAAGATAACAAAATACAAGACTTTGTCATAATCATAAAAAATTAAAGGTTCTTTACAACAGACTCAAGAATATTAGATGTTTTCGAAGCCTTAGAGTTCAATGGTTTTGACATGTTCTTAAAGGAAGTAAAAAAGGGACTTTATATCAAAGGAAAACGTTCTAAAATTGGGATTACAACGAATAGTTCTGGCTTTGTGAAGATGGAATTTACCCAGAAGGCAGAATAATAAAACAGTATAATCAAGATTGACATTCGTAGAATGAAAATCTGACCAAAAAATAATAGTTTCTGTAAATTGTAAAAAAAAAAAATACAGCAAGCAATACCAAACATGGTAACTTCTGACCAAAAAGACTTAGTGACTTTTAGTGACTTATGTTCCTGTGGCTCAGTGGTAGAGCATTGCGTTAGCAGCGTAAAAGGTTGTGGGTTCAATTCCCAGGGAACATACATACTGAGAAAAAGTGTATAGCCTGAATGCACTGTAAGTCGCTTTGGATAAAAGCGTCTGCATAAATATAAATGTAAATGTAGTGAATGGGCAATGATAAAACAGATGCAGAATCGATTCTTCTTCAATATTACAAAAGGAACATAAAGAAGATACATTCTGAAAAAAACTGCTCAAGAGTAAGTTACAAGGGTAATATCTATGAACAATCTTGAAATGGAGTTCTTTAATTTTACTAGGAATACAAAATTTGTAAGGAGAAGTCCATAGGTTATCCAGATCAGCGTTCAGATAACAAATATTCCATTTAGATCGAGCTTTAGGGAGGTTCCTTTGAGTAGAAGAAAGAGCATTTCTAATAAAGAAGTTATTGCATTTTTATCTAATACCTGAACACCATTGATTGCAAGTGAAGGAATATAATTTTTTAAATGTGCTTTAATCAGAATTTTTATGCTAACGGCTATGCTTTTGATCACTTTATTAAAATCTCTTATTGAAACTGTAGCACCTTTCAAAGACGTAAATTCAGAAAATGAAAGAAGGTTCCCTTGAGAACTGAACAGATCAGAAACAAAAAAACATATTTTGAGTCACCCACTCCTTGGAAAAAAAAAAAAGATTTGTTACCAGAAAGAACATTTTCATAACTGTTTGGTTACCCATGTTTTTCAAAATAGCATTTATGTTCAGCAGAAGAAAGAAACTCATTCAGGTTTAAAACTAAACTTGAGTGAGTAAATGATGGTAAAAATATAAAACACTATGACAGAATCGACAGACAGATGATACATTTTTTATTCTTTAATGCTAAAACAACAAAACGCAAAGAGAAAAAAAAAAAACTCTACTCTTGACAGAAAAAAATACAGCTGCTTTAATAGGAATCAGTCTGTATAGTGTTTTATTTTTATATTTGTTCACTCAGTTTCTTGAATGCTCCTGCTAAATACACCTATTGTACCTGAAAATAAAGCACTGTTTGTTTTATATGTGTATTTGTAATGTGTATCTTTTGTTCTTATTTTTTAATAACAAAGATAAAATATTGACAAAGATTTTTATCTTCACCCACTTTGGCCTAAATATCCACCGTTCTTTTTTATATTTTGTTACCTTGAAAGGCTTTGTCTTTATAATAGGGAAATTATTTTGGCTGCACTTCTCAGCCAAAATAGTAAAACCAACATGACAAAGAATCGTGATATGATATTTTTGCCATATCGCACACCCGTAATTACAGCAATGATATTTTGTTTTCTTTTTACGTTAAACACATTAAATATTACATATGTGTTTGTAATATAATGTGACAAAATTAGGTTTTACATTTCATACAAGGTGGTATTAAAAAGGTCTTAAAAAGTCTTAAATTGAACTTGTTCATGTCTGTAGAAACCCTGCTGCAAAAATATGCATCCTATTTTGAGATTACAGGTGTCGATTGCTTTGTGGTTTTAACTGCTATATAGTTGCCTTGCTTACTTTGTAAAAAAACGGTTAAAGACAAGGAGATGCATTTTGCAACACGGGTGCAAATTGGAACTTCTAGTTAACCGTGGTGTAATGTGTTATTCACACCTGCGTATGGGGTGGTAGATTGCTGTTTAGACATGTATGCTTATGCCTCGCTTATGTTTTGAAAGGGGTTACAATTATTGTTATAGGTTAAGTAGAAGTAGATATGCTTGCTATTTAGAAATGTTGCAATTCTTCCATTTGAACTTTTGACACTGTCTTGTGTAGCCTCTTTGACAAAGGTCGCGTTTCCTGGCTGCACGAGAGGAGGCAGTCACGGACACTGGCAAAAGATGGAAGAATGCGGGGAGGTTTTTGATGAGATTAATGCAAATCTATGCAAGACTATATAAATGCTTGTAGGATTTTTGTTAGTGGCCGACACTTCGTGGTGAAGAACTTTACTCGCTGTTACTTTTGATATTTGCTTATGAGTTACTGTTTTTAATAAAACGAAACCATTTTATTGGTGATTCGTAAAATTTTTAATACAAGTGTCTGAGTGATTAATTTCTGGTAACTGGTTATCTGAACCTGAAGAAGACCTCTTCAAGCAGCTCCAAGTGGTTCGGACTCGGCTGAGCTAGGACAGACACCGGGAGAAAGAACCTGAAACTTCTGACATCTATCCAGACACGAGGTTAATCAAGTCAAGTTCAAGTCAAGTTGAGCTTTATTGTCATTCTGCTACATGTGGGGACATACAGTGGAACGAAATGTCGTGCCTCACAGGACCACGGTGCTACATAAATACAGACATACAACAATGAAGTAGAACACTATAAACCTATACACAACCTAGTGACAGATTTTAATTATACATCGGTTGATTATGAATTATTTATGGATGGTAAAGATGTGAATTGTAAGTTTTGGTCCTCTATACCGGTATAGAAACATAACAGTTATTATCCTGTTGGAGGCATACGGTATACACATGACATTTGTGTTGAATTTCATCACTTTTTTGGAGGAATTAAGCATTTTTTAATTAACTGTAAGAGTACCAACAAATTTGTCCACATCTGTTTCTATCTGTGTTAAGTCACCCAAGTTCAGACTGGACTGGACTTGTGTATTTGTCAGTAATCTTTGCCTTTCTTTCTTTCTTTCTTTCAGTGCTACCAGGAATTGTGCCGAGGTTGGAGAGTCTTCTGCAGTCAGGACTGCCTGTGCTAGGCCCTACTCCAGTCAAGTCAACTCCTGATGTTTGTCTGCATCAATAAAGACATGGGCCTGAACACATTCAGTGACTGGGGTTCAGTCATCCAAAGACACTCCAGTTAAAGGGATAGTTCACTTTGAAATTAAAATTTGGTATCTATCAGCTTACCCCAAGGGCATCCAAGATGTAGGTGTCATTTTTTCTTCAGTAGATCCAATTTTGATGTTTTTAGGTCAAACCGTTCTAGTCTGTCAGTCATATAATGGCAGGTATAGGTCACTGTCTCTATAAGAGGGAAAAAGAACATGCACAGAGAAATTCAAATTAAACAATTCCCCATCGTAACTACACATTGATGGCCTAAGACACGAAACGAGCGGTTTGTGTGAGAAAACGAACAGTATTTATATCGTTTTTTACCTCTTGTACACAACCATGTCCAAGTGATCTGAGTGCGCACACACATCCGGTGTGTGACGTGTGTGTGTGCACGCTCTGGCTCACGCTTGACGGAGGGCGTGTGTGAAGCGTGGTGCTGACGCAACTTCGTGGTATTTTCTTGTTGGAAGACGCGCACTGTCATCGCTCGTGTCGTTTCTGAACTGTCTACTCTAGGATAATGATGACTTCTTTTAAGCAGACCCGCTTGCTGTCATGCATTGTATTTCTATATGAGCGCTCCATGTATCCGTTTCATTCATCTGTAACTAGCCAAACACACATGCCGCAACTCCACCCTCCTCACCCTGCGTCACTTCCACCTAACCATGTAAAAAATAACAGATCCAGGAACAGTTTATTGAGACATGACACTGGTGAAAAAAAAGGAATCTTACTATGACGAAGGATTAGTCCATGAATAATATTTGTGCCATTCCGAAATTAAAGAGCCATCATTTTGTACCAAAAGGAATATACATAACCGTATATAATAATACTGTCAAACAATTCAAATAATTTTTTAAAGCACCACGCTTCAGACACGCCCTCTGTCAAGCGTTGACGGCGAGCTACAGATGAATGAAACGGATACATGGAGCGCTCGTATAGAAATACAATGCATGACAGCAAGTGGGTCTGCTTAAAAGAAGTCATCATTATCCTAGAGTAGACAGTTCAGAAACGACACGAGCGATGACAGTGCGCATCTTCCAACAAGAAAATACCACAAAGTTGCGTCAGCACCACGCTTCAGACACGCCCTCCGTCAAGCGTGCGGATGTGTGTGAGCACTCAGATCACTTGGACATGGTTGTGTACAAGAGGTAAAAAACGATATAAATACTGTTCGTTTTCTCACACAAACCGCTCGTTTCGTGTCTTAGGCCATCAATGTGTAGTTACGATGGGGAATTGTTTAATTTGAATTTCTCTGTGCATGTTCTTTTTCCCTCTTATAGAGACAGTGACTTATACCTGCCATTATATGACTGACAGACTAGAACGGTTTGACCTAAAAACATCAAAATTGGATCTACTGAAGAAAAAAAGACACCTACATCTTGGATGCCCTTGGGGTAATAGATACCAAATTTTAATTTCAAAGTGAACTATGCCTTTAAGCCATGAATTCCAAGAAAGACTTAGGATATAACAAGTAAGAGTCAATAACAATTGTAATTAAGACACACAAAAAAGTGCATTTACCAGGAATAAATTAACATGTGTGTGTTTTTTCTGGGGGTGCCAAGGCCAGACTCCCATTTCTGCTTGACAGCAATGTCGGGCAAAAGTTAAACAATGCAGCCAAGAACGAAAAAAAAAAATACTTCTTAAGATGTTGTTTGGTGTTGTTCATTTTAAAGAATTTGAATGCGTTGTATTAGTATATGTTGTAGTATCCTATACTGGAGTGTTAGAAAATGTACTACAGTAATGGCTAAAGTAATTTGTCAATATTACTATAGGATTACCACAGCAAATTACCATTCATAAGTTAGTACAATTTACTATTGTATCTTTATTATAGTGTGGTTCAAAAACACTATAGTATTTACTATAGAAATGTTACTACATTTTCTATAGTAAATTTACTATAGTATTTTTTCCTGTGGGCGCCCCGGCGTTAAATAATTTTAACGCGTTAAACTGAAAAAAATAATCACCTGCATTAACGCTAATTTTGACAGCACTAATATATATACAGGTGCTGGTCATATAATTAGAATATCATCAAAAAGTTGATTTATTTCACTAATTCCATTCAAAAAGTGAAACTTGTATAATGTATACATTCATTCAGACTGATATATTTCAAGTGTTTATTTCTTTTAATTTTGATGATTATAAGTGACAACTAATGAAAACCCCAAATTCAGTATCTCAGAAAATTAGAATATTGTGAAAAGGTTCAATATTGAAGACACCTGGTGCCACACTCTAATCAGCTAATTAACTCAAAACACCTGCAAAGGCCTTTAAATGGTCTCTCAGTCTAGTTCTGTAGGCTACACAATCATGGGGAAGACTGCTGACTTGACAGTTGTCCAAAAGACGACCATTGACACCTTGCACAAGGAGGGCAAGACACAAAAGGTCATTGCAAAAGAGGCTGGCTGTTCACAGAGCTCTGTGTCCAAGCAAATTAATAGAGAGGCGAAGGGAAGGAAAAGATGTGGTAGAAAAAAGTGTACAAGCAATAGGGATAACCGCACCCTGGAGAGGATTGTGAAACAAAACCCATTCAAAAATGTGGGGGAGATTCACAAAGAGTGGACTGCAGCTAGAGTCAGTGCTTCAAGAACCACTACGCACAGACGTATGCAAGACATGGGTTTCATGGTCCATGTCAAGCCACTCTTGAACAACAGACAGCGTCAGAAGCATCTCGCCTGGGCTAAAGACAAAAAGGACTGGACTGCTGCTGAGTGGTCCAACGTAATATTCTCTGATGAAAGTAAATTTTGCATTTCCTTTGGAAATCAGGGTCCCAGAGTCTGGAGGAAGAGAGGAGAGGCACAGAATCCACGTTGCTTGAGGTCCAGTGTAAAGTTTCCACAGTCAGTGATGGTTTGGGGTGCCATGTCATCTGCTGGTGTTGGTCCACTGTGTTTTCTGAGGTCCAAGGTCAACACAGCCGTATACCAGGAAGTTTTAGAGCACTTCATGCTTCCTGCTGCTGACCAACTTTATGGAGATGCAGATTTCATTTTCCAACAGGACTTGGCACCTGCACACAGTGCCAAAGCTACCAGTACCTGGTTTAAGGACCATGCTATCCCTGTTCTTAATTGACCAGCAAACTCGCCTGACCTTAACCCCATAGAAAATCTATGGGGTATTGTGAAGAGGAAGATGTGATATGCCAGACCCAACAATGCAGAAGAGCTGAAGGCCACTATCAGAGCAACCTGGGCTCTCATAACACCTGAGCAGTGCCACAGACTGATCGACTCCATGCCACGCCGCATTGCTGCAGTAATTCAGGCAAAAGGAGCCCCAACTAAGTATTGAGTGCTGTACATGCTCATACTTTTCATGTTCATACTTTTCAGTTGGCCAAGATTTCTAAAAATCCTTTCTTTGTATTGGTCTTAAGAAATATTCTAATTTTCTGAGATACTGAATTTGGGGTTTTCATTAGTTGTCAGTTATAATCATCAAAATTAAAAGAAATAAACACTTGAAATATATCCGTCTGTGTGGAATGAATGTATACATTATACAAGTTTCACTTTTTGAATGGAATTACTGAAATAAATCAACTTTTTGATGATATTCTAATTATATGACCAGCACCTGTATATATATATATATATATATATATATATATATACAGTGTTTGAAAAAAACACAAGATCAGCTGTGGTGGGTAACGCTGTCAAATAACTAGCCGGGTTACTTCATCAATTATGTTCACTCAATTTCTTGGGCAAGCTTATTTAAGCCAAATCTGCGCAGATTTAGCGCAAATAAAGAACTTTTGAGTCATCATGATAAATACAGCCTAATTGTGCAGCATCTGCTCATATCTAGCTTACTTGAACATACCCGACAACTAAAGGCGCGGCGGCCTATTAGTGTAGGCCTATTTTATTCATTCACCGGACCCAAACATAAGTTTCACATGAACTGGCTCAGTTAACATTTCTAATATAGCAGATCTTATTTGCATTTGAAGTGATATTATAAATCCTGTAAACATATATAGAAGGTATTTGGATTTCTCCGGTTCTCTGCACTGGCGTTTAGCACAACTGGAAATATCTATGCACACACTCGCTAGACCGGAAATCCAAGATGGTGGAGATATGCAACTAGCCCATTGCACCGTGAGGAGGCGAGGATCGAGGAGTGAAGCTTCCTATGCGGAAGTCTTTTTTGACTAAAAAACTGACGCACATATAAATTCTCCTCCCCCTTCATATCTGTTGTAATAATTTACATTTATATTTTACCTTTGCTGTTTAAATAAACCACACATGTCATATATTTCAACAGGACATCTTGCTTTATTAATATTTATTATGAATGCCTTAAATAACGAACTTTAACAATATAAGGGCAAATCCCTTTAGCGCAACTGATGACGCTTTATGAGATGCTTGAGTGGTCAAGAATATTCCAATGTTCATCCTTTGATTCCTTCACCCTCATTTCCTTTCCATTCCTTTTCCTTCCCTTAAGCCCGGCTCACACTGTGCGATTTTGGCCACGATTTGCTCGTCTGAGACAAATTTTGAAAATCCTAAAAGATTCCTATAATCGTAGGCTAAAATCTGTAGTCTTTGATCGCTGGTTTGACATGTTCACCGACAGTCGATTAATGGCTGTTGCGATCAAATTTCACCTCCGACAAAGTTCTGGCAGTGTCAGAAGATTTGGCGCACAATCCTGCAGTGTGACTACCCCTACGATGAATGTCAAACTATCTCCGTTTTTCAAGACAAGGTATGAGCAGAATTAATGCTAGAGAATTATTCTATCAGCCATAAACTCCGGCGCTCCCGTCCTCCGCTCACGGGATTCAACTGATACGTTGCTGATACTGGTTGCGCCGCTGTTTTCATGTGGGTGTGTTGAGAGCTGCATACACTATTCTTCTTAAATATGCCGGTATTGCTGCCATTCATATACTTTTCATGATAGCCAACAGTTCGGTCCCGCGTGTAATGCAGTTCGTAGTCACTGGACGTGTCCGGACAAGTTTTCTTGCGCGCACCTGTTTTTAACTCGTCTTGACTGTCGTACAGTCTGACATTAATGACAACTGAGATCCCACAGTGTGACATGATCATCATGTTCGTACAGTCTGACAAGTACAATCCTAAAGGACTTTTAAAAAATCGCACAGTGTGAGCCCGGCTTTATATGCTAAGCGGGGTGGAGCTAAGACGCGAGGAAAGGAAACGGTGCACAAATAAGAAATGAGAAGCACCTGAAGAGTCGACAAACGACTGAAGACTCACCGGACACTGTCTACACCGGACGTGAGCTGTGCAACAAAATACATTTTGATCATCAGTGACGCTTTCTGATGTGGCGCGACACGACAAATCAATAAACTTATGCCTCATTCTGTTTATGACGTACTGACACAAAGTGCAAATGATTTGCAACACCTGCTTTGTCACATTCAGTGTGGACAGCCTGAAGCTGTTTGTTTATTTTGGTAATTTTTTATTTTTATTTTTTTTGCTAGTAGAAGTTGTGGCCGGTAACTTAAAAATGTAGTAGCCAAATTGGCTGGTGAGTGGAAAAGTTCAATTCAAACCCTGTGTGTGTGTATATATATATGTATGCATGTAGGCTATTTATATAAAATGTTTCTCACAATTAAAATAAACCTTGACAAAAAAGTCTTAAGTAGTTTTTAAAAGTAGTCTCCTGTTCACCGCTATAGATTTTTATTTTTTTATTTTTTGATAGCTATGACAGCTTCCGCTACAGAGAACACGGAAACGTATGTGCGTTCAGCTTGAAGAGGCACTGCACACCGGTCAGCGTACCAAAACACCGCGAGAGCTATACAGAGCGCAGACCACTTCGTATGCTTTTGAATAGCTCTCGCGGTAGTTGATGATGCCATAATCCGATTGGTCTGCGAAACAACACATTTACTTTCAGTTTTCTTATAAGTAACGTTAGCATTTCAGAAATATTATGCAAAATATACATTAATTATATCGGGGCACCATGATCATCGGGTATGTTTATGTTTTTAGTGATATTATATTTCAACAAAACGATTTGTACTTCCCACATATTTCTCTTCAGGTCTGCTGCGATACTTGCAAGAAGTGTTAAAATTTGCGGACTCGCATTTGCATTTGACCTGGTTTGTTGTGCTCACTTAAACTAGCATTACGAACAACTAGCAGTTGCAAACATTTTAGTGTCATTAATGCATTATACATGGTTTGGTTTATTAACGAGTTACAGGTTAATAATCAAAGAAATAGCTGTAAATATTATTTAGATTTAGCCATTAGCATTAGCATGTTGTATTGCCTTTGTGTCCAGATGCATGTGCAGTTTAGTCAGATTGACCGAGTCTTAAAGTGTATTCAAGATATTAAAGATTTTATCAGAAGGGGAGGATGAGTGAAGATGCTCCCTTAAAAACAAGTACATTTACTGCTGAATCATGTTCAGAGTTTAGCATAATAATACAACATTCAGGAGGCTATTAATAACAGAAATTGTAAAGTTTTAAGTTTAAATTTGATGCATTTTGACAATTTAGTGACAATTGGCAAATAAAATCCAGTTAAAATCTGAATCCCATTTAATGTTTATTTTATAAATAGTTTTTTATTATTATTATTTGAAAGGAAGATTGTCATAATAGCAATAGACTTTTCTTTAAAATGTTATGGAATAATTACTTCATAAATTATAAGAATTATTAATGTAATAAAAACACAGTGCCCCAGTTGTGAGTGGGACATCTCACCCCAATACTATAAATTTTCCACATCAAAATAAAAATAATATCAAAATATTAAAAGGCTTTCCTGTAGCTCAAATGGTAGAGCATGGCGCTAGCAACGCCAAGATCATGGGTTCGATTCCCAGGGAAAGCAAGAGCTGGTCAAATGTAAAACTGTAACTTGAATGCAATGTAAGTCACTTTGGATAAAAGCGTCTGATAAATGTAAAATACATTTTATTAAGGGGATAACCATTTGATAAATGTGTTAAGATTTAGTGAAGTCTATGCAGGGTTTCATTACTTTAAAAATGGAATGTAATTTCAGTGACAAACAGTTTGTCCACACTGAATATGACAGAGTGTCACACGACAAAATCGCAGTTACGTCTTAGTCTTAAAAAAACTATTAAAATTAGATTTATAAATATGTAGAAACCATGTTTGTGGTAAAGAGAAATATTAATGGTGGGTGGGGAATCTTAATGTGTTATGTGAGAATCAATGCTGCCTTCATGTGTTATCGGAATTATCGTAAATACAAGTTTCCTTGTCAGAAATTGGACTTGAACAGCATCACAATTCGTATTTACAACTGGGAAACTCCAAGATAATTTTGATAGCCAAGTTTGTGAGTTGAGCCAAAAACTTTAAACATGGCAGAGTAGAGAAATATAGCTGTAGTACTGTAAAGTTTTATTCATTTCCCCCACAAAATCTACATTGCTTTCTTCTGTTGTTACAGTCATGAATATTTATGTATAAATAACCATTTGATGCATATCTCATGTTTTTAAAACAGTAAAAATAGCATTTATTTGACCTAAATTTAGGATTTGTCAGCCAGCTGAATATCTAGGTAGCGCAGTTAATGTTTATATGGTTGGGCCATCCACCATGATTCCTGTTTGACAACAAAGCACTTGAACGTGATAAACTCATAATTACAACTTCAGAAGTAGGAAAAATTAAGTTATTTATATATATATATATATATATATAGCATGTGAAGGCAGCACAAACACATGACCTTGGCATTTGTCTCATTTTAAATTCAAATCAGTTAGTCTTGAATCAGTTAGTCTTGTAGACCAGCATCCAAATTCATTACTGTTCTTTAATTGTATAAAAACGTATTATTGTTCTAAGCCTGGGGTGTCAAACTCAGTTCCTGGAGAGCCACAGCCCTAGAGTTTAGATTTAACCCTAATCAAACACATCTGGGACCTGTACCATGATGGTAGTTGAACAAATTCAGAGTTACAGGATTGGTTTCGAGTTGACAAAACCAAACCACTCCAATCTTTGTTGGTACCATGATGCTGATCATCAACTTTCTTTGTCAACTCAGGCTTTGATCCTTTGATTCGAGTTTGTGGAGCATCTGCACATGTGTGACATCAGTGTCGAGCAGCCAATCACATGCCTCACAGAGCAAGTGTGATTCATTTCTCGTGACAGAGCCAGCAAGATCTAAAACTGTTTTGCTAAAGGTTAAGAGATTGAAAAATATGAGGAATTTAAAGGGGTGGTTGACTGTTTTTTTTCTAGGCTTGATTGTGTTTATGGGGTGCAGTCAAACATGTATACATGCTTAATTAAAAAAAAAAAAAGGGCATTATTTTTCACATAATTTACCTTTATTCTACACCGCTCTGTCCCTTCTCTGATAAACGCTTCGATTATTTCCTGGTTTTATGAAGCCCCTCCCTCAAAAATACGTGATGGGCTCAGATTGGTTAGCTGGCCCAGTGTGTTGTGATTGGCTAAACCGTCACTACTGAGTGTCTAAACGTCCCGCCCCTCAGCTCAGCAGCATGTACTCTGGTTGTATTGTAAACAATGACGTCGTCAATATTGCTTATCAATTTGACCCCGATTGAGACGCAGAGAATATTAGTGAAGAGCGCAGAACCTGTGAATTAGCGCAGAACCTGTGCAAGCACGACTCTTAATGGTATGTTTTTTTTTTGTTGTTAGTTGTTGGTTCGTACTTTTAGATACGCTGTTATTTGTAAGTGCTACTGCTTCTGTTAGCTTTTAATGTACGGTTTTATCCTGATGAAAACATTAATACAGCATGGCAAATGCACGCGCGTCCATGTTTAATGCTTCTCATAGCTATGTGAAAATAAGTGTATAATTAGAACAGTTTGTTGGAGCTGAGCTGACGATCTGAATAAGAGAGAGAGAGAGAGAGAGAGAGCGCTGTAGAGCAGGGTGACGCGAGTAACAGTATTAAGAACCGCTGCTTTAGAACACATGATTTTGAAACTTGTGAATCTATTAGAATCATTAGAAGACAGAATTGCGATTCATATATGAATAGATTTTTACATGCACCCCTAGTTTTATCTTCCTCTTCTCTAAAGCCAGGCATACACTGTGTGAGTTTTATCCGATTTTGAGCCAAATTCTGACTCATGCTACTCTTTTTTTGAGTTGGGCTGAATTTCAGTTTTGTCGTTTGTCGTGCAGTGTTCGTGCAGTGTACAGTGGGAAACGAGAAGCGATTAGCCTCTCCTGACAGGCAATCGGACGGTCAGATGAATATCTGACATGTCAGAAATTTTGGTCGCCCCTCGTGAAGGTATCGCACAGTTGAAGCAAAGCTACGAACCGACTGCCCTAAACGCAGTGCTTTTCTCCTCACTGCGCCTGCGTGGAAACAGTACTTTAACTATTTAAACTTTATTGCAGCAAGAAAGAAAGCGAAAAGAGGGAGATCTTTAGATAAAATATTGTTATTATCACGGGAAATGTGAATCACTGTCCATCATTTTGCAATCAGTGATAAAGACAAACACGTCGCAAAATTATAAAAAAATTAATAGTTTAATAGTTTTAAACCATGAAAGCGAGCCAGTGCATACCACACAAACAATTTGCAAACTGCAGATGCGTAATGCCCATGAAGATATTTTCAAATCCATTCAATTCATTAAGCTACAGAAAGTGAAAGTAAAAACTTATCGAGCTTTCGGCATCTGTCGCTGCATTAACGGCACATATTCTCTCAGAGGAGATGAAACTTATGGGTACTTGGGTAGTATTGGGTATTGTCTTAAATTATTTTCTAAAAAAAAAAAATATCTTATGGTTGATATGTATTGAAAAAACAACAACAACAGAATTGAAGTATTTCGTGTTAAACAAGTTGTTTTTGGAATTAATTGTCTGTAATAAAGGTTTTATTTTCATTAACTGAATATATTCATTAAGCTGTTCATTCAGTGTTCGGAGTTCGGACATTGGACTAGCTAGACCAGGGATGGTCAACTTCGGTCCTGGAGGGTAGAGAGTTCAGCTCCAACCCTAATCAAACACACCTGAACCAGCTAATCAAGGTCTTCAAGATCACTAGAAAGCTACAGGCATGTGTGTTTGATTAGGGTTGGACCTAAACTCTGCAGGACAGTGGCCCTCCAGGACCGAAGTTGCCCATCCCCGAGCTAGATAATTTTAATTTTAGGCCTATTAATTGTGGAATATATCTAAATGTTTTAAATAATTTTCTGTGAGGAGTAATGTAAATTAATCTTTTATTATCCGCACCTCAGTTGTGCGGTAAATGCACAATTATTTCGGGGCAAATGAATTGTAGTAGACCTATAAATTTAATAATAAAACTACCATAATAATAATAATAGTAATAGTAATAATTTAATACATTAATTGGAAATACCAAATCCTCACGATATCACCGATATTTTTTTTTTTAAAGATATCTCTATCGTCCATATACGGTGTCATCGTCTGCGCAAGCCGAGTATTTCACACGTATAGTGTGAGCACATAAATCGCGATTTTACTTTCACTTTCTGAGATTTATACTATAGTGTGACCACATAAATCGTGAGCTTTGGCTTTACATCGCATGCGATCTTCTCCTGCAGTGTGAGTTGATACCTTGCTGAAATCGCACAGAAATCGCACAGTGTATGCCTGGCATAAAGAAGCACAACATGGCCTCGCCACCTTTGCTGCATGTTCCCGAGGGCGGGGTTTATCTGGGTTCGTGACGTAACGGACCTGGGAAATAACTCGTTGTAGTTCCTACGAGCCGTTTTTGTAGGCATTAAACTGCCAGAATTTTAAAAGAAGATATCTCCATTTGCATTGAACTTTCAGCGCTGCAACTTTGCAGAAATTGTTTATGCTCAAACAGCAACATTACACACTAACTAACGTTAAAAAAGTGAAATCGCAATCAACCACCCCTTTAAATGCATTTACACTGAAGAAAGCACTTGTCCATGAAAGAGGACAAATAAAAGTCACTATCTTGCTTCATCAGTGCAGTCACAAGTGAAACTTGTGAAGTTAGTTTATAGTTGTATATATAGAGAGAATGTATATTATTATATTATCACTTATAGTGACTTTTTTTTGTGTCAGACATTACTTTGCTTACATCTGATCGGCCCAATTTCAGTTTGAGATCTCTAACTCTAACAAAACTTGCCCTGGAGCAGGTTAGCTGTGGAGTGTAAGTTACTATGGCGATGAATGCTGCTAAAAGCCAAGCTATTTTCTTGGTACCTAAAACCCAGGATTGGTGCAAACCAGTGTTAATTTTGGCAGGCATTTTTGATTTAGTCTTAGTCTTTATCTTGAGACGAAAATGCTTAATATTTCATAGTTTTAGTCTAGTTTTAGTCGACGAAAAGTCATTGCATTTTTGTCAACTTTTAGTCATTACTTTGTCAAGCTGCAGTTACCAACATTTATTCTGGTAGCTATTTTATATGTAGTATACATATAATAGATACAAATTAAACTCATTTTTCAGATACAGTAGGTTTACTTAACAAGTATACATTTATTTAACATCTTTTGTTGGTTAACATTGATGACACAGATAATTAGGAATGCTGTCCATTTATGACAGAAGGTATGCATGTAATACTGACACACATTCAGTTTTCACCCACCTGTTATATGCTCACTTAAGTCATAACCGACTGTATTTACATGATATACTCTGACTCTACACAATAGACATTGGACTGCTGTGTGTGTATTTGAGCTCTGAGAACTGATCGCACGCTGTATGAGAACTGAAGAAGTGGAGTGCGCGAGAGAGAGAGCACTTCTATCAGCGCGATTCCGCCTATCCCGCCTTCACTAACTTGTAAGTTAATCGACAACGAATTGTGACTCCCGGGAAAAACGGGACGTCTGGTCACCCTATGCCTAACCCTTCGGGTGCTGAGGTCATTGTTTCAGATCGCTAGTTCGCGTATAGCCTTTCCGTCAACTGCGGCTGCCATACTGAGACTAGATAGTCGCCGTGATTTTGCCAAGTAAGACATGTTCCTGGATCAACATAGTTTGTTGATCCTGGATCAACATTACTTTCCAAAAATATAGACTTAACCCAATCCCTACCCCTAAACCTAACCCTACCCATAATTTATTCCTAAAATCAGTGGGAAATGATAGCTGATTAACAGGGTGCAGAAGCAACTAACCCTGATCGTAAGCCTAAAACTTATATTTCCTGAAAAGTTATCTCTCAATTCTGATTGGTTGATTGGAATGTTGTTCCAGGATCAACAACGATGCTGATCCAGGAACATGTTGTACTTGGTGAAATCACGCTCACCGCAAACGCCCCTCATCCAATGATAGAGACGCACTGTCACACACATTTTGAAAGACAAGACAGTTAATTTAGCCTATGGATGTATTTTGAATGTCCGGTAGTCTTCAAATAACATTTTAGTCCCGTGTCATCTTGTTAACGAAGACGCGGCATAAATTTCATCATAGTTTTTATCATCAGATATTAGTTTTAGCTCATCAACGTCTCGTCTTAGTCACAGAAAAAAGGTTTGTTGATGAATATTTTTTCGTCGTCGATGAAATTAACACTGGTGCAAACTAAACTGAATCTTACCTGGCTAGCCAGCTAATCCATTTTCATGGCACATGCCCCTGATCCAGCTAATCAAGTCCTTCAGGCTTATTTGAAAACTACATGGTATGTGTGTTGTAGCAGGGTTGCAACCAGTGGTAATTTTGACAGCAAATTTTGATTTAGTTTTAGTCATAGTCTTTTGACTAAAATACCATTTAGTTTTAGTCATATTTTAGTCATTTGAATTGTTTTTAGTTTTAGTCTAGTTTTAGTCGACTAAATATCATAACATTTTAGTCGACTAAATCTACAGTAAATTTAGTCGGCTAAAATCTAATGGGTTTAGTTACAGTGCATTTATTAAGTATTTCTCTAAAATTTCCAAACATTATATAGGTTTGATATTAAGGTATTATCATGATAGACATCGATTTAACTGCAGTGACACACAACATGCCTTTATGTTAAAATTAAATAAAACCACTTCTCATAAAGAACAAGAACAAGGTCTTCTTTTTAATGAAATACCAATGGTTATATAGGATAATTATCCATTCTTTATACCAACTTGTTTACCATATTCTTCATTCTTTCAAGCAGAAATATTTATTTCTATAAATAAATTGAAATGAACCTTTAGGGCTACTAAAGTTTTTCATTCAAGAGCAGTGAGTGATTTTCTGTCTTTCTTCTGTTGCTTGATTAACATCAATGACAGAGACAATAGCAACTTAATTAGACTACTATCCCTTTAAAACCGAACGCACAGCTGCAATGGATGCAATGTACTGATGCACGTTCTCCCTACTGTTTACGTTCACTTAAGACGTAATCGACTATGTTTATGTGAATGCTCGTCAACACGGCATAATTTCATGTGTAATTCTCCGCTCACGCGACGCAAGAGAGTACTCTCTTCTGTGTGTGTATGCTTCAGTGTCTGTGCTCAGAAAACCGGACCGAATCGAGTTCTCTCTTGCGTCGTCAGATTTATCCATATGTCTGCTCTTCTCTTTCTCCCACATATTGATATTTTTGAACGTTTTATGAGACGTGCTGCAAGTGTATTATAGCTTATGTCCTGCCGGTTCATATGTATGCGTCTAACCTCCTAACTACACACTACAGAACTATGTTCTGAATGAATCTCTTTCCAAATCGTCCCTCCCTAACAGTTTCGTCTCGTTTTTATTCGTTGACGAATATGTCAATAGATTTTCGTCATAGTTTTTGTCATTCAAAAAGAGTTTTCGTTCGTCATCGTCTCGTTGTCGTCGGTGAAAAAAATGTCGTTGACGACAATTATGACGAAAATTATTCGTCAACGAAATTAACACTGGTTGCAACTAAACCGATGTGCATTATTATCGGCAGTCACTTCCCATCAGGTTTTTAATGTTGTGATGGTATTGACATCATAGCAAATCAGAGAGCATTTCTAACTGTCATTATCACTGGTGATCAGTTCTGCTTATCTCAAACAATGTCATGATCTAGAGATCAAGAAAGTTAAAGGAACTTAATTTTTGTCTGTTTCTGCAGTTGGTGCTTCATCTGTGTGTTTGCTGTTCTGATAAATAAAGGTAAGCACAAAACAAACTACATTTGAAAGTTAAATTCATGACACATGTATAAATGTCAGACTGTGTTATTACAATTAAAGTTTGTGTGATTTCAGTCTCTCTGCAGGTCACAGTAGAGGCTGTTATTGGAGGTTCTGTTGTCCTGCCGTGTTCTTCAACTGAACACCATCTTGAACTTCAAGACATTAGTGTGCTTTGGAGACACAATGGCAGTGAGACTATTTATGATTTAATTAAGGGTAAGGATTCAGTAGCAGAACAGAACCCACGGTACAAGAACAGAGCTAAAACTTTCCCTGATGAGTATCTGAGTGGAAACTTTTCCATCAAGCTCATAAATCTTCAACACACTGATGCGGGAGAGTTCATCTGCTTCATCACACACTCATCTGATTCTAAACAGGAGACCGTATGGCTGATCATTAACGGTGTGTAAAAATAGTTTATTTATGTTTGAAGTTTTAAAGATGTAGTATGTAATATTGACAGCTAGCGGTTGAAATGGGTAGTTCAGTCCAAATTAAAAATATTGGAGAAAGTGATTTTTCCCACCCCCTCCTTCTAAGACTTGACGCTCATGTGGGTTGCCAGATTGGGGACACATGACAGGAATGAGTGCAATTATAAAGGCAACAAGCCTTACACTGTATGTTGATGTCAAAGAGCTGTGTGGTCAAAGAGCTTTTAGATGGATGCAGAGGCATTGAAGCTCGTGTAGAATCTGTTATCTCTGACCCTGTTCATTTACTCGCTTCTATGGCTGCCATATGATTTGTTTTCCACTAACTGGCAACCTGGGGTGTCGAAATACTATGGTGGTGGCGTGACTCTTTCCACTAAGTGCAAATAGCGATATACTATGCAGTGCTGCTTGAAAGTTTGTGAACCCTTTGAAATTTTATATATCTCTGCATGAAAATAACCCGAACCATCATCAGATTTTCACGCAAATCCTGAAAGTAGAGAACCCAATCAAACAAATGAGATGAAAATATACACTTTGTCATTTATTTAATCAGGAAAATTATCTAATATTTCATATTTGTGAGTTGCAAATGTTTTTGAATCTCTTGGATTAGCAGTTAATTTGAAGGTGAAATTAGAGTCCATCTGTTCAGAGGTGTTTTCATTCAGAACAGGGATCCAGCAAAGTCTGATAATGTTTGTAGAAGTGAATCATGGCACAGACAAAGGAGATCACCGAGGACCTCGGAAAAAGAGTTGCTGTTGCTCATCAGGCTGGAAAAGGTTACAAAACGTCTCCGGTTACTATCGTAACCTCGGTTCCCTGAGAGCGGGAAGGAGACATCACGGAGAATTCTCCGTTATGGGAAATCCTTCCCTTCCAACCCATAATGGAGAATTCTCCGTGATGTCTCGTGAAAGCTAGAGAGGGAACCATCTCTAAAAAGTTTGGACTTCACAAATCCACAGTCAGACAAATTGTGTAGAAATGGAGGCAATTCAAGACCAAGTCTCTGAGGTCCAAGTCAAGTCTCAAGTCTTTGAGGTCAAGTCCAAGTCAAGTCTCAAGTCTTTGAGGTCAAGTCCAAGTCAAGTCTCAAGTCTTTGAGGTCAAGTCTAAGTCAAGTCTCAAGTCTTTAAAGCGGAGTCCAAGTCACATCTTAAGTCTTTAAAGTGGAGTCCAAGTCACATCTCAAGTCTTTGTTCTATTTATTAGCAACAGTTCTTTCAGCTTGTTATTGAGGCTAAATCAGTTTTGAAATACTGATTTCACGATATGATTTTCTCACCAACAACAAAAAAAACTTGAACAAAATTTAAGACAAATTAGAAATGAAAAGGTGTCCATTTATTAATTGTCAGATAAAATGCAGCACATTTCTTTGTAAAATTTAAATATGTCAAACAACAAAACAAAATTTTAAAACAAACCCCAATTAATCAAATGAATTACACAAATTAAATAAATCTCATATAAACAAACTAAGGCTTTGTCTGTGCTCTTTTTCAATTTAAAATTAGAGGCAGCCACTGTATTTTAAACACAACACAATCCAAACAAAGAGACTGCATACAGGTACATCTCATGTAATCAGCTCATGTACACCCCATTATTGTGGTTTCAAAGAATAAGAGATACCCAGAATGTATACTGGATGGTTATTTATTGAAACTCAAATGTAAATATTTTGAGATACTGATTTTTGACTTTCATGAGCTGTAAGCTCTAATCATCAAAATTAAAACAAAAAAACTTTTGAAGTGTTTTACTTTACATGTAATGAGTCTAAAATATTTGAAAGTTTCAGTTTTTGAAATAAGTTACTAGAAAAAATGAACTTTTTCACCATATTCTAATTTTCTGATATGTACCTGTACATCCAGCATGAGCAGTTTTTAATCTAAATTGGATTGTATAATTTCGAAATTTGAAGCAAATACAAAATGGTCTGACTTTAGTTTTGTGAAACTATTCTACATAAACCATCTGTACTAAACAAAACAGCACAGGCTGAATTAATGCAGATTCACTCTCTGCCAGCGGGTGGCGCTTGAACATCAATTAAACATCGTTTCCTTGGTTTCTGCTGTAAACAAAGCAGAGCTGCGGTTAATGAATACTAATATGCATTACACGGAGGCAAGATGAAAAGAAAATACCATCTAAACTTTTTTAAGACAGCCGGTTTCCCTCAGAGATACATTCATATAAACTCCATAAAAACGTTTTTTACGAGTCTCACGAGTCCAAGTCAAGTCTCGAGTCATCTGTTCACGAGTCCAAGTCAAGTCTCGAGTCTTTATTTATGCGACTTAAGTGCGACTCGAGTCCAAGTCTCTGACTCGAGTTTCCATCTCTGCTGTTACCCTCCCCAGAAATGGTCGACCAACAAAGATCACTCCAAAAGCAAGACTTATAATAGTCCATGAGGTCGCAAAGGACCCCAGGGTAACTTCTAAGCAACTAAAGGTTATTGGCTAATGTTAATGTTCATGAGTCCACCATCAGGAGAACACTGAACAAACATGGTGTGCATTAGTGATGCGCGGGTCGAGTTTTTTTCCAACCCGTGGGTCCCGCTTTTATGAAATTATTTGGCCCGCCCCAGTCTGCCCTGCACCACTGTATCTATTTTTACAACCCACCCACCCCGCACCCGCGACCATTAAATAGACATACTAGGCATTGTAATGTAAATGAAAACAGCCTTTATTTCAGCCTGAAAGTGCTTGGAAACATCGCCCTGTAAACTGGCAACAACATACGATTATGAATATGAACCATAAATCAGGTCATATTAATAACAAGATAATGATAAACATTTTCAACATTTAAGCAGCATTTGTATTCATCTAATAGGCTAAACAATTTTTTATTTCAGATTTGTATAGGCCTAGTTTACAGCCTACGCTACATAACCACTGAACTTTTGTTTTATTTAACACACGGAAATGTTCATTTAGTGTTTTTACGTTCGCTGTGCAAAAAAAGAATGGCATCCACTGTACCGGGGATTAATCTATTACACCTAGACTCCAGCACCTGGCCAGCAGAGCTGAATGTGCGCTCACTTGATGCGCTTGTGGCTGGGAATGGGATACAGAGCTGCTTGGCGCTTTCGTGACGTGTCACGTGACGCCAAAGGTTTGGGGACATCAAGCAAGTTACGTTGCTACGTAGGCCTTCGTATTGTAACCTTATCAAAGAACCTAATAAAATATGAAAATAGATATTCCCAAATATTTAATATTGGCTATAGGGAATTGCACGCAACATACATGGATTTTTTAAAAAAAAAAATTTAATGACCCGCCCCGCAAATAAAGTGACAATTTCTTTACCCGCCCCCAACCCGACCGGCGGGTTACCCGCGGGTTATGAGACGACCCGCGCATCACTAGTGTGCATGGCACAAGGAGAAAGTCACTTCTCTCAAAAGACACTAAAACACTGCTGCCCGTCTGCAGTTTGATAAAGATCATGTGGACAAGCCAGAGGGCTACTGGAGAAATGTTTTGTGGACAGATGAGACCAAAATATAACTTTTTGGTTTAAATGAGAAACGTTATGTTTGGACAAAAGAACGCACTTCATTCCAGCTTAAGAATATGTGAAACATGGTGGTGGTAGTATCATGGCTTGGGCCTGGTTTGCTGCATCTGGGCAGGACGACTTGCCATCATTGATGGAACAATGAATTCTGAATTATATCAGCAAATTCTAAAGGAAAATGTCAGGACATCTGTCCGTGAACTGAATCTCAAGAGAAGGTGGATTTTGCAGCAAGACAATGACGCCAAGCACAAAAGTTGTTCTACCAAAGAATGGTTAAAGAAGAACAAAGTTAATGTTTTAGAATGGCCGAGTCAAAGTTCGGACCTTAATGCAACTGAAAGGACCTGGAGCAAGCAGTTCATAAGAGGAAATCCATCAACATCACAGAGTTGAAGCAGTTCTGTACTGATGAATGGGCTGAAATTCCTACAAGATGCTGTGCAGGACTGATCAGCAGTTACAAGAAGAAGAAAAAAAGCAGAAAGCAAAGATTCACATTTTGCCACTCACAGATATGCAACACTGGTTCATTTTTCTCAATTAATAAATGACAAAGCATATATTGTTTGTCTCCTTTGATTGGATTACAGTAAATTCTATTTACACTAAAATGGCAGTATTCATTTAGCTGTGTGACAAGCCTATGCCAACAAGACAGGCTATTTGCATTGTACAGACACTCCGAAATAGTGTTGGGTAAACCGGCAGTGAGCGGAGTTGCACAGACTAAAACAAAAACAGACATTCTGACACGGAACGTGCATTTCAAAGTAGAATAACTGGCTGTAGCTTTGTTTTTCAGAGAAACAATATGTGAACTTAGCATGTTTCCTAGATATCTGCAAACATATTTTTATGCTTTAGTAGTCAGTCAAAAAAATGACATGCAGCACCTTTAAAATAAAAACAGCCTGGGTTCTATTCTCAATGCTGCTGTATACAGTATTATTCATAGACACATCTGTTGTCTTTATCACAGTGCAGTAATGTTGTTGTTTTTTGTTTTTTTTCCCTGAACTTAGAAAAAGGAAGCAATTCTACTGATCAAGCAAACCAAGAACCAGAAACAAATGCACACCAATGGTATCCATCAATAATCTGTGTTTGCATTATTTTATTTTTAATAATTTCTGTGTCTGTAATCTGTGTCATACTTCGCTTGAGAAAAAGCCCTCAAGCTCCCATATAGAAGGAACTGTGTTCAAATCAGAAGCATGAGCAGCATGTCATTCACATTCTCTCACTTTATATAGTCTTGTTGCAATGTTGCTGACAGAAATCAATGTGCACTGCTTTATTCTTATTGTATAACAGAATGAGATCTTGAAACACTGAAATGGGAACAATTTTGCTGTCAATATTCTGTACCGCAGGTGTTTTTGCCAGAATAAATACATTTAGTATTCTTTATGTATTTCTTATTTGTTAGTATTGGAACTGCACTTCATTTAAAACAACTCTTATTTATTAATTCCTGATACATCATCAGCCAATTTAATGAATTCTGTTTGTCTGCTCAAAGTAAAACATGGTGTTCATGCTCATAATTGAGATTGTTACACGGCTCTGTAGACTGTTGTCAGAAGATAAAAATGATTTAGTTTATTTGCTGTACTATGATATGCTCTACTAAAAAGGAAGCCTCTTTATTTGGCCAATTTTACTGAGTCTTATACCAGGAGAGGAAAGTTTTCTGGTGAATTTTAAAGATCGATTGTTAAACAATTTAATCTTTTTGTTTAAAAAAGATTAAATTGTTTAATCTTATTTAAACAATTTTAAATAAGATTAAACAATTTTAATCTTATTTAAATTAAATTATTTAAATTAAATTAATATTTCTAATATTAATACTAATAGATATTGTTACTTTGTCAGATTTGATTTCAGATGAAAACTTTCAGACATTTGTAAAGAATTTTATTCTTTTACACATTTATATATTTATTTACGTACGTATACAAAAAAGCACAGTGAATGATAAAGTGACTTATCTAGATATGATGTAATTTCTAAGAATGTGCAGTATAGATGTTTTGACAACTAAAAGAACAGAAACTAAAGAATTTGCTTTCTAAACACGTGAGACTCTTGTCTGGTGTATTCTACTTCTCTTTGTTGATGTTCAGATTTACATTACATTGCAAAATCTGTAGTTGTGAAAAGACAGTCTTAATTCTCTCAGATTTCTTCTATTAATAATACATTTAAAATAATTTTATCAAACAATGCGGTTTGATACAATTTGATGCAACTGTATAAAATTTAATTTATCACCATAACTGAGCTAAGAACAATATCGTTTTGGTTAGTCAATTATTTTATTGTGATGTAATTATAATTAATAAAATAATTAATTGCTGTCCTACAAGAAAGTTCTTATAGTTGTATTTCTGATGACAACTAATATGATCTAAAAACTGAACATTTATATCATTTGGTTAGTAATGTGAATAGAGAAATATAGAAAAGAGTCTGTTATCTCTATGTTAATCTATATATTATTAAAGAAGTGTTGGATGTTACCTAATCTCAATCTATTGAAAAGGGCATCACTGAATCAAATAATGAGTAAATGTGCTCAGACTTACATGAGTATCTCAGTGAAGCCTCCTTTCGTAGCTCATCTAGAAAAACACTGTATTTTGGATCCTGATCCTCAAGTGGATCATTTCTCTGAACGATGTTTTATGAATTCTTGCCGTCTCTCAATACACTGTCATAACTTGACTTCAGGTTACTGTTACTGTGCAGGCAGCACAAGAATGCCGCTTTTCCTGTTACAACCTCATTCATAAGCTGCAGCAAAACCGAAAGGAAAAGATCGAGAACTGAGAGAGAGAGAGAGAGAGAGAGAGAGAGAGAGAGAGAGAGAGAGAGAAAAAACAGAGATATAGTCTGGAGTTTCCATGTATTTGCCTTTCAAATTTTGTTTATTTACTATACCAACAGATAAGATATTTAAAATATATTATATATTATAATAATACTACATATATTTAACTATAACTAGTTTATTAGATATTAAAAATAGAACTTGTTACTAGACAAGCTGTCAGTCTGTGTTAGTGGTGGGGATTTTTCCAAGATTTCATTGCAGGTTACATTGTTACACCAGTAGGTGGCAGCAAGGGACCATCTTTATGAGTGGGTGAGTCTGTCAGTCAGTTGCTGACACCAGTAATGTGAAGCTTGAAATTTAGCTTGAAATAGCTTGTGGTATTATTTTCTTCCTTGATGTGACATATAGTACAATGGCTTCTTAAACAAGAATGTAGGGTGTAACTTCATGTTGTCCATCGGGAGTTGATCACTGTCCCAGTGTTCATACTATCCATCCTAAATAGTACAGAATAGTGTGTCCCAAAGCAGAGTATGGTGAAAAGAGCAAGTGAAAAGTCCCGGATGTTATACTATCTCAGGCAGATTTTTGAAGTGTGGATCCGTGCACACTCTAATGGCTAATGTTGGCCACAATCCATTGCGCTGTGGCGAAGGATTCTGTTCAGAACTACAAACACGAATAAAAACTACAAACATGGCGGATGTGCGCACCCGACGGTTAAGAAGAGAGGTTTAGATAAAGGGGTTTGAGTTGAATTTGAAAAATAAACATTTAACCAGGTTAAATATATATATATTTAATGTTGTCAGTGTTATATTTTACCTGCAACAGCAATGTGAACTTTTATAAACATCCGTTTGTCCATTCCCTTTTAAATGCATCATTATACAAAAATATGAGCAGAGTTCAACATGCTATTTCTTTTCTCTCCAATTGATAGTTTTCAGTCACGTGACCGGCTCGAAGACTTGGAGGGCAAAACATCCATAGAACTTTACATTTACATTTATGCATTTAGCAGACGCTTTTATCCAAAGCGACTTACAGTGCATTCAGGCTATACATGTTTTATCACTATGTGACAGAACTGCTGCACAAGCATGTCAATTTCTCATGAAACTTTGCACATTGCGTTTATTTTCTGGCTTCATCCTCTTGCCTGTACAAAATATACATCACCAATAAGGTGTCCACTGAATCTCGCCTTTTAATATTGCATTTTACTACATTATTACTTGATGCAATCTGCGTAAAAATAGCTGGCGGTCAGTGGCAAGTACTCCAGAGTGCAATCTGGACGATTGGGGCGGGGCGGCACGTTTATAAAATGGCAAATCTTGTTGCTTTAGACCCGAGCATGCGCATTCCTTTGTGTACATTTTGTAATTGATTTGGCCATATTACAGAAATATGATGTGCTAACTCTAGAATCATAGGCCTATCTTAATTATTATCTGTTTAGTAACCATGGTAATTTTAGTCAGATGAAGTCATTGTTTACAAATAAACTCTTGATGAGGATCGGCACTAAATTGGGATTTTATACGCAAATTATGAATTTACTGTATTTTAGAGATGGACAAACACGAACATAAGCGGCTGATTTTACGTTTTAAAGCACAATATAAATATACATTATACAAAACAGCTAAATCTCAAACAGTGGATAATTTTTATCAACATCGCTCAGCTAAAACTGCTCAATGTTAAAGTATCTGCTTCGTGTACTGTGAAAAGTGCAATAATATCTGACTTCATTTAACGTGCAACCCACCTGTTGAGATTGAGGACCACTATTTACGTTCATCACACGGAAACATAATTAATATTTCTCATAGGTGAGGCTATTTATAGCATAGGTAGGACTATATCATGGCCACGAATTAAGAATTTGTTCCCCAGACTTAATTCGTGAGCCGCTCATATTACACAGCTCTGTTCTGCCCGAAGTACTCGGAGATGCCGCCACCAAGCCTTTGATTGGAACTTAATCTAACTAATTTGTCATAAGTTTAAAAAAAAAAACACATTTGCTAATTGATTCTAACAAAAATCGCTGTTGTTAGCACTTAATATTTCTGTAGTACAGCCAAACATTTTATATCATTCATAAAAACGTATAGAATGCTCATGCGCAAACGTCTACAGACCAATAGCCCTGCTGTATTATAAACCAATGAAACTGGGGGTGGGCGGAGCGACACATGTTGCCCCACCTTAATGTGTCGCCCCGCCCCATCGTCCAGGGTGCACTCTGGGGCTACTCGTCAGTGGAGCAAAGCTTTGTTTTGCCCGCCAGGTGGGCGTTCCATAAGGATGTGACATCACGTGAAAATTATCAATACGGTAGGAAGTTAAATTAAATGAAATGTAGAGGATGTTAACTGTGACAAGATGATTGACAGGCCAGTTTACGCATCCATCCACCTATTTTTATGCGCATTTTGGAATATCGCATAAAAAAACGCTGGATGGAAACGCCAAGATGTGCATAAATTCTACAAATGCGCATAAAAATCGTATGCGCACATTTGAGTAGGATAAACTTTTTATCCGATAAAAAAAAATGTTCATAAACTACGATGTAAACACATTTACCAAATAAATTCCTCTATGTGCATCGAAAAAGTCAAGTGACTTTGCGCTATGAAATGGGATAACTTGACTAGCAGCGGACCGATCTCATTTACAGCATCTAAAGCCCTATTCGGACGGTAATTGTTTCTCAGGGGGACGTAAGTGATTTTCACCAGATACAGGGGGTAGTTGGTGATTTAATTGCCGTCCGAATCCAGGATGTCGGTGTTTTTCTCTAACCACCCTCGTGAAAATCCCCGGCAGAATTACCTACTGTTTTTTGACAAACACCGAGGTCGTGTGGTAATTTAATTGCCGTCCGAATCCACATCTCTGAGTTTACGAGAAGAAATCGATTCAAAATTCAGTATTTAAACCCTTTTTGAGTGCTCCCGAGCACCGTATAGTTGTACTTCGGTGAAATTTGCATACATATTTATATCTGAAATGCTGGAAAGTATTTAAAAGAACAATACTTCAAAACTGCTCCACCACAGCGAGTGAGAGCAGAAAGAAAAGCACGTAAACATTTGAAATGGGTCTTTATTATGACAGCAGCATGTATGCAATATAATTAGCGCCTCCTATTTTTAAACAGGACAGGAGATTTAAATAATCAAATAATAAATAGTATTATATATTATAAAATATGCTTGGAATAATAGGAATACATTTTACACAATAATAAGAATACAAAATTAATTTTATTTACAGCAGACAATCATGTGATTGGCCACGTGAGCAGCGTGTTCCCGGGTGCTGCAGGATCACAGAACTCGCTCCTCCTCTGTGAATAAATCTCCATCCGAATCCACGAGTTTTATCACTGAGGTGATATGTAAATTTATTTTTACAGACGTCCATATGAGAAACAATTACCGTCCGAATCGGGCTTATGACAACGTCTATGTAACTATATGAGACAGAGAGGTCGATTAAGATGCAGTTGTGTGATGAGATAGTATGTCCCAAATCTTTCCTACACTTACACTACACTCAACTGCTCCGGGTGTGAGTTCACGGTGTGTGTGTGTGTTCACTGCTATGTGTGTGTACATTGGATGGGATAAATGCAGAGCACTAATTCCGAGTATGGGTTACCATACTTGGCCTCATGTCACGTCACTTCAGTTTAAAAAAGTGTGCACTATTTCTTCACCAAAATGGCATATATTTTAAGGGCGCAGTATAAGTAGGCACATTGGGCGCTATTGCTGTGATGTCTTGTGAGTGAGTAAACACGCCATTAGAGAAGAGAAGAGATGTTGTTGCAAGAGGGAGGGAAAGTTACGCTGATCAGCCACAACAGTGAAACCACTGACAGGTGAAATTAATAACATTGATTACATTGTTACCATGGCACCTGTGGGGTGGGATAAACAGCAAGTGAACAGTCAGTTCTTGAATTCTTGAAAATGGGCAAGTGAAAAGTGACTGAAAAATTGTGATGGCTAGATGACTGGGTCAGAGCATCTCCAAAAAGTAGTGATGGCGAAGTGAAGCATTCTGAATCAGTAAAGCTTTCAACCCAGTTGTATCGGAAAAAGGTTCATTACTCGAAGCTTTTTAAAACGGTTCATGCTGTGGCCATCTTGTGGACATAAAAATGAATAACCTTCCAAAGTGCTGTGATTCATTACAGCTGCTGGTTTCACATCTGGTTTTACTACTGATTCCTTGTTTTAATTTATTGCATAAAAATAATGGCCATTGTAAAAGCCATTCATTTGTGTCGGTGTACTGCCACTAAAATAATTCAAATAAATCAAACATAAACTCATGAATTAAATCTGTGATCTGTCAGTGTTAACTCTGCCTCAGTCCTTAGACTGTTATTTCATGGGCAAAGTTCATTTGATCTTAATATATAAATTAGGATAAAAAGAAAACAATGCTAACGCATTATAATGTAATATAATGTAAAGCAAACGAAGCTGCGGTTCACTTCGTTTGAACCAGATACTGAAGCAGTTTTCAGGCGAATGAAGCTTCGGACGTCATAGATCACGTGCTTTTGGCAAAAAGAATCAAGCTCCGATACAGTGCTTCAATGTGAGATGTTTAGTTTTTTTGGTACAAGCTTCGATGCCTCGGTGTCGAGCGTCACATCACTACCAAAAAGGTAAAAAAAAAAAAAGAGATTCTGTCTGAAAAACGTAATACTGGTCATGATAGAAAGCTGTCAGAACAGTTTGCTGCGTATGGGGCTGCATAGCTGCAGACCAGACAGAGTGCCCATTCTAACCATTGTCCACAGTCAAAAGTGCCTATGAAGCGCACATGAGTGTCAGAACTGGACCGTGGAGCAATGGAAGAAGGTCGCCTGGTCTGATGAATCATGTTTTCTTTCAGATCAGGTGGATGCCTCTGTGCATCATTTACATGGCAGCAGGATGCACTATGTGAAGAAGGCAGTCCGGTGGACTGAGTGTTATGCTCTGGCCAATGTTCTGCTGGGAAACCTTGGGTTCTGGCATTCAGTGGATGTCAGATATTCATCCGACCGTCCGATTGCCTGTCAGGAGAGGCTAATCGCTTCTCGTTTCCCACTGTACACTGCACGAACACTGCACGACAAACGACGCACAACAACGTTGAAATTCAGCCCGACTCAAAAAAGAGTAGCAGGAGTCAGAATTCGGCTCAAAATCGGATGAAAATCGCAGTTTATGCCTGGCTTTAAACTGCTTTGAAGCAGTAGGCTATTTGTGGCTAAGTGTATCTAATCATTCATCAAGTTCCCTGTGCCCTGATTTTGCATCATGTCTATGAAACTTTCCAGTGTAATTTAAATTAATTATATATTACATATAACTTTGTAGTAAAATGTAAATTGTTGCAACTGCTTTTTAGCACTTCATTAGAAGCACCACAGATACTAAATCAGTCCCTCCAGGATTTCGCGGGATCTTTTTTCAGATTTTTGCGGCCTAAAATTACTGATTTTGCTGTGGCTTTTCTCAAAATTTGCGGTGATATTTGTGGCATTTCTTATAGTTTTGCAAGGAAAATATACCACAGACAACATTCTTCTAACATTATGACTTTTCTGACTTCGAGAACCATTGTAGGGCTCCAAACTAACATTTGAGGACTCCAGCACCAGCACCAGTGCCATTCATTTCTACAGAAGGTGGCACCAGCACCTGACAGTAAAGCACTCAAACCAATCGCACATACATCTCGGAGATGTCTATTTGATGTCTGCATTTACATATGCAAGACGTATTTTTTAGGGTGTTTGCACATCTGCAATACGTCTCTAAGACGTTTCCTGTCAGATGTCAAATAGACATTTATTAGAATGCATGTAAATCTGCTTCTGAGATGTTTATCAGATTACAAGGCAGATGTTTCCCAGATCTTTAGCAGACGTCTTACAAATTTACTTGTGCTGTCTGGGTAGTGGAGATGCAGATCAAATTAACTTTTATTACTGTCATTCAAAATGTCTAAATATAATTTAATAAATACAAAAAATATATATTATGGAGTGGAAATGGCTAATAAGCCTGTAAGTACTTCTCTGCAGCCATCTACTAGTGGTAATTTAATGTCTTTTTATTTTTAAATAAGTGTTTGCTTTTCTATATTATGAAACTTATAGTTTTATAAATGGAGGCAACCTATGAAGGATGAACAAATAATATCATCACATTAAAAATAACTTTCAAATTTGGTAATACTTAAAGCTTTGAAGTGCTGAGAAAAGTTGTGTGAAGCATTTGAAAACATTCAAAAACATTAGACCATTTCTGCCACAAGTTGTTCCTGTAGTTATGTTAAACGTTAGTTATGCGCTGTGTATAACGTGTCGCGTGATCGAGAGCAGCTCCGGCCGAGCAGATAACGGTCTGCGCCGCGTAGCCCAAATGAGTTAGCACGGATTCGTTCCACTTTCGGTTCGTTTGTCCAATGTAGCTCTTGTAAATCAGGCATGATGAGAACGCAAGGCTGTTCATTCCATTTTTCAAACTGAGAAACAACCTTTCTTTGACTGAATGCGTGTTGCGATGATGTCACAGGACGAGTCTAAGCCCAAAATCGGCGAAAAATTTGTGCCAATTAAAAAAGTTTGCGAGCTATTGTGAAAATTGAGGGGTTTGCTTGATTTTGTGATAAATTCAGCTATCGCAGAATCGCAAAATCCTAGAGGGACTGCTAAATTGGGGCTTACACATAGTGACTACTGAACCAGCAATTTAAAACTGTAAAAACTCTACTTTCATTACTGTAAGTAGCTATGTTTCCATTCAAAGATACAAATTTAACTTATGCGCAAAACTGGAATATGTATAAAACATTTGCGAATAAAGCACCATTTCCATCCAACGAGTCAAAGGGAACAAAATCGTCACTTCCTAATACTCTGGCACTAAATATCACTAAGAAAAGTAGGAGCGACTGAATATAATAATTTTCATATATGACTTATGCCTCAGAGAAAACAGACGAAACACAATAAATGCAGTCATTGCTTTCGGAGGTGGATGCCTACTATTTGGGAATGCAGTCATGTAAGACAATTACACAGAAATACTTTGATGACAGACTTAGTTCAGGCATTTCAGAACAACCAAAACAACATTTCAGATGCTGTGCAATGAGATTGATCTGCTAGTTAGTCAAATTATCCCATCCCATCATGCAAAGTCAAAGTATATTCTAAAATGCATCCAAAAATAGGTGGATGGAAACATAGCTAGTAAGTGTCCCATCATGTGATCAAAGGTTCTGCACATGCAATCTTCATGCCCACTTGAACATTCATCAGTTACAGAAAATGAATTGTGTATTTTTATTATGTGTACACAAGCTCACCAGTTCTGTGATTAAAATATTTGTTTTATTTCTGCTAAACATTTCTACCAACTAACTCTGTAGTGTTGTGTTTGAATATTTAGTCAACATTACATTATATATAGAACAGGAAAATTGTTTACATTCATAGCACTCATGTTTTATTTGTATATATCACTGTTTAATGTAGCCAAAAAGGTTACTTTTGGGGAGTTTCCGTCTCGCCACTTGCGGTAGCTAAAGGTGCTGAACCATGTTAACCAGCCAAACCTTAATCAGTAAGAAACTCTTCATTTTTGTCCTCTATCTATAATCTTTTTGTGGGATATTCATTGCAAGAGATTGGACAGTATTAACCTTTACTCTTTTACCGTTGATATGGCAGCAAGGTACAGAATAATGACAAAAACAACAACAATAAAGGTTTAGTATGTAATTGACAGTGTCATGTCCGTGATGCTTGATAGCAACACAAGACGAGGCGTATATGTGAATTCACTTCAGCCTTTACTGAGCAGAATCACCCCATACGCACAGGCATAATCAAACAAGACTGCATGTGTTGAACAACAGACATACATAACATAAAGATGTCTGCTATGCTGATGATACACAACATTTACTCCACCTTTGAAAAAAGAATGAGTAATTATGTCTGCTGAAACAGTGCTGGTTTCTGAAAGGGGTGTAGATGGTGACACGGGTGGGTGAGGACAATGCACAGTCAATAAACAAGACCAACATCCATCAAAACACGAACACAAGAAACAGGGTCAAAGAACCCACACTTTTGCTCATAACAAAAGACAAAACATGGAGCGTGAGCATCTGGATTCCAACTAATAACCAAAACAAAACCAGACAGGAGCTTCAGGATCCAGATACCAGCCTTCAAACACACACCACACCACATGAGTGTCCTGGATAGATGAACAAGAGTTTTGAAAATTTTCAACTGTGATTTGAAAAATATACCAAAGCGACTGTAACATGATTGAATATCAAAGGTGTTAAACTTAATGAAGTGATGATGGTGATGAGGAATTGGGTGTTGTGGTGAGAGCACATTTGACTTTGACTTCCTCTGCTTGATGTGGGAAGTTTTTTTCTTTTCTTCCTGTCTTTGCTTCAAAGCTGCAGTAGATTTGTCTTAAATTTTGTGTGGAGGGAACCAAGTTTTATAGTGTTAAGTGTTTTAACCACGACAACAACATGAGGATCATTCACCTTCAGTTCTGTGAGTTTATTACATGATTTCAATGTATTTACATACGTAAACGTACTGAAATTCGAAATAGTTTTATGTTATGCATCACAGGTTTTATTTGGGTAATCTTATTTATTTCTATCTTACAGGTGTATTAATGTGTTGTCAGTATGGAATGGCAGATCTTCTAACTGATTTGGGATCAAATGTGATCATAAACTGTGATCTTGATGAAAATGAGGTTTACTGGATTTTACTGAAAGCAGCAGATCCTCCAACAGTGATTCTACGATCATTTCCAACACCAATATCACCTCATTACTATAATAAAACATTCAGAAAGAAATATTCAGTGCAGTTTAAACATCGTCTGGTTATTAATAATGTGACTGCTGATGAATTAGGAGTTTATTACTGTATGAACACACGCACACCTCCAAAACTCAGCAACAGCACCAGAATATACTTCAATGGTGAGTTCATTTACTCCTTCAGTGATCAAGGTACATTGATGATCACTGCTTACATGGATACTAGTTATTAACTACCTACATTTTTTTAAATTAAGAATGGATCATTTTTACAGTGATTAATATATCTGTTGTGGTATTTTTGCGACAATGTTATGCAACATAAAAGCATTTATTTCCATCAAGAGTTGCATTAATTTTTGGCCGAGATCTTGTATGGGCAATGGGATAGTCGACTCCACATCCTAAAGACTTTCAATACGGTTTAACCCTCAGGACTCTGTGGTGGCCAGTTCATACATGAAAATGATTCTTCATGCTCACTGAACCAATATTTCTCAATTTGAGCCTCATGAATCTTTGTATTGTCATTCTGGAATATGTGCATTGGTACATCTTCCGACATGGTTAAAAGCTGCACTACATCAGTTAGGGATAAAATAATTGTTGCCAAACACACAACATGGCAGAAACATATTAATCACATATTGATCCGATCCTAAAATTTATATCTGCATTTGCCTAAATATAAATACTTTTTTCTTTTCTTTTTTTGGCCAGGCAGTGTAAATGATCAATATTATAAATATTGTCAGTGCTACAAATCTGTAGCCTTTGCACTATTATTCCGGTAACAGACTGTGGACACTTTTATTACAGAATCAACTCAACTAACTGAGTGTCACAATCACACAGTGACTGAGTATTTTGAGCAGAATCAGACACATTGGCAGATTATTGCTATCATCTTTGGACTGATGAACGGGCTTCTGGTTATTGTGGTGGTCGGTGAGATATTTTCAGCTATCTATAAAATATTTATATTTTATGATTTTCTCCATAGTCAGCTGAAGTTAATTAAATATGTAAATATTCTTCATTTAGGCTTTTGACTGTTTCATTATTATTATGTGATATACATATAAATATTGAATTTGAAAAACAATTTTTAGGACTGGTCAAGGTTTTTGTTGTTGGAAACAGAAGGTCTGCAGAACAATCAGAACAACTTAATGCTGATTTACAGCAGATGCAAGTTATGGAACCGCATCAGCACCAATTACATGTAAGAATATGTGAAACCAAATTCTAGTGAAACTAAAATTCATCTCTGTCTTGATAATTATTGAGAATTCTTGCTGGTATGTACAATAGCATTCTACAATGCTTAATTTTGTTTCATTTTTTGGTTCATGCTAATATTGCTCTTTCAGTATGCCACGGTGGACTTTTCCAAGCTGCGTAGAAATATTCGGTCCAGCCAAATCAACAGCACCTATGCTGCTCTACAGCTGCCGAAGTCATGAACACATGAGTATGATTGATTTTATTTTTATTGTGTTCACTTTTTCATGATGTTCAACTCTGAAATGCTGAGACTGAATCTGAGGAAACTTAAAAAAAATATACTGTAAAAATGTAAAATAATTTAAACAACTACATTTGAAATCATTAATGTTTCATTCTGCTTTCTAAAGACTGGTTGGAAGTCATGGGATCACATTCATTTAATTGAATTGACAGTTATAGTTTTATATTTCTCTCTATGTGTTTATCTGAAAGTATACTCTAATAATGTGTAGAGAATATTACCTGGAAATTATTAAGTTCTATTAAGTATTATTTTACTGTATTATTATTGTGTGAATGTTTTATACAGAAAATATGTACCTGTCTTTGTATTTAGTGAGTCTTGCAATAGAGTCGTTATATTTGCTGGCTGGTGACATCCAAAACCCCTGCTTCAGATGAAATGTGTTTAAGAACTTTTGTATTTACTAGTTGGTCTGCTTTTCTTTGAAGTATCTGTCTGAAGCTGTATCTGGTGGAAACTTTTGTGAGTGGTTGTAGATGCAAATATATGTATGAGAGTGGATGGAGAGTGTGCACAATATTCGTTATTTTTGTGAAGACTGCTTGGTTGAGTTTTCAACGCTGTTGGACTGAGAAGAGGTTCATATTACACAGGACTGTTTTTGTCAAAATTGTTTAATTAATACCTGTATAAATTAATCTGTATTTTAAAAAGTAAACAGAGTCAGTTAAATGATCATAAGATGGTAAAGTCTGTTAGCGTGAAATGTGGCTTGACAACCTACTTTCCAAAATGTAAGTGTGACAAGTCCGTCTGCTTGTTTTTTTTTATGTGTTTTTTATTTAATGTGTTTTTTTTATATATTTTATTCTGAGAAAACATCTGTGAGTATATTTTGGTATTCGAATCAGAAATAAAAAATGTGTTTGCATATGAATGGCAGAAATATTTTCTAGATGGAAGAATGTGATCCTTTTACTTTAAATGTACATATTTTGTATTTTTATATTGACACGACTGCCTTTAATACCTTGTATTATTATATCTACATTATTTTACAATTAGTTTCACTATAAATATATAGTATATAATTATAACATAACCATATTTAAAACACACACGACAACTTGGCCCAACCTGACATTTATAAAAAATCACCCTTGAGAACACGGTTCAGCCTTTTAGTTAAAATCTACCTTTATTATGAAGTTGCTTCATTGGTATGTAATATTAATAGTTATAATAGTTGCTTCATTATGCTAAATATATATCTTTGTGTATAGTTTTCTCTGCTTTTGATATGTCATTCTTAATATTCTACAACAAAGTTGTTTAGCTGGTTATACATACTATGCAATTTGTTAATTAAAAAATATAAAACTATGCAGTGTTATTTTCTTTTATAACTAAACTCATGTGAAGTGCTAAACCAAAACCAATGTTCCACTGGCTTTGGCACTTGACAACCAATGACTCTCACCTTTGTCGACAGTGGAGGTTAAACTGTGAAACGAGTGCAGTGTTTTTCCAACACCTTTATGTTTACGAAGTTCTCACAGTTGTCTTAACCTCAAATGGAAAGTATGTCGACTTTGTTTGTTTACTAGACCCACACAATGCCCAATTAGCACTTGCCAAGTGTTAATGTATGTAAACCACGTTCACAACACTTATGCTGAAGCTTTTATTGCTGTGAGTCATTTCACACAAATCTTGGGATAATCTTGAAATTAAATAAATTAATGAAATAAAATAAATTATTTTGCACAAATCTCATACTATAAGTGTTGAAACAAAGCCTTTTTGATGAAAAGCAAGTGAACATGATATGAATTATTGAAGGCCTATTGCTGAAAACACAGACGATACGAACAGTGAAAAGCATACCTCTGGGAACTTTTTCGTGCGATTTGAAATACGTACCAACAAGTACATATCACTGCAGTTTCCAACAGAAATGAATACTAGAGGCAGTAAAACAGCGAACACTTGTAGTCGTTTTCTTACACAATTATGGTTACAGCTCCATATGTTTCACTGTCCAGACGTAACAACCTTGCTCAGTAGCTCAGTCGGCACGGGACTGGATTTAGGATGCGGAATCCTTGGGTTGAGAGATCGAAAAACAAGCTAAAACGGCATGCTTGTAATTGCGTTTTTACATTACATTCGAGTTTGTTCATACTATTGGGTAGGTTTAGGTGTAGTGCAGATGGTAGGGTATACAGTAGAGACACACACTTTCTGCTTTTTTCATCACTACACAAAAACTAGATGCTGAAATTAAGTGATTTTTCACATTATATTTATTTTGCTTGTGTAGCCTACAAAAATATCATAAATTGATAACAGCCATAAGTAGTTTATATTTTCCACAATTAGCTCATAAACACGAGGTGCATTTTTTTGTCTCAACTGTACCCACATGTGTTGAGACACCCATTCTTAATGCTCTAAAGCTGGCTAACCATTTATTGGCAATGTAATGAATTACAAAATTACAGTTTTAAATAATTACAGTTTAAAAATAAATTGATTTATTTGCTTTATTTAATTTAGATTCAGTTAAACAAAATAGGAACAAATATTTAACACTAGAAAATATATGCAAACGTAAATATAACAGTAGGCTACACTCTTAAAAGTGCTGGGTTATTTCTGTAAACACATTGTTGGGTTAATTGTGCTGGGTCATAATTCTGGGTTGTTTGAGGTACTGTAAACACAGTTGGGTTGTTCATGCTGGGTCAAATGGACTGCAAGGGGTTCTTTCACCACTGAACACCTGGGTTGGGTTAATTTGACCCAACCGCGGTTTGTTTATTTTTCCTCTTCATCGAATTTTCTGGATTCTTCACTCGTCTCGTCAGACGGTCAAGCAACTCGCAGCAAGCAGGATTATAAGGTAAATTATTATGATTATATGATTATTTACCTCTATTTTTAATAAGCTGTGGTAAGAGCACACATGATTTCACGGTTAATGTGATATTTGATCTGTCGCTGTGCGTGCTAACATTAGCGTTGTTCTGTGAATGAAGTACCCGCCTACATTTTTTGTTGACAAAAAAGGCCTCAGCAATCTCTTTATCGTTGTTTAAAAGTTATATATATATATATATATATATATATATATATATATATGTTTGTGTATGCGTGTGTGTGCGCGCAAAGTTTTATATATTTTAATACCTCATGGAAAAGGTATGAACTATCGTTAGGTCAGAAATACAGGGGTAAGTTCAGTTAACTTACTGTCTGTGTAACGTTTCTGTATGGCTTTGTAATGGTTTGTCAGAATTAGATCATTTACTAAAATTGATATTTTAAGGTCTTTTTTTCAAGTAAATGTCTGCGTCGTGTCGAATCCAACTATATCTTCCATTTTCGCCCCATGATATGTATGTAATATTATTCTTATTCTTAAATATCGTTACTTAAATGTAATGTTGTCTACAGTAAGTTAGACTTATCTCATGGTGTTTGAGGTCCTTTTACTCTTCCTCTGCTTTAGTGAATGCTGTGTTGCTAATCAGGACACAAGAGGTTTATCCAGGTTAACAGTAAGTTAGATGTAAAGTGTTCTTTATATGTTACTGTTAGAAATAATTTGTATTTGAAATTGATGAATAATAGGCAGATCGCTCGATTTCCAGGATGGCATTCTGTATGTTTTACTAGCTTTTAACCCAGTTTTTCATCCTTATTTTACCGAATCTGTTTTGCCTCTCAAAAACATTCATTATAGGCCTATAATTCATTCTAGGCTATATGATTTTTACCTAGTTGTTGTTTTAGAACACTCAGCCACGTTAAAGAGCTTTTTATGCGCTTTTCCACCTTTCAGATCTCAAATCGCATCGTAAAGGCATTTATTTTCAATAAAAATGAAGGAAATAATCAAAAGGTTGAAAATAAAGTAACGGGTAGGGTTAGGGTAGGTGCAGAGACGGCTTTATATTGTACCAATAAGGTGGCATCCATTTAATAATTTGAATTAAAATGATAATTTACACTTAATACCTCATTATTGCATACTGTTTTATAATGTACTACAACACTGAAGTGCAGATAATTGCCACTATTTGCAACAAGTAACATTAGTATACATAGCAGAACATCCTGCTATTTTAACATAGTGTAAAACCCTACCCGATATTTTATTTTCAACCTTTTGATTATTTCCTTAATTTTTATTGAAAATAAATGGCTTTACGATGCGATACAAGATTTGAAAGGGGAGAGAAAAAAAAAGTTCGGCCGAAGGTGGGATCGAACCACTGGTCGATCATCGTGTCAAAAAGACATGACTTGTGATTTACCATCTGCGCCACTGGAGCTGATGATATTACAGGCTCTGCTGTGCTTATTGTGGTTCTTCCTGTACCTTGATTGACAGATGTCTCGTCCAATCAGCGGTGAGTAATCTATTCCCAAACCAATGGCGCTGTCTCAAACTATACCTACCTCTTCCGGTTTGTCTGAATTGTCGTTGTGTTTTCTGACTTATTATTTTGTTTTCGAATTTGTCATTGTGTTTTCTGAATTGTTATTTTGTTTTTTATATTTGCATTTGCGTTTGTAATTTGTTATTTTGTTTTCAGAATTGTGTTTTGTTTTGCACTTGTAGGCCACCGTACTATCACTTAAAAAGTTTAGTAACTACAGGTGCATCTCAATAAATTAGAATGTCATGGAAAAGTTCATTTATTTCAGTAATTCAACTCAAATTGTGAAACTTGTGTATTAAATAAATTCAATGCACACAGACTGAAGTAGTTTAAGTCTTTGGTTCTTTTAATTGTGATGATTTAGGCTCAAATTTAACAAAAACCCACCAATTCATCTCAACAAATTAGAATACTTCATAAGACCAATAAAAAAACATTTTTAGTGAATTGTTGGCCTTCTGGAAAGTACGTTCATTTACTGTATATGTACTCAATACTTGGTAGGGGCTCCTTTTGCTTTAATTACTGCCTCAATTCGGCGTGGCATGGAGGTGATCAGTTTGTGGCACTGCTGAGGTGGTATGGAAGCCCAGGTTTCTTTGACAGTGGCCTTCAGCTCATCTGCATTTTTGGGTCTGTTGTCTCTCATCTTCCTCTTGACAATACCCCATAGATTCTCTATGGGGTTCAGGTCAGGCGAGTTTGCTGGCCAATCAAGCACAGTAACACCATGGTCATTGAACCAGCTTTTGGTACCTTTGGCAGTGTGGGCAGGTGCCAAGTCTTGCTGGAAAATGAAATCAGCATCTCCATAAAGCTTGTCAGCAGAAGGAAGCATGAAGTGCTCTAAAATTTCCTGGTAGATGGCTGCGTTGACTGTGAACTTCAGAAAACACAGTGGACCAACACCAGCAGATGACATGGCAGCCCAAATCATCACTGACTATGGAAACTTCACACTGGACTTCAAGCAACATGGATTCTGTGCCTCTCCACTCTTCCTCCAGACTCTGGGACCTTGATTTCCAAATGAAATGCAAAATTTACTTTCATCTGAAAAGAGGACTTTGGACCACTGAGCAACAGTCCAGTTATTTTTCTCCACAGCCCAGGTAAGATGCTTCTGACGTTGTCTCTGGTTCAGAAGTGGCTTGGTAGTCATTTTCCTGAAGACATCTGAGCGTGGTGACTCTTAATGCACTGACTCCAGCTTCAGTTCACTCCTTGTGAAGCTCTCCCAAGTGTTTGAATCAGCTTTGCTTGACTGTATTCTCAAGCTTGCGGTCATCCCTGTTGCTTGTGCACCTTTTCCTACCCAAATTCTTCCTTCCAGTCAACTTTGCTTTTAATATGCTTTGATACAGCACTCTGTAAACAGCCACACCTTTCAGTAATGACACTCTGTGACTTACCCTCTTTGTGGAGGGCGTCAATGTTCATCTTCTGGATCATTGCCAAGTCAGCAGTCTTCTCCATTATTGTGGTTTCAAAGAACAAGAGATACCCAGAATTTATACTGTATGGATGGTCATTTATTGAAACTCAAATGTAAATATTCTAATATTTTGAGATACTGATTTTTGACTTTCATGAGCTGTAAGCTCTAATCATCAAAATTAAAACAAAAAAAAACTTTTGAAATGTTTTTTCTCGACATTCTAATTTATTGAGATGCACCTGTACAGTGTTGTAGTGGTGCCCGGAGAAGTGGGTATACTCTTAATTTATGCCCCCCAATTTTTTTTAAAAAGGCCCGGCAAAGGATGAACGACCTGTGTCAAACAGTGACATGTAAACTAGTCTTGCATATTTAGTTCACTATTGTAATATTTGCACACTGTCACTTAACTTCTGCTGCTTGAGTAAGGATCATTATGAAAATAATATTATCCACAGAAGAGGTGCAGATTTTGCAATAAATAATTAAACTTAATAAATAAATACATATAAATAGACTGCAGCAACTGACATTTTGTCAGAACCTCTAGTAAACTACAGGCTATTTTGTTTAGTTGTCTGTTCAGAATTGTGGGAGAATTGTGATCTCTATTTGAAACAAACAAAACATCGTGATTCTCAATTAGTTCAGAAGTAAAGGGGACAGAAATGTCAAATATAATAACTTTTTTGTCTAATTTACAGGTTTTATTACTATTTATTAATTATTACCTCTTGCTTTTAATTGGCTGAGACATCAAATACACTGCGACAATAACCAATAATTTATCATATTTTTCCTGTATTTTCCTAATGACAATTTAATGATTTGTTTAGCCTATATAGGCTACTGCATTTTTTCCCCATTTTTATTACAGAATAAGGCAGAATATATATTTTATAGCCTAGTAGCCTATCTATTGCCAAGTGTAATAAATGCTATCAATTAGCACTGCATTATTCAGAATCAGATGCTTTTTTATTACCTGGAGATGACTTGAAAAACACACATAAACTATATATTGTCACAATCATGTGTTTACTGTCTTCACTATTCTTTTTTATTCAGCTTAGCTAGCTTTGGCTACAGCAATAGCTGGATTCTTGCACGTCGTGACTCGTAAGTTAGTACTTCTGAGGCCGACTTTCTGCGCGAGAGCGCCATCCGGCTTCGAGTAGCCTATTGATAGTTTTCAGTCACGTGACCGGCTCGAAGCCCTGGAGGGCAAAACATCCATAGAACTGCAGCACAAGCGTGTCCATTTTTCATCTGTTTCCCAGCCGCAAATATTTAGATCACCTCTCAAAAGAATAAAACAAATGTATTCCTGAACAAAATGCAAGTTTTGGCCATTTGCAATCCATATTAAGCACCCGCGGCAATATTTCAATAATAAACAGTGCGACAAACGTTAAAAACACTTAAAAGTGCCTTAATATATTTAAAACAGTAATATTAAAATATCAAATTCAGTAATCGCCACATTAATGATGCATAGTTTACACAGGCAAGCAGATGAGGCCGGAACATGAACGCAGTCCTCTTAACGGTTCAGTGATTTCCTTCTAATGGGTTTTCTATGGGAAGCCATTTAATGTGAAACTTTGCACTTTGTGTTTATATTCTGGCTTCATCTTCTTGCCTGTCCACTGAATCTCGCCTTTTAATATATGCGTTTTACTACATTATTACTATTACTTACAAACTGCATAAAAATAGCTGGCGGTCAGTGGAGCAGAGCTTCGTTTTGCTCTCCAGGGGGGCGTTCCTATACGAGTGTGACGTCACGTGAAAACTATCAATAAAAGAAACATACACTGCATGAGTGTTTACGTCTCGTTCCTGACCGCATTACTGTCTTTACTGGATGTTTTTAGACAATATTTGCATTTATTCACATGCGATTGTATTAATTACTCATATGCTGGACTGTCGTGGTTTGCCTAGTGCAGGACGCACATCAGAGGGGATTTAGAAGTGGGTATACGGAATGCCGACTGACAAAGAAGCAGGGGCGGTCTTACCCATTAGGCAAAGGTAGGCGACTGCCTAGGGCCCCCAAAAGCCAAGGACCCCCTAAAATGCTTTTCATATACGAGATGCGCATTAAGCGCGGACACGCGAACGGTGTTTATTACCACGACAACCGTCTGCGTGTCTGAGTTGAACGTGCTTCTTGTGTATCTTGCTTGTAGCAAATTAAAATATTATGCATCTGACGTTGATTGCCGCGCGAGCGCGAGCTGTCTCTTTCCCAGCGCGCGCACACTCCTCTCTCTCTCTCTCTCTCTCTCTCTCTGTGCGTCTGCTCTGTTCAGCGAGCATGTTTTTTTTTTCAGTTAAAACACAGATATGTTGTAATTATAAGTATAGCCGAAATCACAGCACAGCTATTGTCTTTATCTTATGTGTAGCCTATTTGATTTTATCATATGATGGCTCGATTATCAGGATTTTTGTGCAGATTAACATCTTGTAAGGAGAGCTGGTGTCTTAATGGTTCATGTTTCAATCACTATTTCATATTCATCCTGTTGTCTGACAACAGAAACAGTAAAATATATTAATGAAAACTGTTTTATTGATAATTTAGCTGCATCAAAATACAGTATGTGGCACAGAGAGGCAAACAAATGTAATAAATAATAAATGTAGTTTTTGTATGTTCAGAAGAAGAGCTGCCCTGTCGTGCAAATATAAACAGGTTTGTGTCAGTAAATCGCTCGGTGCAAAGAAAGAGAAGTAATAGGAACCTGGTATTTCTATGTTCTTTTTCATGTGTCTAATAGACATGAACAAGTTCTTTGAAAAACATCTATGACATATGAAACATGTCTAGTCTTCATGCTCTGTGTTATATGTTAACTATGGTTTCACTAATAATACACATATATTATTTTACTGAAACATGAACCATTTACCTGATATTGCATAAAGCATCCATATTTGTCCATGCCCATGTTGATTAGAGTATTAAAAACTTGAAAAGTATTAATTTAAGGTACATTTAGAACAGATACAAATTTAAATTTTACCTGATAAAGTACAGATTATATAATGAATGTGCATTTTCAATAATCCAGTCTGCAGTTTTTGTTCAGACCAAAGCGAAAATCCACATAAACCCGTTTTAAATAATATAATAATTTATACTTCTGACTCAGCCCTTTTCTTTAAAAAAACGGTTTAAAGGTTCAATTGTGAGGTTTATCATTTTATAATTTATTTAGTTTTTTGTTAAAACTTGTATCTCAACAGTAAATCAAATAAATTTCCTGGTCTACAACATGAAAGAATAAAAGTGTCTGCTAAATGAATAAATGTAAATGAAAGAATCCCATTAAAACATAGAAACATTGGACACAACTCTGGGGCACCATTGTGCAGCAGCAAGCATCACAACAAAAAAGAAACCTCAAGGTTGATCTAGGTAAATTTGTGCAAATGTATAGGGCCCCATTCCTATATTTGCCTGGGGCCCCCAATTCACTAAATCCGCCCCTGAAAAGAAGTATACCCTCCACTGGACCTGTACATCATCCTCACAGACTAGACCAAAAGTAGTCATCTTTACAGATCTTTACCACAACTGTCACTTTCATCAGCAGCTGCATAAACCCTATAGGGCCGTTTTTTTTTTTTGTTTTTTTTTAGATCATTGTGCTTTATACAGAAGTTAGTCTTTTATCCAGTAGATGGCGCCACACAACAACGAGACAAAATACAAACATTCAAAAAGATGCTCTTTATAATAGAGCAGTAGAAAGATCGTGTAATTGCAATGACAGTAAATGACAAAATTCACTTTATTTCTTTAGGCTATATTTTTGTAGTTTATAGCATAAACCTCACTATATTTAGTTGTTTATGCTTAAAACAAGAACAATTTTGTTTGCTAATGACTTAATAGGCCTACAAGTAGTATATTCTCTAAATACATGTCTTAATGTCTTATTCTTTTAGGGACTTTTACTGGAAAACATGGCAAAAATACTTTATATTTGGCATGTATATTGACATAATTTCCTCAGTCAACATCCTTGTTGGTTCTGGATCAACATTTCTATCTACCAATCAGATTTCAAGCTTGGTTTCTTAGGTTAGGCTTGGGTTAGAGTTACAGGCTTGCATTTTTGAGTCACTCACTCTTTCCTGTGGGATTTTAGAATGGAAGTTTACGATTTGTGAATAGAATAAAGTAAGACATTTGACGTCTTTTTGGCACTTTCATGTTTTGTTCTACAGTAAGGTAAATTTGATGTGAATTGTTAGGTTGGCATTATGAGTAATGCAGATAATGCTTTGTTAAAGGATATAGATAAAGACACCATCTACTAATTTTTGTGGTGTGGGTACTAGTGCAAAGCCAGCCTCAGGCATAAGCGAACTAAGGGGCTGGTTAGGGCACCCGTGGCCACCAGGGGGCCCCCGAGAATACATGAAATGACAGCTTTATTTATTTATTTTATTATTAAATAAAACTAACTGTGCCTGCACTGAAACACAAAAGACAGTAACACAGAATGCTAATGCTAATTGCTAATGACTAAATACAAGTAATATTTACAGCTGATAAACCTTATAATCATTAATTAATTAATTAATGCTATACAAACAGTTTCCCTTTTAATTTTAGTTAAAGCATTTGACGACCAAAACACAGCAGGCCAAACACAAATAAGGGCAGCAAACTACATTAGATCTTCATTGATATTTATCTGTCCAAATAGCATTTCATTCAGAATTCATCAAACTTACCTGATCATCATGGTCACAACCCAATGGGGCGAATTCAGATAAAGCCAACATGAAACCCATGGACAAATCCATGTAGAATCCATAAATCAAGCCCATATCATGCCTACACTGGCATTACCATGCACTGAATTTTCACCATTACTAATATTGAACATAATTCTGATCTTACTCTGAACTTACTATCTCCAAATCATCTGTCTGTCATGTCTGAACTTTAATTAATCAATATAAGACATGACAAAAGCTTAGTTTTATTTTTCATTTCAATGGTCAGACCACAAAGTACTGAGCTAGTTTCTTTAAAAATTAAATTTGATATGTAGTAATAAATGTAAGTTGGTCTTTTCAGCAGGTTGCTGTAGACATCTTTGCACCTGATGTGACATTTGATCCAATTGATGAAATGTACAGCAGTGAATTACATGAGTAAATATACACAGACTTACATGCAACTGAAGCTTCATTTCATGATCTTAAATGTTCCTGCTGTCCTCATTCTGACCTACAGAGAAAAATGAAAGAGACAGAATTAGGAAATACAGCCTGGAAATACGAATTGGCCTGTCAAATGGTTTAAAAAAATTAATGAACAAACCATTTTTCTACAACAAGAAATTACATGTTTTCTTTTTTATATGTGGGCTCAATCCGAATAGATCTGCCTCATAGTTCCTCTCTCTTGCTTTGATCTCGACAGATTGTTTAGTTGCTGTGAGACTCAAAGGTAATATTTACTCACGGTCTGATCATGGGAGGAGAAAAGGGTAGCTCTCAGACTAGATGAGCATGTAGGTTTGGTTGCTAATTTCAGTTAAACTATATTTGAATTTGAATTGTTTTAAAATGTTTTTAAAACATTTTTCTTGGTTATTTGAACATTCTGAAACAAGTAGTAACATTCAAACATCCAGCTAAATGCTTCAGGTATAATTGCTCCATGAACATTTTGAGAAACAGAAACTTCTTTAAGACCGGATATCTTTGAACAAATTTTACTTTAAAGAATGTCTGTTCATTACTTTGAGAGAACCTTGTCAAAATGTTAACAAAAGTTGTGAGAATGTTTCCTGTTAGCTGGGTTGTTGTTTCTCTCTGTATTTACAGCTAATTTACAGCAGTGGTCCAATGAGTGTAGGCACACAGCAGATAGGGGCAGAACACACACAGGAAACATGTAATAGAAATGACAGAAGCTAAAAACATGAACTCACTGAATCATGAAAACACAGTGCTCTTGTGTATGTTTTTATGATTAACATCTCGCTGTTCATGCAGCTACATAATGAAGTTATCAGATGAGATGTGGGCCATGTTCGTGCTAAAAAAAATTTTCACATCTGTGTGTTTCTGAAACCCTCAGAACATTTACGGTAACAGGAATGCCATTATCATAAAGATTCCTCAAATTCTACTAGATAGCAAAATCAGAGATTGGGGATCTGAGATGTCTGGATCTGTAATTGTTTCATGAAGTCACACTGTAAAAAAAAATTCCGTAAAAAAACGGAGAACTTGCTGGCAGAAAATTACCAGGTCATTTTCTGTTAAATTTACGGACATTTCCTTCAACATTAAAACAGAAAATTCTGTAGATTTACATTTTCTTCTGTACCGTAAACGGACAATCCGTTATGCAGAAATTTCTAAAAAAAATTATAGCATAGGCCTATCTTTAGCAGCAAATAAATTCAGCACAATATATACAAATTGAACATGGTTTATTTTTACCTCATGTAAACATTCTTAAAAGTGCATTCAGTAGCTTTTATTTGCCTTTAACAGGTGAAGACAAAAAATATTATGACATCAGTTAATTTAATAATGTGTAAAGCACCATGCAAAATGCTTGTATTGTGGAAAACTTTTTAGTTTTAAACAGCAACAGGCAGAAAAAAGGAAAACATGAGCAGGTACTTGTACAATACCGGTGTTGCACCAAATAGTGGTCACAAAGATAAACTTCACTGTGACTCAAATATAATATTTGAGTCACAGTCAAGCAGTCAAGATTCAAATCATTTTCAGATACATGGGAAAACATTTATACAAAGACAGGGCTGTCATTAATAACAACTGCTATAGACTTATAGTCAAGTGAAATGTTATTTAAAAGGACAGTTAAAAAAAAAAAAAAATCTTGTACAGCATTTGAAAATAAAGAACAAAGATTCATGCACTCATGCCTGACATTTCAATGTGAAACTAAGAGAATTATACAATCTAAATTAAGAGCAGGGCTCCAAATGTGTGTGTGCTCTTAGTATCTCTTGCCTTGTGCAAGCTTGAGGAAACTACTTTTTTTTTTTACTTTCATGTTCAGTCCAAGTTCCAAGTTGAGATTTGAAAAAAGCTCAGATTGACATGGATTCTCGAAGTTGTTCATACATCTTGTTCATAGTCTTGGAAGCGTAGGTTCCCTTCGTCTGAACCTTTGACCCTCATTCAGGTTTTCTTCACAGGAAGACTGGAAATGATAAGAAATTAAATAAATGAAAGTGAAGTACAGAGTAACGTGCAGAACAGGTTGACAGGTTGAGAACAGGTTCCAGTTCAAACATTGTTTATAAAATGCTAAACTTGCATTTCTAGTGGTCTCCAATTGCATATGTCATGTGATCTTGTCAACAATGTTTTATGATATACTTAAAAGGGTTACTCCACCCCAAAATGAAAATTGTCATTAATCACTTACCCTCATGTCGTTCCAAACCCTTAAAAGCTTTGTTCGTCTTCGGAACACAATTTAAGATATTTTGGATGAAAACCGGGAGGTTTGTTTCTGTCCCATTGACTGCCAAGTAAATTACACTGTCAAGGCCCAGAATCACTGACAAGCTACGCAATATCACGTTCATTATCGCAGATTAATTGCCTTCGATAATGAACGTGATATTGTGTAGCTTGTCAGTGAACTGCGTATTAAATGCCGCTCCATTTGAAAATAGGTGATGGAGATTTACCGCAAATCATGGAACCGGCTTTACTGACAAGATGCGCATGAATATTGCATGCGATATATCGCCCAGCCCTAATGAAAAGCATCGTCAAAATAGTCCAATCTGCCATCAGTGGTTCAATCTGAACTTTAAGAAGTGGTGAGAATACTTTTTGTACGCAAAGGAAATAATATCGACTTTATTCAACAATTCGTCGCATCTGCGTCACACTAGCGCCATTTTGGAGAATATCCACTGGACGCAAACTGCGTACCCTGTTCTGTGTCAGCCGCACCACACAGATATGCTGTTTTTGTTAAATAACGACTTGTTGAATAAAGTCATTATTTTTATTTTCTTTGCATACAAAAAGTATTCTCGTCGCTTCAAAGTTCAGATTGAACCACTGATAGCAGATGGACTGTTTTAACGATGTCCTTATACTGCGTTTCTGTGCCTTGACCGTGTAAGGACCCTTGCAGTCTATGCAGGGTCAGAGAGCTCTCAGATTTCATCAAAAATATCGCAATTTGTGTTTCAAAGATGAACGAAGGTCTTATGGGTTTGGAACGACATGAGGGTGAATAATTAATGACAGAATTTTCATTTTTAAGTGAACTAACCCTTTGATTATTTTCAACTAACCAGAAACACAACAAAATGCTTTATACACAGTTTCATTATTATGTTCCTTACATTTGTATGAATTCCAGCGTAGGTGCCATTCTCCTCTGGATGTTTTATGTTTAAAATAAAATGAAGAGAATGTGTAGCTCAGCCACAATGGGGGAGGAAATGATAACTTCTTGAATGGCAGCAATCTGGAATCACCAATAACAATAAACAAATAAGAAATTATAAACATCATTGTAAATTCAGAAAGCCACTCCAAACATTGATTAAATCTTTTCAACACAAACAACTTCAATAACAAAGTCAACTGAATAAACGACTCAACTAATTTTTTGTCAGTATTGAACATCCCTAAAGGTAAATAAAAATGGAAGCATATGGGTAGCAAAATTCAATTTGAAATGTTCAATTTGAAATATGCAAAATGGCAATGTAGTTCTGTATTTTAAATTTACATTTTGCCATACATGTGTCCAAAATTTAGTGCAAAATGAAAATTCAGTTATATAAATTTAGATATGCCATTTTCTACACTAGTTTTAACATGCAAATTAAAAAAAAATACTTTAACACGTTATAAGTTGCAAAATTAAAACGAAAATGTATTACACAGATTGATTAGATATGTTTAACATGTCCAAGCAAAAACTGTAGCAAAATCATCATTTAAATGCTGTTTTTTCCTAAATGTATTTAGACTTGGGAGTTAGGACACTTGGGATTGCATTTTCTTCATAATACCGCATGATAATTGTAGCAAAATGCAGTGAGAATTTGAGGATGCATTCTAGGTTAACGTTACAGTTTGTTACATTTAACAAAATATAATTTACCACGAAAGTGTAAGAACGGTTCCTCAAACCCGAAATCCGACTTTAAAACGAAATTTTTACCAAGACTATCTCCGTGAATAATGGCGTCTGCTCAAGCACTGTTTTCGTGCCGAAAGTCTTGCTTCTTGTTCCCACAATGCAAAGCGTAATTAAAAAAAATACGGAAAAACACCTGTAAAAACTAAATACGGAATATTCCTTCACATTATTATGGTATATTTTACTGTATTTTTACGGACTTTTTTTTACAGTGCAGGAAACACTGTAAGGTATCACTATCCCAACTGTACCTGACGCTGATAGGTGAGTTATGAGTTATGAATGACGTATGTGATTTCACGGATTAATGTTTATATTGTTTGTATCTTCATGATTTCACGAATTAAGTGTGTATTTTTTGTGTATGTGTCAATTTCATATTTTTGTTGGTATTGTAATTTATATTCGTTGTACTCCAGTTGGACTAAAATTAATGTCACATGACCCTTCCTGATTAATTTAACCTGGAAGTATTGGCACAAACTGAATGGCGAGATGTGAATTCAGAGACACATGTTAGAGATCCTTAACAATCTACTGCTGGTTATCATGCCAACATGGTAAAAGTGTTAATGTTTGTATATTTCTTTATTTGCGTTGATGTCCTTCGAATTGTGTGTAAAACTATGTTTTCTTTGTTTTTGTTTGCATGTAGTTTTCACGGTGTTCCATATCAGAAAAATAAAACATATGGACATCAGTATTTTGGAAGCGTTGACTGTTTAATAACCAGCGAGTAGTTACACCAACTAACAAAAATATGTTCTATTTTTATTTATTTTTTTGGTTACATTAAAACATTAAAATAATATTTTACTTCCATTTTACAAACATAACAGGAACATTATATTTGAATGTTCTCTGAACAGTCTGAAAAAAATTAACAAATGAAAAATATCCAACTAAATTTTTTAGGCAAAAATGTTCAATTAGCGATGCATAAATAACTTATTTGTGCTTTCTTGCAAACAAACAAAACAAACAAAATCATGTTAGCAAAAATCATCTCTCAATGATTCTACAGCATTATTGTGTAAGATTTTTCAACTGGACATTTAGTTTTTCTTTGATGTCACCACTGAAGCCCTGGACAAAGCCTTTGCGTACTGGGTTGTTTAAAAGATTGTTTACTTGTGTCTTGACTATATGGGGCAGATTCCTGGACAGGGTTTAAATTAAGGCAGGAGTAGGCTTAATCTAGAATAGTTAATCATGGTTTAAAAATGGCTTTCTGGAACACAGATTAAGTGCAGATTACTAACTCCTGGACTATGGAGTCCTGAAAAAAAAAAAAAAAAAAAAAATATTTGATTAATTTAGAATCAACTGTGCTAATCTGAATTAGCATGACAGAGGTTGTCTCTAAAACATGGAATGAACAAAGAAAAGCTTAAAATTGTATGGAGCTGAGAAGCAAATTAAAAGAAAAAAGAGACTGCAATAAAAAATAAAAAAATTAAAACTTGAAGTTAAAAGTTAAAACAAGAGAAAACTTTTTTTAAGCAAGCAAAGCAAACTGCACACATCAGGTGTTGAATAAAAGAAAGATCTCTTTGTAATGAATTCTTCCATAAATTCAGTCAGCTGTTCTGTCATTTTTGCAACATTTTTATCATTATAATTAGTGCTGGGCAATGATTAATCGCGATTTATAGCATCCAAAAATAAAAGTTTTTGTTTATATAATATATGTGTATATACTGTGTATATTTATTATGTATATATAAAGACACACACATACAATATATATTTTGAAAATATTTACACGTATTTACATGTATATATTTATATTCATTTATACTACGGGGCCGTTGAATGCTTGAATCTGATTGGCTGATGAATGTTCTAAGGTGTGCAATTATTTTCAGGGAAACGCACGACGAACGTAGTTCCAGGCACCGCATTACATGTCCATCACTTCGCCAAAAGATTTGCGTTATTTCAAAGGTCCTAACAGCCTAAAACAGCAAAAGAACCAAAACCCACAAGGACACTGGCCAAAGAAATAAATATAGTAAACAAAAGGATAAAAACGACAGATCATATCCATGTTTTTGCCACAAAATTACGTATTATTATGTACGGAAAGCACATCTCTCTCTCCCTCACAGACAGATTGCGCACAGGTTAACATAAGTGCTAATGTTGTTAGCGCTACTCTGACGATTTTATCAGTAACATAGTTTAACAACTTAAAAACTACATGACTTCTCACAAGTGAGGTAACAACGCTGTTCGTGAAGAAAATTAACTTGATAAATTTCACTATAACTAGACATTGCTGCCGAACACTATTGAGAGACGCACAGACTCACAGAGGTAATTTAACGTTAATCTCTCTCGCTCTCTCATAGTTATTAACTGTATTAAAGGAGCAGTGTGTAGTTTTTAACGGCATCTAGCGGTTGAGTTTGTGAATTGCAACCAACGGCTCCGTCCCCCGCTCACCCCTCCCTGTCGCACACCGGGCGAGAAGCGCAGCGCAGAGCCGCGTCTAGGACAACTCGAGGTATCGCACACCAGACGCGCACATTGCTTATTTCTTTAACTTCAATTATAATCATATTCCTGTTGAGGTAGTTTATCTTAATTCAACATGAGGATTTGTTTACTTAAAATAACATAATTGTCAGTTTGTGGTCAACATTATTGTTATTTTTAAGGACATTAAGACCATGTCTGTACTGTACGTTATTTTATGATTGTACTGTACAATTACATACAGTTGTTGCTAACGACTGTCACTGAACATTTTACCTCAGATCGTAAATTAGACATTCTTACCTGAAAAACCGATGACATCGGCAATCTTCCTCCACGCTGATGACTTCCTTATGTTGTCTTTGAAGAATCTATGGTTTGTGGCATATAATTCTGGGTATTTACCTACTTCGTTAATTAGTTTTTCGTCGTCCATTGCGGCCCGCTACTCCGCTATTTAAATGACCTGAAGTGTGTTGTAACGGTTGGTTGTGTCCTGGTAAATCCAGTAGGTGGCAGTCGACGACAGTGAATATAATCATGACAGGCAATTGTTAGGCCTATACTGTAATATTTTGCGAATGTAAAAATGTCTCAAGAAAAATATAAAAGATTAAAATATTACGTTTATTATACATTTAATTATATATGTTTACATTTTATTCAAGCTGTAAAACTAATGTGTACAGTATTTTGCAGCAGTAGTGGTATCTTGGTATAATGTATTAACAACGATTTGAGACAAATATGATGCTATTTAATATAAAACAATGCAGATGGCGCTCTGTGGCGCGGCAGGAATTTGAACAGCGTCCTGAGTCGTAGCTGAGTACCGCGGACAGACGCCGAATGTCGCCGCCGGTGTGCGTACACACATAGAAAACAATGTGTTCGAATTTTAAAGACATGGCGCAACGCGACGCGCCGCTGCGTTTCTCGTCTGGTGTGCGACCCCCTTTAGAGAGGCTACGGTGGCCAATACAGGGCTAAGATGCCGTCGTCTGAAGGGGGTCGCACACCGGGCGAGAAGCGCAGCGCAGCGCAGAGCTGCGTCTAGGACAACTCGAGGTATCGCACACCAGACGCGCACATTGCTTATTTCTTTAACTTCAATTATAATTATATTCCTGTTGAGGTAGTTTATCTTAATTCAACATGAGGATTTGTTTACTTAAAATAACATAATTGTCAGTTTGTGGTCAACATTATTGTTATTTTTAAGGACATTAAGACCATGTCTGTACTGTACGTTATTTTATGATTGTACAATTACATACAGTTGTTGCTAACGACTGTCACTGAACATTTTACCTCAGATCGTAAATTAGACATTCTTACCTGAAAAACCGATGACATCGGCAATCTTCCTCCACGCTGATGACTTCCTTATGTTGTCTTTGAAGAATCTATGGTTTGTGGCATATAATTCTGGGTATTTCCCTACTTCGTTAATTAGTTTTTCGTCGTCCATTGCGGCCCGCTACTCCGCTATTTAAATGACCTGAAGTGTGTTGTAACGGTTGGTTGTGTCCTGGTAAATCCAGTAGGTGGCAGTCGACGACAGTGAATATAATCATGACAGGCAATTGTTAGGCCTATACTGTAATATTTTGCGAATGTAAAAATGTCTCAAGAAAAATATAAAAGATTAAAATATTACGTTTATTATACATTTAATTATATATGTTTACATTTTATTCAAGCTGTAAAACTAATGTGTACAGTATTTTGCAGCAGTAGTGGTATCTTGGTATAATGTATTAACAACGATTTGAGACAAATATGATGCTATTTAATATAAAACAATGCAGATGGCGCTCTGTGGCGCGGCAGGAATTTGAACAGCGTCCTGAGTCGTAGCTGAGTACCGCGGACAGACGCCGAATGTCGCCGCCGGTGTGCGTACACACATAGAAAACAATGTGTTCGAATTTTAAAGACATGGCGCAACGCGACGCGCCGCTGCGTTTCTCGTCTGGTGTGCGACCCCCTTTAGAGAGGCTACGGTGGCCGATACAGGGCTAAGATGCCGTCGTCTGAAGGGGGTCGCACACCGGGCGAGAAGCGCAGCGCAGCGCAGAGCTGCGTCTAGGACAACTCGAGGTATCGCACACCAGACGCGCACATTGCTTATTTCTTTAACTTCAATTATAATTATATTCCTGTTGAGGTAGTTTATCTTAATTCAACATGAGGATTTGTTTACTTAAAATAACATAATTGTCAGTTTGTGGTCAACATTATTGTTATTTTTAAGGACATTAAGACCATGTCTGTACTGTACGTTATTTTATGATTGTACAATTACATACAGTTGTTGCTAACGACTGTCACTGAACATTTTACCTCAGATCGTAAATTAGACATTCTTACCTGAAAAACCGATGACATCGGCAATCTTCCTCCACGCTGATGACTTCCTTATGTTGTCTTTGAAGAATCTATGGTTTGTGGCATATAATTCTGGGTATTTCCCTACTTCGTTAATTAGTTTTTCGTCGTCCATTGCGGCCCGCTACTCCGCTATTTAAATGACCTGAAGTGTGTTGTAACGGTTGGTTGTGTCCTGGTAAATCCAGTAGGTGGCAGTCGACGACAGTGAATATAATCATGACAGGCAATTGTTAGGCCTATACTGTAATATTTTGCGAATGTAAAAATGTCTCAAGAAAAATATAAAAGATTAAAATATTACGTTTATTATACATTTAATTATATATGTTTACATTTTATTCAAGCTATAAAACTAATGTGTACAGTATTTTGCAGCAGTAGGCAAGGCAAGGCAAGTTTATTTATATAGCACATTTCATACACAGTGGTAATTCAAAGTGCTTTACATAAAAGAAAGTGAAATAGTCATTCACAGCAATAAAAACAAGGAATTAAAAATAATAAAAACAAGGAATTTTAAAAAGTTATAGAAATTGATTTAAAATGAAATTTAAAACAGTAAAATAGAATATGATTATACATAAAATGCAGTGCAGTCAGTTCGGACGTAGCACAGTGCTCATTCAACAAATGCACAGCTAAACAGATGAGTTTTGAGTCTGGATTTAAATGTGGCTAATGTTTTAGCACATCTGATCTCTTCTGGAAGCTGATTCCAACTGCGGGCGGCATAATAGCTAAAAGCGGACTCCCCTTGTTTTGTGTGAACCCTTGGTATTTCTAACTGACTCGATCCTAATGATCTGAGTGGTCTGTTAGGTTTATATTCAGTGAGCATATCTGCAATGTATTTAGGTCCTAGGCCATTGAGTGACTTATAAACGAGTAAAAGTACTTTAAAATCAATCCTAAATGTAACTGGAAGCCAGTGTAAGGACCTGAGGACTGGTGTGATATGCTCAGATTTTCTGGTTCTAGTCAGAATCCTGGCAGCAGCGTTCTGGATGAGCTGCAGCTGTCTAATGGTCTTCTTTGGAAGGCCGGTGAGGAGACCATTACAATAATCCACCCTGCTGGTGATAAAGGCATGAACAAGTTTCTCCAAGTCGTGATTGGAAACAAAACATCTAATTCTTGCAATGTTTTTGAGATGATAGTATGCTGATTTAGTTACTGCTTTGACATGACTACTAAAACTAAGGTCTGTCTCCAGAATCACCCCAAGATTTCTGACTTGATTTTTAGTTGTTTGACCCCTAGAGTCAAGGTATGCATTCACCTTGAGAACTTCATCTTTGTTTCCAAATGCAATGACTTCAGTTTTCTCCTTGTTTAGCTGAAGAAAGTTTTGGCACATCCAACTGTTAATTTCATCAATGCATTGGCAGAGGGAGTCAATGGGGCTATAGTCATTTGGAGATAAGGCCAGGTAGATCTGGGTATCATCAGCATAGCTGTGATAGGCAATTTGGTTTTTTCTCATTATCTGACTTAGTGGGAGCATATATAGGCTAAACAAGAGCGGTGCAAGAATTGAGCCTTGTGGGACTCCGCATGTCATGGACGTCCACTTAGACTTATGCTCTCCTATACTCACATAATAACCTCTCCCTTCTAAGTATGACCTGAACCATTTAAGTGCCAACCCAGAAAGCCCGACCCAGTTTTCCAGTCTCTCTAGAAGTATGTTATGATCGACCGTGTCAAACGCAGCACTAAGATCTAGCAGTACCAGCACTGATATTGAATAGCAACTGATGTTGAATAGCAGTACCAGTAGTGGTATCTTGGTATAATGTATTAACAATGATTTGAGACAAATATGATGCTATTTAATATAAAACAATGCAGATGGCGCTCTGTGGCGCAGCAGGAATTTGAACAGCGTCCTGAGTCGTAGCTGAGCACCGCGGACAGACGCCGAATGTCGCCGCCGGTGTGCGTACACACATAGAAAACAATGTGTTCGAATTTTAAAGACATGGCGCAACGCGACGCGGCGCTGCGTTTCTCGTCTGGTGTGCGACCCCCTTGAGACCGCAGAGAGCAATGAGGTTTCTTTACAAAGGTAAATTAAGGAATTATATTTACTTAATTATTCAATAAACGATGTCATTGCGAATATTACAGTTACTTGTTCATCACTGTGTCAGTGTTTTTTTCGTGAGAACAACATAGTGACGATACGCGCTCTGTAGAGCAGTTTGTCTGTTAAGGGCTTCTGTAGAAACATGATGGTGACTTCCATGTGAGGGGACCCGCGGTATATGTAGTTATAAATCGCTCATTCTAAGGTAATAAAAACATAACAGTTCATTAAGTAAGGTCTTTATACTCCTCTGAAAACGTAGTTATGGATATTATATTGCATTTCTGTCTATGGATCATCCTAAATATTACACAGTGCACCTTTAACTGCAATAGGGGCCGTTCACATATCGCGCCTAAAAACGCGTGGAAAACGTCTCCGGTTACAGTTCCCATAACGGAGAATTCTCTGTGATGTCTCGTGAAAGCTCAAGAGGCTTTTTAACGCTAGGCGCGCCGCTTTCTCTTTTTTTCCAAAGCGCTCGGGCGGTTGCGCTCCGGAGGCGTCTGTCGTTGCTAAGCAACCATCAGCTGCGCTCTCCGCATTGCAGGGGCTGTTCACATATCGCGCCTAAAAATGCGTGGAAAACGCTAGACGCGTCGCTTTCTCCTTCTTTTCAAAGCGCTCTGTAGCTTGCGCTCCCCTGGCGTCTGCCATTGCTAAGCAACCATGAACTGCGCTCTCCTTGAAGACGTGGAAGTTTCAGCAAAGAATAAAATGGATTTCCAGCACTGAAAATCGATTGCAGTAGCTCTGCTACTATATTTATTTAAAAATGACTATCCACGTACAGCTATGATCAGCTGTTCCTTCATCTTGGCTGAGCTTTCAATGTTGTTACGTGAAAGGATGAAGCTGATTGGTTGGTTCTTGTCACATGACCTGCTGTGCGCTTGCGGCATTCTGAAAAGTTGAGATGTTTTTATCTCGATGCGGCGCGGACGCGCCTGGAAAAAACGAGCGCGTCGCACCGCTTCCATTATGAGCGCGCATACCGCGCGTCTACATTTGAAAAAACCCAACTCCGCTTCGCGTCGTAACCGCATCACCACCTCGGGTGTGCATTATTTTTCTAATAATAAATTCAATGCACACAGACTGAAGCAGTTTAAGTCTTTGGTTCTTTTAATTGTGATGATTTAGGCTCACATTTAACAAAAACCCATCAAATCACTATCTCAACAAATAAGAAAACTTCATAAGACCAATAAAAAAAATTGTTTTAGTGAATTGTTGGCCTTCTGGAAAGTATGTTAATTTACTGTATATGTACTCAATACATGGTAGGGGCTCCTTTTGCTTTAATTACTGCCTCAATTCGGCGTGGCATGGAGGTGATCAGTTTGTGGCACTGCTGAGGTAGTATGGAAGCCCAGGTTTCTTTGACAGTGGCCTTCAGCTCATCTGCATTGTTGGGTCTGGTGTCTCTCATCTTCCTCTTGACAAAACCCCATAGATTCTCTATGGGGTTCAGGACAGGCGAGTTTGCTGGCCAATCAAGCACAGTAACACCATGGTCATTGAACCAGATTTTGGTACCTTTGGCAGTGTGGGCAGGTGCCAAGTCCTGCTGGAAAATGAAATAAGCATCTCCATAAAGCTTGTCAGCAGAAGGAAGCATGAAGTGCTCTAAAATTTCCTGGTAGATGGCTGCGTTGACTGTGGACTTCAGAAAACACAGTGGACCAACACCAGCAGCTGACATGGCAGCCCAAATCATCACTGACTGTGGAAACTTCACACTGGACTTCAAGCAACATGGATTCTGTGCCTCTCTACTTTTCCTCCAGACTCTGGGTCCTTGATTTCCAAATTAAATGCAAAATTTACTTTCATCTAAAAAGAGGACTTTGGACCACTGAGCAACAGTCCAGTTCTTTTTCTCCACAGCCCAGGTAAGACGCTTCTGACGTTGTCTCTGGTTCAGAAGTGTCTTGGTAGCCCTTTTCCTGAAGACGTCTGAGCATGGTGACTCTTAATGCACTGACTCCAGCTTCAGTTCACTCCTTGTGAAGCTCTCACAAGTGTTTGAATCAGCTTTGCTTGACTGTAGCTTGCGGTCATCCCTGTTGCTTGTGCACCTTTTCCTACACAAATTCTTCCTTCCGGTCAACTTTGCATTTAATATGCTTTGATACAGCACTCTGTAAACAGCCACACCTTTCAGTAATGACCCTCTGTGACTTACCCTCTTTGTGGAGGGTGTCAATGTTTGTCTTCTGGATAATTGCCAAGTCAGCAGTCTTCCCCATTATTGTGGTTTCAAAGAACAAGAGATACCCATAATTTATACTGTAAGGATGGTCATTTATTGAAACTCAAATGTAAATATTCTAATATTTTGAGATACTGATTTTTGACTTTCATGAGCTGTAAGCTCTAATCATCCAAATTAAAACAAAACAAACTTTTGAAATGTTTTACTTTACATGTAATGAATCTAAAATATATGAAAGTTTCACTTTTTGAAATAAGTTACAAGAAAAAATGAACTTTTTCACGACATTCTAATTTATTGAGATGCACCTGTATATACATAATAAATATACACAGTACACACACATATATTATATACACAAAAACTTTTATTTTGGATGCGATTAATCGTTGCCCAGCACTAATTATAATTTCTCATGTTATACAAACCCGATTCCAAAAAAGTTGGGACACTGTACAAATTGTGAATAAAAACAGAATGCAATGATGTGGAAGTTTCAAATTTCAATATTTTATTCAGAATACAACATAGATGACATATCGAATGTTTAAACTGAGAAAATGTATAATTTTAAGGGAAAAATAAGTTGATTTTAAATATCATGGCATCAACACATCTCCAAAAAGTTGGGACAAGGCCATGTTTACCACTGTGTGGCATCCCCTCTTCTTTTTATAACAGTCTGCAAACGTTTGGGGACTGAGGAGACAAGTTGCTCAAGTTTAGGAATAGGAATGTTGTCCCATTCTTGTCTAATACAGGCTTCTAGTTGCTCAACTGTCTTAGGTCTTCTTTGTCGCATCTTCCTCTTTATGATGCGCCAAATGTTTTCTATGAGTGAAAGATCTGGACTGCAGGCTGGCCATTTCAGTACCCGGATCCTTCTTCTACGCAGCCATGATGTTGTAATTGATGCAGTATGTGGTCTGGCATTGTCATGTTGGAAAATGCAAGGTCTTCCCTGAAAGAGACGACGTCTGGATGGGAGCATATGCTGTTCTAGAACTTGGATATACCTTTCAGCATTGATGGTGCCTTTCCAGATGTGTAAGCTGCCCATGTCACATGCACTCATGCAACCCCATACCATCAGAGATGCAGGCTTCTGAACTGAGCGCTGATAACAACTTGGGTTGTCCTCGTCCTCTTTAGTCCAGATGACATGGCGTCCCAGTTTTCCAAAAAGAACTTCAAATTTTGATTCGTCTGACAACAGAACAGTTTTCCACTTTGCCACAGTCCATTTTAAATGAGCCTTGGCCCAGAGAAAACGCCTGCGCTTCTGGATCATGTTTAGATATGGCTTCTTTTTTGACCTATAGAGTTTTAGCCGGCAACGGCGAATGGCACGGTGGATCGTTTTCACCGACAATGTTTTCTGGAAGTATTCCTGAGCCCATGTTGTGATTTCCATTACAGTAGCATTCCTGTATGTGATGCAGTGCCGTCTAAGGGCCCGAAGATCACGGGCATCCAGTATGGTTTTCCGGCCTTGACCCTTACGCACAGAGATTGTTCCAGATTCTCTGAATCTTTGGATGATATTATGCACTGTAGATGATGATAACTTCAAACTCTTTGCAATTTTTCTCTGAGAAACTCCTTTCTGATATTGCTCCACTATTTTTCGCCACAGCATTGGGGGAATTGGTGATCCTCTTCCCATCTTGACTTCTGAGAGACACTGCCACTCTGAGAGGCTCTTTTTATACCCAGTCATTTTGCCAATTGACCTAATAAGTTGCAAATTGGTCCTCCAGCTGTTCCTTATATGTACATTTAACTTTTCCGGCCTCTTATTGCTACCTGTCCCAACTTTTTTGGAATGTGTAGCTCTCATGAAATCCAAAATGAGCCAATATTTGGCATGACATTTCAAAATGTCTCACTTTCAACATTTGATATGTTATCTATATTCTATTGTGAATAAAATATAAGTTTATGAGATTTGTAAATTATTGCATTCCTTTTTTATTCACAATTTGTACAGTGTCCCAACTTTTTTGGAATCGGGTTTGTACATAAAGCAGCTATTTTATAGAAAGAGAGTCATGGTCTGAATTGTATTGGCACCCTAAGAAAATATGATCAAAGAAGGTTGTGAAAATAAATCAGTAGGCCTATTGTTTATCCTTTTGATCTTTCAATAAATAAATAAATATCCTACTTTAGCTAAATTAAATTACGATTTTTTTTTCCTTTATACACATTGGCCACAATTATTTGTAGTCCTAGAATTTACTAGTAGTAAAATCTTTGAATATCTACATTCCCATTCATAAATCACAAGAATATAAAAACATGAGGGAACACAAAGGCCAAATTCCCTTCATCATCCATCACAAGGTGTAAAACCAAAGAAAATACTTCTGATGTGCTGCAACAGATTGTTGAGGTTTGCAAAATATGAAGTCATGCAAAAAAAAAAAAAGTAAGAAAACAGCTAAAGAGTTGAAAATTTCCATTTCCATCATTAGGACCAATAATTAAGCAGTTCCAATCAACAGGTAATGTTACATATCTGCCTACAGTATTATTGTCTGTTTCTATGTTGTCTTAATGCAACATGAGAAGGAGAGTTTGTGTTCTATATTCCCTATGGTTATAGTGGAAGGACTTTTATTATGAATGTGTGCCGCTAGTTGACGTTAGTTTCCGCTATTCCGCTTTACTTTCACTTTTACCAGCCGCTTGCTCCGCCATCTCTTCAGGTGTTAATAAAGACCACATTTAACACTTTGTGGCCATAAGTTGTATTGGAGCAATGTTGTGCCATTTGCTGTGAACAGTTAAGTATTTCAGATAAAGAGTTGAACAGTGTGCCCTGTCTCCTGTCGCACTTCTTACCCGAGTCCCGTGGTGGATTAACATCAACACCCCTACCGATAATAGTCCTGTTCAGTTTGAGTGGCCAAATACTCTCCAAGGATCACAGCTGGAAAATTGCATAAAATAGCTGAGTCTTGTGGTCAGAAAGCCGTATAATGTGGTTGTATCTTCCAACAGAACAGTGATCCAAAAGGACCATCAAAATCAACACAAAAAAATGGGTCACTGAACACAAAACAAAGGTTTTGCCATGGCTGCCCAGGTTCCCTGACCTGAACCCTATAGAAAACTGAAGGAGAGAGTTCAACATGGAGCTGTGAATCTGAAGGATCTGGAGAGATTCTTGATGAAGGAATGGTCTCTGATCTCTTATCAGATGTTCTCCAAACTCATCAGGCATTATAGGAGAGACTCATAGCTGTTAAACTGGCACAAGGAGTTTTCAAAAAGTATTGAATAAAAGGGTGCCATTAATTGTGCCTTTTCATAATGAGATTTCCCTCCCCTTCCATTTTACCTCAATAAAGGTTGGGGTTTTGTGATTTTTTTATTATTATTATTATTTTTAATAAAATATCATAGTGCGGATTTATTTTCACAGGATTCTTTGTTCATATATACCAAGATTGGCAGTAATTTTGATATATAAAGACTGGAATCACAATGTTAATATGAAGTTAAATTTAAGCCTCAATTTAGTCCTGAAGTAGAAGTCTTCCTCCAGGAAATCAGCCAATTAAATCATGGACTAGACTAAGTCAAAGACTATTTTAAACCATGGCAGAGAAAGCAGATTTCTGTTAATCTGGTTTAAAGGGCCATTTTAGTCTAGGACTAGGCTTAATCTCTGTCTGGGAAACCACCCCTATATGTCTAATATGTTTGTGTTAATTTTGACAGACTCTTTGTTAATGGACCTATGCACACACAAATATTGTGCCTATCCTTATTGTTTCTTTATTTGAAACCTGCTGCTGAGCTGGTTTCAGGATTAGTATACTGCCCTATTAATGAGGCTCCAGTGTGCACACACACTCATCCTGCTCCCCTTGCCTTTCCCCAAGTATTTATGCCTGTCTGTTTGCACGAAAGATAATCCAGGTACCTCAAAAAGAGTTTTTTTTTTAGTTTTTTTTTATATATATATGTGTTAGTGGTGGGTATTACTACAAAAGGGGGAAAAATGGAAGAGAAAGTAGAAGGAAAAATTTGTAATAATTATTGGTAAAAAAAAATGTTTTTAAAGGAAAAAATTACTTGTATAATTGTATTAAACGTGTTTTTGAATTGAAAGGCATAATAAAGTATATAAAAAAGAGAAAGTCATGCATTGTAGATTGTAGCCAACATTCTGTAAAAAAAGCATAACAAAGATGCCTCACAGAATTCATTACAGTAGCTTGTGGACAATCTTACTTTGTTGTGGTTACTGAAGATAGGGATGACAGGGGCGGCTGATTAAATCTTCTCCTTCTTCGTTTCTTGCAGTTCAATCAAGTCATCTCCCTTGGTATGTTTTCCACCATCAAGCTCATTGTCTCTTTCAGTTCTGAAAAGAAAAAAAGAAAAAAACAAGCATCACAGGAATTCCACTTTGAAGGTTGGGTGATATAAAACAATAAAGCACATTTGATAAGAAGAGAATAACCACCTGTCCTCACAGTGTTATTTGTTTCTTGTGTCGTTTTGAGACTTTTGTTATATTTCCTGTTTCCTGTGCCATGTTTGTAGTTCATTGTAGTTTCTGCTGTTTGTCTTTATTGTTCACAAGTTCTAGTTAACCTGTTACCCCCCTGTATTTATATAGCCCTTGTGTGTCCCTTGTTCTTTTTCAGTCATCGTTTGCTGTTTGAATGTTGTAGGTGGTTGGTGTCTCTGCAAAATACAAACCCGATTCCAAAAAAGTTGGGACACTGTATAAATTGTGAATAAAAACAGAATGCAATGATGTTGAAGTTTCAAATTTCAATATTTTATTCAGAATACAACATAGATGACATATCAAATGTTTAAACTGAGAAAATGTATCATTTTAAGGGAAAAATAAGTTGATTTTAAAATTCATGGCATCAACACATCTCAAAAAAGTTGGGACAAGGCCATGTTTACCACTGTGTGGCATCCCCTCTTCTTTTTATAACAGTCTGCAAACATCTGGGGACTGAGTAGACAAGTTGCTCAAGTTTAGGAATAGGAATGTTGTCCCATTCTTGTCTAATACAGGCTTCTAGTTGCTCAACTGTCTTAGGTCTTCTTTGTCGCATCTTCCTCTTTATGATGCGCCAAATCTTTTCTATGGGTGAAAGATCTGGACTGCAGGCTGGCCATTTCAGTACCTGGATCCTTCTTCTACGCAGCCATGATGTTGTAATTGATGCAGTATGTGGTCTGGCATTGTCATGATGGAAAATGCAAGGTCTTCCCTGAAAGAGACGACGTCTGGATGGGAGCATATGTTGTTCTAGAACTTGGATATACCTTTCAGCATTGATGGTGCCTTTCCAGATGTGTAAGCTGCCCATGCCACACGCACTCATGCAACCCCATACCATCAGAGATGCAGGCTTCTGAACTGAGCGCTGATAACAACTTGGGTTGTCCTTGTCCTCTTTAGTCCGGATGACATGGCATTCCAGTTTTCCAAAAAGAACTTCAAATTTTGATTCGTCTGACCACAGAACAGTTTTCCACTTTGCCACAGTCCATTTTAAATGAGCCTTGGCCCAGAGAAAACGCCTGCGCTTCTGGATCATGTTTAGATATGGCTTCTTTTTTTACCTATAGAGTTTTAGCCAGCAACAGCGAATGGCACGGTGGATTGTGTTCACCGACAACGTTTTCTGGAAGTATTCCTGAGCCCATGTTGTGATTTCCATTACAGTAGTATTACTGTATGTGATGCAGTGCCGTCTAAGGGCCCGAAGATCACGGGCATCCAGTATGGTTTTCAGGCCTTGACCCTTACGCACAGAGATTGTTCCAGATTCTCTGAATCTTTGGATGATATTATGCACTGTAGATGATGATATCTTCAAACTCTTTGCAATTTTTCTCAGAGAAACTCCTTTCTGATATTGCTCCACTATTTTTCGCCGCAGCATTGGGGGAATTGGTGATCCTCTTCCCATCTTGACTTCTGAGAGACACTGCCACTCTGAGAGGCTCTTTTTATACCCAATCATGTTGCCAATTGACCTAATATGTTGCAAATTGGTCCTCCAGCTGTTCCTTATATGTACATTTAACTTTTCCGGCCTCTTATTGCTACCTGTCCCAACTTTTTTGGAATGTGTATCTCTCATGAAATCCAAAATGAGCCAATATTTGGCATGACATTTCAAAATGTCTCACTTTCAACATTTGATATGTTATCTATATTCTATTGTGAATAAAATATAAGTTAATGAGATTTGTAAATTATTGCATTCATTTTTTATTCACAATTTGTACAGTGTCCCAACTTTTTTGGAATCGGGTTTGTAAGAAAAACTATGACAAAAGCTTCTTTTTTTAAAAAATGTGATCAATATTGATTTAATTTAGTTAATAGGTTAATTGTTAAAAAAAATAGTGCCATTGTTTTTCACTTTACAGTATTTTTCACAAATATCTAAAACTTTTCAGAGTACACTGTGGATTTACCTGTAGCTCTTGCCACAATTTTTGAGTCACATATTTAAACAGTGTCACTTACAGAACACTCACACATTCCTGCTGTCACTGTGTCTCAATACATTTTATAGTTCATTATTACTGTCAAGTACGTCAATAATGCAGATCTTCTAGTGACGTCCTCATTCTGACCTGAAAGAAAGAATCAAAGGTCAAACATGCAGCCTTAATAAATTTGCCATTCAAATTTCATTCATATTGGTTTAGGCATATGGGCATATAGGTTTGTTTTGTATTTCCTTTATAGCTATTTTAATTAAATTGAACTCTTTGGCTTACATTTGTTTTATATTTATTTATTTTCATTATTGTCATGTCAATATTCGTCTTCAGTTTGACATATTCATCCAAATACCTGGCATGCAAAAACAGAGCATTGCGGAAGGCGCTCGAGAAACAGTATCTCTTCCGTGGCTCGGTACTCTTTCAACTCCGTTTTTATTTTTTATTTTATTTCTGTCTCGAGCCTTTGTCAAGAGACTGATTTTTATGTAGAAAGGGTGACAGCGCACCGCATTAAAAGAAATGATCATTCATGTTTTCATATCTGCTTGCCAAACTCAAAAACTAAACTAAAATTAAAACATATTTGAGAGCAAGGGGGCCCCCCTGGTGTCTCGGGGGCCCTACGCAGCTTGTGTATTCTGCGTATAGGGAGGATCGGCTCTGGTTACGTGTGGGGTTCCTCAGGGCTCGATTTTGGGACCTGTTTTGTTTTCCCTTTATTTGCTTCCATTAGGAAAGGTTTTTGATAAGCACGGTATAAATTACCGTCTGTATGCTGATGATTCTCAAATTTATTTCCCTATAAAATATGGGGAGCAATCTTCTCTTGAGTCTTGAGAAGAGACTTTTAAAATCATAAAATCGTTACTAAAAATCTTTACTATTATTTTTATAAAGGTTTTTATTTCTATTAATATACAACAAACTATAGTAGAGTTTTTTTTTTTTTCGGATTAATTTTAAGTTAAGTGCAGCTGAAATGCTAATTGTTTCAGTACGCCGAGGGGACTTTTCTAAAAAAATTGAGTCAACAGCATCTGTGTATGATTATATAACATGTTCTTGGATATGATGTGGATTTTCCTGAAGAATAAATAGTTTTACAAAATCAAGAGTATTGGGGGAAACTGGGGCTAGTTGTCACACACACATAAAAAAAAAAAAAATTAAAGAGAACATTCTGTTTAGACATAAAACTTGATGACTTGCATACAAAAACCAACGCTATCTCACGGCAATTCGTACGTATTTTACAAGGTGGCTAATTCGTACGAATTCGTACGACCTCACTCCATTTAGTACGATTTGTCTAAACCCCTAATTCACCCTACAGCACACTCCCACTTTACGATATGCTGCACTGCACTTTAACTCCACAGTTCAAACTGGACTACACGTACACACTGCACAAATACAACAATCTATTTGCTACCACTGGATACCATCCAATGCACATACATGGCGTTTGCGTATCCAGCTTATGTACAATCTACTGCACCTTTGCATATTACTGTGTATGTATATATGTGTACATAATGTATAATGTGTACATACAGTGTATAATGTGTATTGATAACTGTAAGTATGTCTAACAGTACACTGTGTGTCAGGGCCGGCCCAAGCCTTTATGAGGCCCTAAGCAAAATGCTATTTGGAGGCCGCTCGGTGCCGCCAACATGACTGGTTATTGTCAAAGCTTGATTATTCACACACTATAAATCTAACACACCCATTATCAGTTTTGTTTGTTGTAGCTGTGTTGCTTACATCAAACCATTGTCTGCCTGCATGTTTTTACCCTTCTGTGATTTTTAATTGTAACAGTTGCAAACTTATTAAATGGCATACTTAATGTGGTGTGCTGAAAAGTAGCCAAATAAACCAGCAGACAATGCATTTACAGAACAGAATGTTATTAAACAACATAAATATTAATTGAAGTTGTACTTTTATTACAAGTCATACTTTCTCATAATAAATATTAAACACAGCAGAGAGCATCTATTGAGGCAATATGATATTGGAATATAATAGCAAAGACCCAAAAGGGTAGGCTAAGGTAAATAATGTTAAGCAGTTTATGCTTATTTTTATTACAAAAAATATATAACCAGGAAAGTTATTTTTACGAAGACAAAAACTTTAATCTAATATTAAGTAAACTGTTATATTATAATATATTAAGATGTCAAGGCTATTTGCTGATGTATTGATATTTAAACATTAACTTCATTAATTTGTCACCCCTCCACCCCCTAAACGCGATCAATTTGAACCTTTTGACGCGCGCACTTTGGCTGGCGCTGAGCCAGAGAGAGACGAGCTCAGAAAAAAAAGAAAAGAAAGACGCGCTCAGTGCTTTTCATATTTCATAACTGTTCAGTGTTTTCAACCGAATAAAGTTTATTTTAGGTTTCAGACATTTAAATACACTTCAATTAAGTAAAAAATACATTTAGTTTGTTAAATACACACTGATTTCTATGGAAAGCGGCAATAATAATCCTTTCAATTAAAGGGCGACGTGTTTTTCCTATCAAATACACATTGTGTAGGTTACTATAAAGTTTACTCTGTTTTTCTCCCAGCTAACTGGCCAATTACTTTCATGTATTTCGGGAGAAATAGGTGAATTTACGTGATGTTAATCCGACAGATCCACACTGCAGTGTCCGGCGCATATTATCAACATGGTCATTATTGTGCCCGCATGACACGTCGCTATGAAAATAATAAAAGTATATGTATGGATTATTTAATATTGCGCTTTCGTATAATTGCCATTGTCCATTGACATAATATATCTCCAAATCAATAATAAGAATAATAATAAAATAAAATGAACTGTAATTTCGCTTATGCCTTGGGCCGGCTCTGCGTGTGTGTACTGAGTATATGTATGTGTATATTGCACATTGTCGTCTGTATAAGTCTGTAAGTATGTAATGGTACTGTCTATCAGGGGCGGATTTAGTGAATTGGGGGCCCCAGGCAAATATAGGAATGGGGCCCTATACATTTGCACAAATTTACCTAGATCAACCTTGAGGTTTCTTTTTTGTTGTGATGCTTGCTGCTGCACAATGGTGCCCCAGAGTTGTGTCCAATGTTTCTATGTTTTAATGGGATTCTTTCATTTACATTTATTCATTTAGCAGACACTTTTATTCTTTCATGTTGTAGACCAGGAAATTTATTTGATTTACTGTTGAGATACAAGTTTTAACAAAAAACTAAATAAATTATAAAATGATAAACCTCACAATTGAACCTTTAAACCGTTTTTTTAAAGAAAAGGGCTGAGTCAGAAGTATAAATTATTATATTATTTAAAACGGGTTTATGTGGATTTTCGCTTTGGTCTGAACAAAAACTGCAGACTGGATTATTGAAAATGCACATTCATTATATAATCTGTACTTTATCAGGTAAAATTTAAATTTGTATCTGTTCTAAATGTACCTTAAATTAATACTTTTCAAGTTTTTAATACTCTAATCAACATGGGCATGGACAAATATGGATGCTTTATGCAATATCAGGTAAATGGTTCATGTTTCAGTAAAATAATATATGTGTATTATTAGTGAAACCATAGTTAACATATAACACAGAGCATGAAGACTAGACATGTTTCATATGTCATAGATGTTTTTCAAAGAACTTGTTCATGTCTATTAGACACATGAAAAAGAACATAGAAATACCAGGTTCCTATTACTTCTCTTTCTTTGCACCGAGCGATTTACTGACACAAACCTGTTTATATTTGCACGACAGGGCAGCTCTTCTTCTGAACATACAAAAACTACATTTATTATTTATTACATTTGTTTGCCTCTCTGTGCCACATACTGTATTTTGATGCAGCTAAATTATCAATAAAACAGTTTTCATTAATATATTTTACTGTTTCTGTTGTCAGACAACAGGATGAATATGAAATAGTGATTGAAACATGAACCATTAAGACACCAGCTCTCCTTACAAGATGTTAATCTGCACAAAAATCCTGATAATCGAGCCATCATATGATAAAATCAAATAGGCTACACATAAGATAAAGACAATAGCTGTGCTGTGATTTCGGCTATACTTATAATTACAACATATCTGTGTTTTAACTGAAAAAAAAAACATGCTCGCTGAACAGAGCAGACGCACAGAGAGAGAGAGAGAGAGAGAGAGAGAGGAGTGTGCGCGCGCTGGGAAAGAGACAGCTCGCGCTCGCGCGGCAATCAACGTCAGATGCATAATATTTTAATTTGCTACAAGCAAGATACACAAGAAGCACGTTCAACTCAGACACGCAGACGGTTGTCGTGGTAATAAACACCGTTCGCGTGTCCGCGCTTAATGCGCATCTCGTATATGAAAAGCATTTTAGGGGGCCCTTGGCTTTTGGGGGCCCTAGGCAGTCGCCTACCTTTGCCTAATGGGTAAGACCGCCCCTGCTGTCTATATGTTAATTGTTTCTGCACTGTCTGGAGCACGCTCTCAAGAATTTCACTCATCAAGGCACATGTACAGTGTTCTTGCAGCATGGACAGAACACTTGCAATGCTTATTCTCATAATACTGTTTCTGAAATGTACTGTAATTTGTGACTTGATGCTGTAATATTCAAGCTGTCTGAATATAGATTTATCATGAGTGTTAAATATGTTATGCAGTTCTTGCATAAAGGCTCTAGGGGGCAGTGGGTGAAAAGGTAAGTCAAATTGATATGTGAATACAGAAGTGTGGTAAAAAGAAGTGTTGTTCACGGTCAAGCAGATAAGACTTGGTCGTCTTTCATCAAAAATAATACAGATGTCATTATCTGATGTGTTTCATTTACTAGTATTAAGTGATGATTGATGTGAGAAGAGCCCAGTCTCATGTTTTCATGATATTCAGGTGACAAAAAAGCCAGTAAGAGGTTGGTTATGATGAGGGGGCATTTATTTGGAGTTCAAACATTAATTATTTTTAATAACTCTATTCTAAATGTGCACACCCCTTGTATTATGTTTACAGGTCATCTCTACTGTGACCTGCAGAGACACTGAAATGACAGAAATGAGTCTAAACACACAACCTAAATTTGTATCGCATGTATTATATCATTGTTATATTCTGTTTTTGTATTTTTGGACACAATGCTATTGAAGCCTGGTCAGACTGGTTCATAAATATATAGATTCAGTTTAGTCTCTTTTAGTTTGCAGAGGTGTATCACCTGATTCCATTGTTTGATGTTTTATATTTACTAGCAGAATAGTGTTGCTGTGACTCCATGGATGCTGGAGATATAAACACTGCCACAAATAATAAGAGCCCAGTCCCATTTCTCTACAGATTTCTGCTGCTGAGATACAGTTGGTGTCAGCCTCATTTGGGCCCTCAAAGATCCCCAGTGCATGTAAAGATCCCATTACTATGTCTGTAGGACATTCTGATCATTCAGTCTGTTCCTCTTTTAATTAAGTGGCAGTCACTGGGTTACAATTTACATATCAGAATTCAGCAGTTTTCAGCACACAAGGAAGTAGCAGCAGTCTGGGATTATTGCATTGTCAGCAACAACTCATTGTGGGAGATACTGACTACTAGAACATAAAAAATACTTTTTTTTTTGCAAAGGTTAAGGAAGAGTTCAGGACGCTGCATAGAAGAGCACATATTTTGACTTTACTGGCAAGCTGTTCAGGTTGTTTTCATAAAACCTAGAAGAGAATTTGCATTTGTTTCCACTGATCACATAAATGTAAATTATGATGCAAATGTGTTAAAGGTTAAAGATAAGGACACCATTAGAGTGTTTAGTGGGTAATAATAGAGCTGAACTCACACAGCACTTTAATTTATTCATTCTTGTATTAAATGAACATACAAATACAACTGGAACAATCATGCTGCTCATTTTCATTACACATGTAGATGCTTCTGTGATATTTTAGAAGCTTTCTGGTAAAATATTTTCTGTGTGCTTTTATCATCTTGTGGAACCTGAAAATGAAGGCATTCCCTCTGATCTCTAACTTATGAAGACTACACGATCATAAAATTAAATAAGTAGTAATATATAAAAATTTATGAATAATAAATGAATCATTTTAATTCAGTTCTCAAAACTAAACTCACACAGGTTTAAAACTCAGATAAGATCATTCAATATATATTTGCGGGTCTTTTGAGTTTCATGTCACAACCAGAAAACAGTGGAAAATATCTTACTTCTCTGTGCACCTTTATTCCTGGTTCTTTTGTATTTTTGTTTGTTTGTTTCATTAAACACCTCTCATGAATGGAAAAAAAAAAAAAATGTAGGCTACAATAATCATGAAACTGACGGGACATGTACGGCACTAAACACTTTAGACATCTACATGTAACACTTCAGTTATACCAGTGAACAATGAAGACAAATGTAATTGTTACAGTCATATTTATTCAGTTTTCTGTCTTATTCAGTTTATGTAAATATACAGTACTGTGCATGTGAGTATTCTCACAAAATAAGAAAAAAGTATGACAAAAGCTGTTTAAAAAAGGGTAATCGGTATTGATTTTATTTAGTAAACAGAGGTTAAATAAATAGGTCATGGCATTGTTTTTCAGTCTCTAAAACTTTTCATAGTATATTCTGTAAATTTCTCCATGCTTCACGCCACAGTTCTTATAGTCACATATTTAACATTTTCTGAACCCTCACACATTCCTGCTGTCATTGTGTCTCAATACATTTTATAATCACTGTCAAGTATGTCGAGAATCCAGATCTTCCAGTGACGTCATTCTGACCTGAAAGAGAGAAACAAGAGTCAAACATCCAGCCTTTTCATGAATTTGCCATTCAAATTGTATTCATGTTGGTTTATAGGCATATCGGCATACAGATTTGGTTCTGTGTGTTTCTTTTATGGTTATATTAATCAAATTGAACTCTTTGGCACACACTTGTTTCATTGTTAACGTGAATATTTATCTTCACATTGACATATTATTCATCCAACATATAACATGCAAAAAAGCTAAAAAAGATGCAAAAGAGCATTTTGTATTGCATGTACTCTATCGTTACAGTATATTGTGTTTCTGTATTGTATGAACATAATGACATTGAAAATTGTTTGTAGTGATCAGACTGGTTCTCAAACACATAGATACGTGTCATTGAGTTTGCGTGTCTTCTGATGTTTGATGTTTTACATTCACTAGGCGTAGAGTTACTGTGGTGACACTCAGCTCCAGAATGCTGGTTATATAAACACTGTTAAGCCAAAGTCAAAAGATCCCACACCCATTTCTCTACCAAATTCTGCTGCTGATCGAATGATGCGTTATAGGGAATTAATGAAGAATGAATCAGATTTGGTAAAGGATGTAAAGTTTTAATTCTAACAAAAATAAAATAACATATAAATAAAACTAAATACATTTAAACACAACAGGCAATATGCACAGAGGATACATATTCTTGTAGGAGGCACGAGGAATAATATTTCATCCAATACCGTTTTCATTATCATAGTTGAGGTTGTTTGAAGTATGGGGATCACACGTTTTGTCAGTTTGACCTAAAGCCAACATGTGCACCCATGGGGCTGGACATTCAGAAAATGTAGAAAGTAGGCATATATGAATCTTACTTTCTTCTGCCAAAAAAATGCAATACAACTGTTAGTATTAATTGTGAACATTGTCTTGAGATGTTGAAAAATAAAATTAAGTCATATGTTGTTCGTGTTGTTTTTTATCACATTTTTAAATATGAGTATCCCCTGAGATACGTTGCCAGATTAGGGTATAAAAAAAGGATTATCCTCAATATTGACAATGAATGGTGTCTCAAGGTAAATTGTGCCCCCTGTTCTGGTCATTTCATTATTGTGAAAATCTGAGGTGGTATGGGGTGGTGAGTGTGTGAGGGGTGGGGTGTTTTGAGGGGGTTTGGCGTTCCCCCTTGGTGTTAAGGAGTGGTGAGGGAAATGTAGAAATCACATAAAATACACAGTAATCACAGAAATTACATAAAATGTAAGGGGGAGGCCCTTGATAAAAAAAAATCTCTCTGAGGGGTGGGGTGGGGTGGGGGGTGGATGGGGATTATAAACCGCATCAAGGGGAGCGGATCCCCCTCAGTAGAAATTGCATTCCAGGGCCAGGGGCCCTTAGCAAAGAGCCTTATAGGCCTTCCTGGCCTCTAGGCCCCCTGTACACAGTCCCCTTTCTATTTATTTTGAGTTTAAAAATTGTGCAAATGTTAATATTTGTATGTAAAACTGATAATATTACATTAAGTTGACTACATCTTTGCATTTTTAACAAGATTTTTCTTTTGCAGGGTTTCACAGCTCATTTTATGGTAGAACAGGGGTGTTCAACCCTGCTCCTGGAGGGCCACCATCCTGCAGCGTTTAGCTCCAACCCTGATCAAACACATCTTAAAAATCTGACAAAAGTCTTTAGGATTACATAAATATTATATGTTTTTTTTTTTATTGAGATATATAGATTACATTTATGTAATGTGTATGTGTGTGTGTATAAATACACACACACACACACACACTGCCGTTCAAAAGATTTTTTATTATTTTTTAATGTAATTTATTTCAGTAATGCAAATCAGAATTTTCATCAGCCTTTTTCGCCAGTCTTCACTCTTCAGGGTCACATAATCCTTCAGAAATCATTCCAGTATGTTAATTTATGATCAATGCTGTTCTTTTTAGCTTTCTATTCATCAAAGAATCCTGAACAAAATGTCACAGGTTCCAAAAAATATTAAGCAGTAAAACTGTTTCCAACACTGGTAATAAATCAATATATTAGAATGATTTCTGAAGGATCATGTGACTCCGAAAACTGGAGTAACAGCTGATGAAAATTATGATTTGCATCACTGAATTAAATTATATTTTAAAGTAAATTAATTATGTATTATTCTATAACCTCTGACACTGAAACCTCTGAAAACTCCTCACATGACTGCTACCGACATCTGAACATAACGAAACAAATGCACATTGGCGGATCTTCTGTTCTGCAAAATGTAAACAAATGTAGCCTATATTTTTGCAAGCGTAAATATTGTAAAAATATGAATATTGTGTCTAGAACAGGTCGCGCGCCGCTGCACAGAGCTAACGCAGGTTTGGCGGGTGTTCATTTCATACTCTGTGACAGCTTATTTAATGTATAAATTATACATTGTATTTAATGTATAAGGTACATACAAACTGGTAATGTCATAGTGGTAATGTCATAGTGTCATAGTGGTATCGTGGCCTGTGGAAGAGTAGACAGCACACGCGGTGTTCATCTAATAAAAGATCTTGCATAAATGCATAAATGTAAATGCATTTACAATGTAAATGTAAATGTAAATAGACTATATTCAGTATATGATCCAAAGTAACTAGTAACTAATTAGAGTAGTTTTTTTTTTATCCGATACTTTTTTTACTCTTACTCAAGTAACTATTCAGACGATTACTTTTACTTTTACTTTTACTTGAGTAAATATTTCTAGAAGTACTTTTAATTTTACTTGAGTACAGTTTTTGAGTACTCTAGTCTAACCACCTCTGTTTATGCATTAGTTTAGTTTGGGATTTATGTTCTGCAGGTCTGTTTGTTATGTTGGACTGTGATTTATTATCTTGCGTTAACTTAGTCTTTATTTTACTCTCTCATAGTGACGTTTTTACATTTACTTATGAGTTGTAAACTTTATTTTTGTAAATAAATACTTGATTCATTTTCTCGTTGCCTCCCTCATTTGTCGTGGCTCTGAGCTGGCCGTGACAGTTACTTTTCATCAATTATGTTCACTCATTAACTTCTTGGGCAAGCTCATTTAAGCCAAATCTGCGCAGATTTAGTGCAAATAATGAACTTTTGAGTCATCATGATAAATACAGCCTAATTGTGCAGCATCTGCTCATATCTAGCTTACTTGAACATACCTGACAACTAACGGCACGGCGGCCTATTAGTGTAGGCCTATTTTATTCATTCACCAGACCCAAGCACAAGTTTCACATGAACTGGCTCAGTTAACATTTCTAATATAGCAGTGTAGATCTTATTTGCATTTGAAGTGATATTATAAATCCTGTAAACATATATAGAAGGTATTTGGATTTCTCCGGTTCTCTGCACTGGCGTTTAGCACAACTGGAAATATCTATGCACACACTCGCTAGACCGGAAATCCAAGATGGCGAAGATATGCAACTAGCCCATTGCACCGTGAGGAGGCGAGGATCGAGGAGTGAGGAGGCTTCCTGAGGAGTCATGAGCGAGGATACACAGGTGTATCCTATGCGGAAGTCTTTTTCGGCGAAAAAACTGACACATAAATTCTCCTCCCCCTTCACATCTGTTGTAATAATTTACATTTATATTTATATTTTACCTTTGCAGTTTAAATAAACCACACATGTCATATTTCAACAGGGCGTCTTGCTTTATTAATATTTATTATGAATGCCTTAAATAACGAACTATAACAATATAAGGGCAGATCCCTTTAGCGCAACTGATGACGCTTTATGAGATGCTTGAGTGGTCAAGAATATTCCAATGTTCATCCTTTGATTCCTTCACCCTCATTTCCTTTCCTTGCATCCTTCCCTTATATGCTAAGCGGGGTGGAGCTAAGACGCGAGGAAAGGAAACAAATAAAGAAAGTATTTCTTAACACAAATAAGAAATGAGAAGCACCTGAAGAGTCGAAAAACGACTGAAGACTCACACCGTGTCTACACCGGACGTGAGCTCTGCAACAAAATACAAGAACCCATTCTGATCATCAGTGACGCTTTCTGATGCGGTGCGACACGACAAATCAGTAAACTTATGCCTCATTCTGTTTATGACGTACTGACACAAAGTTCAAATGATTTGCAACACCTGCTTTGCCACATTCAGTGTGGTCAGCCTGAAGCTGTTTGTTTATTTTGGTAATTTTGTTATTTTTTATGTAGGCCTACTTATTTATCTTTTGCTAGTAGAAGTTGGCCAGAATGGCCGGTAACTTAAAGATTTAGTAGGCGAATTGGCTGGTGAGTAGAAAAGTTCAATTCAAACCCTGTATATGTATGTATATTAAATGCATGTATATTAAATATTTCTCACAATTAAAATAAAACTTGACCAAAAAAAAGTCTTAAGTAGTTTTTAAATGTAGTCTCCTGCTCACCGCTATAGATTTTTATTTTTTTATTTTTTGATAGCTATGACAGCTTCCGCTACAGAGAACACGGAAACGTATGTGCGTTCAGCTTGAAGAGGCACTGCACACCGGTCAGCGTACCAAAACACCGCGAGAGCTATACAGAGCGCAGACCACTTCGTATGCTTTTGAATAGCTCTCGCGGTAGTTGATGATGCCATAATCCGATTGGTCTGCGAAACAACACATTTACTTTCAGTTTTCTTATAAGTAACGTTAGCATTTCAGAAATATTATGCGAAATATACATTAATTATATCGGGGCACCATGATCATCGGGTATGTTTATGTTTTTAGTGATATTATATTTCAACAAAACGATTTGTACTTCCCACATATTTCTCTTCAGGTCTGCTGCGATACTTGCAAGAAGTGTTAAAATTTGCGGACTCGCATTTGCATTTGACCTGGTTTGTTGTGCTCACTTAAACTAGCATTACGAACAACTAGCAGTAGCAAACATTTTCAGTGTCATTAATGCATTATTCATGGTTTGGTTTATTAACGAGTTACAGGTTAATAATCAAAGAAATAGCTGTAAATATTATTTAGATTTAGCCATTAGCATTAGCATGTTGGATTGCCTTTGTGTCCAGATGCATGTGCAGTTTAGTCAGATTGACCGAGTAAAGTGTATTCAAGATATTAAAGATTTTACCAGAAGGGGAGGATGAGTGAAGATGCTCCCTTAAAAACAAGTACATTTACTGCTGAATCATGTTCAGAGTTTAGCATAATAATACAACATTCAGGAGGCTATTAATAACAGAAATAGTAAAGTTTTAAGTTTAAATTTGATGCATTTTGACAATTTAGTGACAATTGGCAAATTAAATCCAGTTCAAATCTGAATCCCATTTAATGTTTATTTTATATATACAGTGCACAGCATAAATGAGTACACCCCCTCTGAATAAATATAAAATATGTATTTTCTTAATGATCACAAATATAATTCATGGAAAGATGGCAAAATTGAAATGTATTAAACATATACTTAATATAAACGACAAAATATATGCCAACATTTTCTGTAAGATAAGTAAATTAGCCAATTTAGTTTAAATGAAGGACTGCAGAAATGAGTACACCCTAGAATTAATTCAGCAAATGTATAATATTCTAGAACTTAGTATGTCCTCCAGAACTTTAAGTATACTGCTCTGACCCTTCTTGGCATTGAGTGTACAAGTTCATGACAAATCTTCACATCTGTCCTGTTTAACTCCTGGAGGACGACCTCCTTAAATGCTCTGGTCTTTAATGGCAAGTTTTGCTCAGCTCGTCTCTACAGAATCCCCCACAGCTGCTCAAGAGCGTTAAGACTGAGTGAAATACATGTCCACTGAAGGATTTTCACCTTGGGAGAATGAATATCTTCATTGTCATGCTGAAAAAATGCCCAATAATGCAGGGAATGAGGGGAGGGTAGCATCTTCTGTTTCAAGTTTTTGTATTCCATCACACAGTAGTGTGTGAATTCATGACAGCGTTGATAAAGCACAACTCCCTCACACCTTCGGCACTCATTCATCCCTATACAAGAGCTTTAATAGCACTGAACGTCACTGTGGGTACCAAACACTTCTCACTGTACTCCTCCTCTAGCAACACCAGAACATTTTGGATACTTTTGGATCTGAAATGATTGACTTGGTCTCTTGAGACCAGAGTATGGATTCCCAGAAGTCTCTATTTTGTAGATATTTGGGTCTTGGAAGAGGTTAAATTAGTTTATTTTGCTTTGGCTACAGTAGGCAATTCTAGTGGTGACAACAACCATGCATGTCACTTCTGCAGGCTGCGTCATACTCTGTGAGATAAAGTGTCACTCTTTTCATAGCTTTTGCCGGCTCTGAGACACTTGCATGTTATTTCTCCTGCTCTTTTTCTAGCAAAAATTCACTCATCACTAAATGAAAACTTAAAGTAAAGACCTGATTATTTCAGGAGCCTTGTCTCAAGTCCATTGTTTTTGAATGTTGGTGCTACTTCTGCTATATTTTGACACTTAAAAAAATAATTTGGTATTCCTCTTGTACCATTGTCCTCTTTTATGCTAAGAAATAAGTCACCTAGTAGTTCTCTCCCAACTGGTTTCACTGCTGCCAGCATTAAGTCCGAGTATGATTCAGTGGACTATGTAACACTTTTAATTGCCAGGAAATTACTGGTCTTTAAAAGTTTTGGTTCAATATACTCACCTGTTGATCAAAAATAGCCTTAAACATTTGTTTTAGTAACTTTCAGGAGGGTGTACTCATTTTTGCAACACAACATTTTATCACTTTGATAAGAAAATCTTATTTTGCTGAATAATTTTGACATTCTTCTTTGGTAGTTGATCAAGCAGGCTTGTTGGAACATTATATCTCCAAAGAACCCTAACATGTCATCTAAGTAAAGAGTATTTGCTGAATTTGTTAAGTATTAGAGGGGGTGTACTCATTTATGCTGTGCACTGTATTTATTTATTTATTTATTTTTTGAAAGGAAGATTTTCATAATAGCAATAGACTTTTCTTTAAAATGATTGATATAATAACTATTTATAATAAATAATTAATGTAATAAAAACACCATGCCCCAGTTGTGAGCGGGGCATCTCACCCCAATTCTATCAATTTTCCACATCAAAATAAAAATAATATCGAAATATTAAAATACATTTTATTAAGGGGATAACCATTTGATAAATGTGTTAAGATTTAGTGAAGTCTATGCAGGGTTTCATTACTTTAAAAATGGAATGTAATTTCAGTGACAAACAGTTTGTCCACACTGAATATGACAGTGTCACATGACACAATCACAGTTTCGCCTTAGTCTTAAAAAAACTATTAAAATTAGCTTTATAAATATGTAGATACCATGTTTGTGGTAAAGAGAAATATTAATGGTCTGTGGGGCATCTTAATTAGGTGTGTTATGTGAGAATCAATGCTGCTTTCATGTGTTATCGGAATTATCGTAAATACAAGTTTCCTTGTCAGAAATTGGACTTGAACAGCATCACAAGTCGTATTTACAACTGGGAAACTCCAAGATAATTTTGATAGCCAAGTTTGTGAGTTGAGCCAAAAACTTTAAACATGGCAGAGTAGAGAAATATAGCTGTAGTACTGTAAAGTTTTATTAATTTCCCCCACAAAATCTACATTGCTTTCTTCTGTCGTTACAGTCATGAATATTTATGTATAAATAACCATTTGATGCATATCTTATGTTTTTAAGATATGCATCAAACAAAGCACTTGAACACGATAAACTCATAATTACAACTTCAGAAGTGGGAAAAGGGAAGTTTCGGATAGCACGTGAAGGCAGCACAAACACATGACCTTGGCATTTGTCTCACTTTAAATTCAAATCAGTTAGTCTTGAATGTAGACCAGCATCCAACTTCATTACTGTTCTTTAATTGTATAAAAACATATTATTATTTTAAGCCTGGGGTGTAAATTCAGTTCCTGGAGGGCAACAGCCCTAGAGTTTAGATTTAACCCTAATCAAACACATCTCGGACCTGTACCATGATGGTAGTTGAACAAATTCAGAATTACAGGATTGGTTTCGAGTTGACAAAACCAAACCACTCCAATCTTTGTTGGTACCATGATGCTGATCATCAACTTTCTTTGTCAACTCAGGCTTTGATCCTGAGTTTGTGGAGCGCGTGCACATGTGTGACACATGTGTGTCGAGCAGCCAATCACATGCCTCACAGAGCAAGTGTGATTCATTTCTCGCGACAGAGCCAGCAAGATCTAAATCTGTTTTGCTAAAGGTTAAGAGATTGAAGAATATGAGGAATTTAAAGGGGTGGTTAACTGTTTTTGTTCTAGGCTTGATTGTGTTTATGGGGTGCAGTCAAACTTGTTCATGCTTCGTTTTTTAAAAAAAAACGCTTTATTTTTCACATAATTTACCTTTATTCTACACCGCTCTATCCCTTCTCTGATAAACGCCCCGATTATTTCCTGGTTTTATGAAGCCCCTCCCTCAGAAATACGCGATGGGCTCAGATTGGTTAGCTGGCCCAGTGTGTTGTGATTGGCTAAACTGCCTAAAGTGCGCGTCTAAACGTCCCGCCCCTCAGCTCAGCGGCATGTGCTCCAGTTGTATTGTAAACAATGACATAGCCAATATTGCTTATCAATTTGACCCCGATTGAGACGCAGAGAATATTATTGAAGAGGATCGTGCAGAACCTGTGCAAGCACGGCTCTTAATGGTATGTTCCTTTTGTTTGTTGTTGGTTCGTACTTTTAGACACGCTGTTATTTTTAAGTGTTACTGCTTCTGTTAGCTTTTAATATACGGTTTTATCCTGATGAAAGCTTTAATACAGCACAGCAACCGCATGCACATCCATGTATAACGCTTCTCATAGCTATGTGAAAATAAGTGTATAATTGGAACAGTTTGTTGGAGCTGAGCTGACGATCTGAATGAGAGAGAGAGAGATGCAGAGCGTGTGCAGAGGTGATGCGCAGGGCCGGATTTACTCATAGGCATTCTAGGCACCTGCCTATGCTTGCGCGTCCAGGGGGGGCCAAAACAAATTGAAGAAATATATAATATTTTTGTTATATTGGATATCTACCACAGTAAAAGAACCAAAACCCCAGAAGACATTGAGCAAATAAATATAACAAACAACGGGGTAAAAATGACAAATTATTTCCATGTCTTCCACCTTTTTTATGTACGGAAATCACGCTTTCTTTCTCCCGTTCTCTCTCAGTACAGACACGTACTCACACACACACGCGGAGACGCGAACAGAAACTTGTTGTCAGTGCTGCGGCTGCCCCGCGAATTTAGCAATAAAATAGTTTCGCAGCTGAAAAGCTACATGACATTTCTCAGTAGCGAGGTTCTTGAAGCAGTTCAACTTAAAGATTCGTAGAGATGCAGCTGCTGCTGAATACTGGAGAGATGCACAGACGCTGGTATTCACACGCACTTAATCTCTCTCTCTCTCTCTCTCTCTCTCTCTCTCTCTCTCGCTTTCTCTAATAACTGCGTTAGACTGCATTAATAACTGCATTAGCCTGCATATCAATGGTTTAAGCCTCTGTTATTAGCTCTAAAATGACATTTTGAAATAAGCAACGGAAGGTTTGGGATGAGGTGCGTAAAAAATTAGCTAGTTCAACACACAAGATTTCAGGACGGAAACATGACAAATGTCTTGAAACAAATAATCTGAACAATTGATGTGTGATTGTGACTCTAGGCCGTTAAAATACTTAGATAAATAATGCACTGCTGTCCGAAGTGGTAATGTGGCCATGACGCCGTGCCTTAATAGAATGTTTTTTCTCACTTCTCAAACAAATTAAAAATTTCATTCGATATTCATTGGCTGAAAGCAAGCGCTTATTCTGATAGAAAATACTGTAAAGGTTTCCAATGATTAAGAAATATTTTTGTTTGCTTGGATGGTAATATTAGGCCTATTATATTAATAGGGAAGGGGGGCCCAAAAATTAGTTTTGCCTATGTCACGAAAAGAGGTAAGTCCGCCCCTGGTGACGCGAGTAACAGTATTAAGAAACGCTGCTTTAGAACACATGATTTTGAAACTTGTGAATCCATTAGTATCGTTAGAAGACAGAATTGCGATTCATATATGAATAGATTTTTACGTGCACCCCTAGTTTTCTCTTCCACTTCTCTAAAGCAGCACAACATGGCCTCGCCACCTTTGCTGCGTGTTCCCGGGGGCGGGGTTTATCTGGGTTCCTGACGTAACGGACCCGGGAAGTAACTCGTTGTAGTTCCTACGAACCGTATATTTGTAGGCATTAAACTGCCAGAATTTTAAAAGACGATAGCTCCGTTTGCATTGACCTTTCAGCTTCGTTACTTTGCAGATATTGTTTATGCTCAAACAGCAACATTACACACTAACTAACATTAAAAAGTGAAATCACAATCAACCACCCCTTAAAATGCATTTACACTGAAGAAAGTACTTGTCCATGAAAGAGGACAAATAAAAGACATTATCTTACTTTATCAGTGCAGTCACAAGTGAAACTTGTGAAGTTAGTTTATAGTTATATATATATATATATATATATATATATATATATATATATACTGTATATATATATGGAGAGAGAGAGAGAGATATTGTATATTATTATATTATAATAATTTAATGTTTATAATTATAATCACATTATAGATGTTATTAGGTGCACTCATGGCCTAATGGTTAGAGAGTCGGACTCGTAACCCAAAGGTTGCGAGTTCGAGTCTCAGGTCCGGCAGGAATTTTCGTGGGGGGAGTGAATGTACAGCGCTCTCTCTCCACCTTCAATACCACGACTGAGGTGCCCTTGAGCAAGGCACCGAACCCCCAACTGCTCCCCAGGTGCCGCAGCATAAATGGCTGCCCACTGCTCCGGGTGTGTGTTCACGGTGTGTGTTCACTGCTGTGTCTGTGCACTTAGGATGGGTTAAATGCAGAGCACAAATTCCGAGTATGGGTCACCATACAGGGCTCTAGACTGCGACCATTTTTTGAGAGTGTGCGAGTAAAAAATTGACGTGGTCGCACTTGTGCGAGTGCAATGCTGCTAAAAGCCAAGCTACTTTCATGGTACCTAAAACCACGGATTGGTGCAAACTAAACTGAATCTTTCCTGGCTAGCCAGCTAATCTGTTTTCATGGTACAGGCTAGGGCTGCACGATATTTTGCATGCAATAGTCATGCGCATCTCGTCAGTAAAGACGGTTCTGTGATTAGCCGTAAATCTCCATCACCTGCTTTCAAATGGAGCGGCATTTAATACACAGAGCCGTAGTTCACTGACAAGCTACGCAATTCGCGCTCAGAATCGCAGATGAATCACATGCGATAGTGAACGTGATATTGCGTAGCTTGTCAGTGACTACGTTTACATGGACATCAGTAATCTAATTATTTGCCTTATTCTGAATAAGACAATATTATGATTAAGGTGTTTACATGAGTTGCTTTTAGAATAATCCTTTTATGTTCCCGTTTTACATGTTATAGTACATAGATCGATTAATGGCATGCGTCATTACGTCACCACGCGATGCCATCCGACATCCAACCCAGAATTTCACGTATAAACATAGTTCGTTTCGTGATGATGCCATATACAGTTTTGGGTGTTTCATTTTTAATTTTATTAAAAAAAAGAAAGCTTCAAGTGCAGTTAATTATTTGTACGTGCATACAGACGACGGCGGAGTTGAAGATCTTTTATTTGCCGTCAAACGGTTGATCACTGTGTGTGTATCGGTCGCAAAATGCGGCAAAAAGTCCTACACGACGGTAATAGTTTGATTAAGGTGTTTACATGTCTGTACTGCACTTCAGTAATGCGACTAAAATAGGAATAGTCCACATGTCTTAATTCGATTTGTGTTTACTTCGATTATGACTTTAGCTGGATTAAGGTAATCAAAAATCTCTGTTTACATGGTAGATTCTTAATCAGAGTATTGTCTTAATCGTATTAAAATCGGAGTATTGATGTCATGTAAACGTAGTCAGTGATATACGGCTCTGTGTATTAAATGCGGCTCCATTTGAAAACAGATGATGGAGATTTACGGCTAATCACAGAACTGTCTTTACTGACGAGATGCGCCTGACTATCGCATGCAATATATCGTGCAGCCCTAGTACAGGCCCCTGATCCAGCTAATCAAGTCCTTCTGGCTATTTGAAAACTACATGGTATGTGTGTTGGAGCAGGGTTGGAACTAAACCGATGTGCGTTAATATGGGCAGTCACTTCCCATCATGCTTTTAATGTTGTGATAGTTGACGTCATAGCATGTCAGAGAGCATTTCTAACTGTCATTACCACTGGTGATCAGTTCTGCTTATCCCAAACAATGTCATGATCTACTAGTTGAGATAAAGGAAGTTAAAGGAACTTGTTTTTGTCTGTTTCTGCAGTTGGTGCTTCATCTGTATGTTTGCTGTTCTGATAAATAAAGGTGAGCACAAAACAAACTACATTTCAAAGTTAAATTTATGACACGTGTATAAATGTCAGACTGTGTTTTTACAAGTAAAGTTTGTGTGATTTCAGTCTCTCTGCAGGTCACAGTAGAGGCTGTTATTGGTGGTTCTGTTGTCCTGCCGTGTTCTTCAACTGAACACCATCTTCAAGACATTGATGTGTTTTGGAGACACAATGGCAGTGAGACTATTTATGATTTAATTAGGGGTAAGGATTCAGTAGCGGGACAGAACCCACGGTACAAGAACAGAGCTAAAACTTTCCCTGATGAGTATCTGAGAGGAAACTTTTCTATCAAGCTCATCAATCTTCAACACACTGATGCGGGAGAGTTCATCTGCTTCATCACACACTCATCTGATTCTAAACAGGAGACCGTATGGCTGATCATTAACGGTGTGTAAAAATAGTTATGTTTGACGTTTTAAAGGTGTAGTGTGTAACAGTGGCGTAGTCAGAATTTTTATTTGGGGGGGGGCATCTTAAAATGAGGGGGCCACTCTATATTACATGTAGGCTATAAAGTCAATATTAAATGTGCACATTTTCAAGTGTTTGTGCGGCGTGTGGAAGCGGAATAGCAACGTGCTTAGACTGCATGAAAGTTAAAGCCTGGTTTATACTCGCGTCCACGAGCACACAGCTCAAGTTATTGCCAGAGGAATACTCGGGACTGATTAAATTTTATTTTTAATATTATTTTGTTTATTTTTTCACTATATTTATTGTGATTAACCTTCCGTTCTTGTTCACAGTATAATAACATTCAATCATTGCACGCAATCACAGAGAATATAACTCGATTAAGATGATCAAACTTATTTTTAATTATCGTCTATGGGCTGGAAATATTTCTTTATTTAAATCATAAAGTCAGCGCATGAAAATGTGAGCATTATATTTAATACAACAAGTTTGCCCTAAACCTTTAATTTAATCCTTCTATACACAGCCTTTGGTCGTAAATACTTATTTTAAGCTTTGGCTAATTCTAATGCTTTTTAATGTGATATGTTGTTTGTGTAGTTTTGTGTAGTCTTCTTGCTGTTCTGTAATGAAATAAGGTGATCAGAGAGTGAAGCCTATTCACATACAGTATGGCTCGTGCGCTTCTGTTTAAGTTACGAAATACGCATCGAGATATCTTGACAACATATTCCTCAGTTTCATAATACTCAATTAATTGTTGTAAACTGAGATCGGTGTCTTTAGAAGACGTATCTGTGCTGAATTCTACATAAATAATCCACAACAATGCCGTGCTGTGGGCACAGCCATTGATAGAGGCTGCAGCGGAAGTTCTTTTAGGGGCTGTTCACATATCGTGTCTTTTTGCGCGCTCAAGTCCGTTATTTCAAATGTACACCTGTGGCAGGCACTCATTTTTTCCAGGCGCGTCCGCACCGCATCGACATATTCCCTGCTTTCCATTCGGAAGGGCTCATCCCTATGCCCTAATCCCTTCAAAGGGTTTACCCTCCGGAGTGAGAGCTTTGAAGGGTGTAGAGGACCAAACAACTGTTTCTTGAAGTGACCTTCTGCATCATCCTCCCGTGCCCACACTGAGGCGCTGTCATCATGGAAAGAATCTGCGCAAAGGATCATGGGAGCCCAAAGTGACCATCAGTTGTACCCTTCGAAATCCTTCATTCCGAAGAGCCCTTTGAAGTGGCCAGTTTTGAGCACTTCGGTTTGGAACGACCCTTCAATATGGCGGCCATCATTGTTTTCACTCCGAAGTGCCCTTCGGAGGGCGATATATCCCGTTTGGAATGCACCGAAAAACTTAAAGGTCCCCTGAAGTGCTTTGAAACACGCAGCGTTATTCTATGTGGTGATGTCATTTCAACTGAAACAGGATGACAGGGCGTGACATATCGAGCAGCTCCGCCCCTTTTTTAAAATAGCAAATAGCGTTTTGTTTATATCTGCTCGGGTAAGAGCCGTACTAGAGCTCAGTAAAGCCGCATTTGACAGCCATAGTCTAATAGATTACCCCCTAGATTCAATATGAAACTCTTAGTAAAACAACAAAAAAAGTGGTCATAATCATGCTGGCTGTGTAGTTTTAAAAGTGTTTAATGCCGACTCGGGCATATGATCCACTGTGTGCGATCGCGTCTCTGGACTGGAGCCAAAGTCCGGCTTAGACTGTGAGCGCTGCCGGTTGGTGTGACAACGTGAAACCAGACCTCATTTGCCCCAATCGAAAGCATATTTACACTGTCTGAATCGTTCCTAATCGCCTACATTGTGTACTACGTGCCATTCACTGTACAGGAAATACTACACTATGATCAAATGACTGATCTCAGCCACAGCTTCAGCGTCTGTTTATAGTGTAGGGGGCGGGCATTTTGCGTTCCAGAGAGCATTTGATTGAACAGAAAGTTTGATGAGAAGATGAAGTACGATGTGACGTCAAAAAAACATTGAGCCGTTTTGCCGTTTTAGCTTTGAATGCTTATATCTTCCTTAAGACTAACATATTGATACTAACACCAAAAAAAACCCATCAATTTTGATTTCATGGGACCTTTAATTTTTCAGAATGTTTAATTGCATTGCAGGTCATGTGACAAGAACCAACCAATCAACTTCATCCTTTCCCGTAACAACATTGAAAGCTCAGCCGAGATGGAGGAACAGCTGATCATAGCTGTACAGGGATAGCCATTTTAAATAAATTTAGTAGCAGAGCGCAAGCGATCTTTAGTGCTGGTAATCCATTTATCCTTTGCTGAAACTTCTGCGTCTTCATGGAGAACACGGGTCTAGGTTGCTTAGCAACGGCAGATGCCACGGGAGCGCAAGCATAGCGTGCAAGCTACAGAGCGCTTTGAAAGAAGGAGAAAGCGACGCGCCTAGCGTTTTCCACGCGTTTTTAGGGGTGACATGGGAACGGCCCTGTGCTACTATTTGAATCTAACACTTTTCGAACGCAGAAGTGTGATAAAGGCTTAAAAGTTTTTTTTTTAAGCCATCAGAAATCTGACGGGGCCGGACATGTAAATGAGGCCCAGGCCCCCTCGTGGCTATGCCACTGGTATGTATTATTGACAGCTAGCGGCTGAAATGGGTAGTTCAAATTAAAAATATTGGAGAAGATGATTTCTCCCGCCCCCTCCTTCTCAGACTTGACGCTCATGTGGGTTGCCAGATTGGGGACACATGACAGGAACGAGTGCAATTATAGAAGGCAACGAGCCTTACACTGTATGTTGATGTCAAAAAGCTGTGTGGTCAAATAGCTTTTAGATGGATGCAGAGGCATTGTAGATCAGGTAGAATCTGCGGTCTCTGACCCTGTTCATTTACTCGATTCTATGGCTGCCATATGATTTGCTTTCTTCCAACTGGCAATCTGGGGTGTCGAAATACTCTGGCGTTGGCGTGACTCTTTCCATTAAGGGCAAATAGTGATATACAATGCTGCTTGAATGTTTGTGAACCCTTTGGAATTGTCTATAATTCTGCAAAAATAACTCAAAACATCATCAGATTTTCATGCAAGTCCTGAAAGTAGAGAACCAAATCAAACAAATGAGATTAAAATATACACTTTGTCATTTATTTATTCAGGAAATTATCTAATAATATATATTTGTCAGCGGCAAATGTGTGTGAATCTCTAGGATTGGCGTTTAATTTGAAGGTGAAATTTGAGTTCATCTGTCCAAATGTGTTTTCATTCAGTGGAATGACTATCAGGTGTCAGTGTGTACCCTGTTTTATTTTGATAACAGGGATCTATCAAAGTCTGATCATGTTTGTAGGAGTGAATCATGGCACGGACAAAGGAGATCTCTGAGGACCTCAGAAAAAGCATTGCACATCAGACTGGAAAATGTTACAAAACCATCTCTAAAGAGTTTGGACTCCACAAATCCACAGTCAAATGAAGGAAAGTCAAGACCACTGTTACCCTCCCCAGGAGTGGTCGACCAACAAAGATCACTCCAAAATCAAGACTTATAATAGTCCATGAGGTCGCAAAGGACCCCAGGGTAACTTCTAAGCAACTAAAGGCCTTTCTCACATGGCTAATATTACTGTTCTTGAGTCCACCATCACCAACAATCATGGTGTGCATGGCAGAGACACAAGGAGAAAGCCAAAGAGAAAAAAATAAAAAAACATTGCTGTCCATCTCCAGTTTGATAAAGATCATGTGGACAAGCCAGAGGGCTACTGGAGAAATGTTTTGTGGACAGATGAGACCAAAATAGAACTTTGTGGTTTAAATGAGAACCGTTGTGTTTGGAGAAAAGAAGACAGTGCATTCCAGAATAAGAATCTGTGAAATATGGTGGGTGTAGTATCATGGTTTGGGCCTGTTTTGCTGCATCTGGGCCAGGATGACTTGCCATCATTGATGGAACAATGAAATCTGACACCAAGCACACAAGTTGTTCAACCAAAGAATGGTTAAAGAAGAACAAAGTTAATGTTGTGGAATGGCCGAGTCAAAGTTTGGACCTGAAATGCAAATGAAATGTTGTGGAAGGACCTGAAGCAGGCAGTTTATAGGAGGAAACCCATCAACATCACAGAGTAGAAGCAGTTCTGTACTGAGGAATGGGCTGAAATTCCTACAAGCTGCTGTGCAGGAGTGATCAGCAGTTACAAGAGAGCAAAAAGCAAAGATTCACATACTTTTACCACTCACATATGTATCATTGGTTAATTTTTCTTAATTAATAAATGACAAAGCATATATATTTTGTCTCCTTTGTTTGATTGAATTCTCTTTGTCTACTTTCAGGACTGAGAATCTGATGATGTTTTGTGTTATTTTTATGCACAAATATAGAAAATTCACAAATCACAAACTTTCAAGCAGCACTGTATTCTGGACACAGTATGTGCAAATAACAGTAAGCGGTATTTATTTAGCAGTAGGCTGTGTGTAAATAGTAGTTAGGTGGCAGACATTTGCACCTCAATATTGTATAAAACATGCAATAATAACATATTAACATATTTAGTGTAAATTATAATATTTATTGAAATTAATAAATGGATGCTACTTCATTGGGATAACCCATAACCAATAAAGACTTTATTATTAAATACCCATGAGGCACTTTATTTCCATTTTTCAAATATTTTCTTAATTTTTATTGAAAATAAATGCCTTTACGATCTGATATGTGATGGGAAAAGAAGAATAAGTCCGGCAAATGGCAGCTTCAAACTTCTGGTTGTTCACATCAGTCACCACAACAGTCATCACTTCGCATCTTACTCCCTGCAACGCTGCTGTTGATGAATAGGCATCTTTTGTAATGTTTATCCCAAAATGACACTGGTGAGCGGAGGTAGTGTGCATAGCCTATGCCAACAAGACAGGCTATTTGCACTAATTTGCAGTGTACATAGACACTCCAAAATACTGTTGGGTAAAGTGGCAGTGGGCAGGGTCACACATACCAAAAAAGAACAGACATTCCGACATGGAACACGCATTGCAAAGTAGGATAACTGGCTCTAGCTTTGTTTTCAGAAAAACAAGTATGTTAACTTTGCATGTTTTCTAAATATCTGCAAACATATTTGTATGCTTTAGTAGTCAGTCAAAAAATGACATGTAGCACCTTTAAAATAAAAACAGCCTGAGTTCTATTCTGAATGCTGCTGTATACAGTATTAATTATAGACACATCTGTTGTCTTTATCACAGTGCAGTAATGTTATTGTTTTTTCCCCCTGAACTTTTGTTGCAGAATCAACAGTAGAAAAAGCAAGCAATTCTACTCAAGCAAACCAAGAACCAGAAACAAAAGCACACCGATTCTATCTATCAATAATCTGTGTTGGCATTTTTTTATCTTTAATATTTTTTTTGTTTTTAAGAATCTGTTGTATTTCATTTGAGAAAAAGACCTCAAGCTCCCATATAGAAGGAAACAGCATCTGAGCAGCCTGTATTTTCCAAACCCATGTTAAAAAATAAGTGTTCACATCAGAAGCATGTGCACATGCACTGCTTATTCTTATTGTATAACAGAATGAGATCTTGAAACACTGAAATGGGAACAATTTTGCTGTCAATTCTGTCAATATTCTGTACTGCAAGTGTTTTTGCCTGAATAAATTCTTTATGTATTTCTTATTTGTTAATATTGGAACTGCACATCATTTAAAAAACTCTGATTTATTATTTCCTGATAATGCATCAGCCAATTTAATGAATTATATTTGCACATAGTCTGCTCAAGATAAAGCATGGTGTTCATGCTTATAATTGAGATTGTTATACGGCTCTGTAGACTGTTGTCAGAAGATTAAAATGATTTAGTTTATTTGCTGTACTATGATATGCTCTACTAAAAAGGAAGCCTCTTTATTTGGCCAATTTTACGGAGTCTTTCCAGGAGAGGAAAGTTTTCTTGTGAATTTTAAAGATCGATTGTTAAACAATTTAATCTTTTTGTTTTGCAAGAATTATGAAAGCTGCATTTACTCAAGGTATCATGATACTGCTCTCAAACCCAACATATCTTCCTAATAATAATTATAACATTTAAAAGTTTTTAGTTTCTTAAGCATGAACAAGATTCTGTAATAGGTCCCAGTCTTTTCGTTTGTCGGGCACATTTCTAATATTTATAATAATAGATGTTGTTACTTTGTCAGATTTGATTTCAGATGAAACCTTTGTTTTGTTTTCAGACCTTTGTAAAGCATTTTAGTCTTTTACACATTTATTTATTTACCGTACGTATACAAAAAAGCACAGTGAATGATAAAGTGACTTATCTAGATATGATGTAATTTCTAAGAATGTGCAGTATAGATGCTTTGACAACTAAAAGAACAGAAACTAAAGAATTTGCTTTCTAAACACGTGAGACTCTTGTCTGGTGTATTCTACTTCTCTTTGTTGATGTTCAGATTTACATTACATTGCAAAATCTGTAGTTGTGTAAAGACAGTCTTAATTATCTCAGATTTCTTCTATTAATAATACATTTAAAATAATTTTATCAAACAATGCGATTTGATGCAACTGTAAAAAATTTAATTTATCGCCATAACTGAGCTAAGAACAATATAATTTTGGTTAGACAATTATTTTATTATGATTTAATTATAATTAATAAAATAATTAATTGCTGTCCTACAAGAAAGTTCTCACATAGGTTTATTTCTGATGACAACTAATATGATCTAAACACTGAACATTTATATAATTTGGTTAGTAATGTGAATAGAGAAATATAGAAAAGAGTCTGTTATCTCTATGTTAATCTATATATTATTAAAGAAGTGTTGGATGTTACCTAATCTCAATCTATTGAAAAGGGCATCACTGAATCAAATAATGAGTAAATGTGCTCAGACTTACATGAGTATCTCAGTGAAGCCTCCTTTCGTAGCTCATCTGGAAAAACACTGTATTTTGGATCCTGATCCTCAAGTGGATCATTTCTCTGAACGATGTTTTATGTATTCTTGCCGTCTCTCAATACACTGTCATAACTTGACTTCAGGTTACTGTTACTGTGCAGGCAGCACAAGAATGCCGCTTTTCCTGTTACAACCTCATTCATAAGCTGCAGCAAAACCGAAAGGAAAAGAGAAAAAAAAAAAACATAGTCTGGAGTTTCCATGTATTTGCCTTTCAAATTTTGTTTATTAACTATACCAACAGATAAAATATATTATATATTATAATAACACTATATATATATTTAACTATAACTAGTTTATTAGACATTAAAATATAACTTGTTACTAGACAAGCTGTCAGTCTGTGTTAGTGGTGGGGATTTTTCCAAGATTTCATTGCAGGTTACATTGTTACACCAGTAGGTGGCAGCAAGGGACCATCTTTATGAGTGGGTGAGTCTGTCAGTCAGTTGCTGACACCAGTAATGTGAAACTTTAAATTTAGCTTGAAATAGCTTGTGGTATTCTTTTCTTCCTTGTTGTGACATATAGTAAAATGGCTTCTTAAAAAAAAAAAAAATGTAGGGTGTAACTTCATGTTGTCCATCGGGAGTTGATCACTGTCCCAGTGTTCATACTATCCATCCTAAATTGTATAGAATAGTGTGTCCCAAAGCAGAGTATGGTGAAAAGAGTAAGTGAAAAGTCCCGGATGTTATACTATTTCTAGTCTCAGCCTCAGACGTCACGTCCACGGACCGTTGGCTAAACGTCTGATGCATATGGCACACTTATCTGGAAACACTTCAGGAGCGTCGAAGTCATCGTCAGATTGGTTGAATTATACAGGATTTCCGGGAGACGTGTGTGTCGCGTTCTTCAACGTTCCCCCTGGAAACAAAGATGCCGTGGAGCTAAACCCCCTCACGAAAGAAGAAAGTCGTCGTGTTTACAAATGTGACGACGAGCGCTTATCAGGATCAACTACACGCTGGATTTTCAAAAGTATGTGAAATATTTAAAGTTTGCGGCATAGAATCTTTAAAATAGGTCCGAGAGTTTCACACCGGTCTGGTATTGTGGTGACATTTCCACGCACCGAAACGTGATGCTGAACAAAACGAACTATGATTGGTTGTTTGACATGTCGGTCAAATGGCCTCATGGGCGGGACTTGGCCAATAAATGCTGCCATCTATTCCAGACTATACTATTTCAGGCAGATTTTTGAAGTGTGGATCCGTGTACATTCTAATGGCTTATATCAGCCACAATCTTTTTCGAACTACAAACACGAATAAAAACTACAAACATGGCGGATGTGCACACCCAACGGTTAAGTAGAGAGTTTTAGATAAAGGGGTTTGAGTTGCTAAAATTAAATATTTAACCAAGTAAAAAATACAAACCCGATTCCAAAAAAGTTGGGACATTGTACAATTTGTGAATAAAAACAGAATGCAATGATGTGGAAGTTTCAAATTTCAATATTTTATTCAGAATACATCATAGATGACATATCAAATGTTTAAACTGAGAAAATGTATCATTTTAAGGGAAAAATAAGTTGATTTTAAATTTCATGGCATCAACACATCTCAAAAAAGTTGGGACAAGGCCATGTTTACCACTGTGTGGCATCCCCTCTTCTTTTTATAACAGTCTGCAAACGTCTGGGGACTGAGGAGACAAGTTGCTCAAGTTTAGGAATAGGAATGTTGTCCCATTCTTGTCTAATACAGGCTTCTAGTTGCTCAACTGTCTTAGGTCTTCTTTGTCGCATCTTCCTCTTTATGGTGCGCCAAATGTTTTCTATGGGTGAAAGATCTGGACTGCAGGCTGGCCATTTCAGTACCCGGATCCTTCTTCTACGCAGCCATGATGTTGTAATTGATGCAGTATGTGGTCTGGCATTGTCATGTTGGAAAATGCAAGGTCTTCCCTGAAAGAGACGACGTCTGGATGGGAGCATATGTTGTTCTAGAACATGGATATACCTTTCAGCATTGATGGTGCCTTTCCAGATGTGTAAGCTGCCCATGCCACACGCACTCATGCAACCCCATACCATCAGAGATGCAGGCTTCTGAACTGAGCGCTGATAACAACTTGGGTTGTCCTTGTCCTCTTTAGTCCGGATGACATGGCGTCCCAGTTTTCCAAAAAGAACTTCAAATTTTGATTCGTCTGACCACAGAACAGTTTTCCACTTTGCCACAGTCCATTTTAAATGAGCCTTGGCCCAGAGAAAACGCCTGCGCTTCTGGATCATGTTTAGATATGGCTTTTTTGACCTATAGCATTTTAGCTGGCAACGGCGAATGGCACGGTGGATTGTGTTCACCGACAATGTTTTCTGGAAGTGTTCCTGAGCCCATGTTGTGATTTCCATTACAGTAGCATTCCTGTATGTGATGCAGTGCCGTCTAAGGGCCCGAAGATCACGGGCATCCAGTGTGGTTTTCCGGCCTTGACCCTTACGCACAGAGATTGTTCCAGATTCTCTGAATCTTTGGATGATATTATGCACCGTAGATGATGATAACTTCAAACTCTTTGCAATTTTTCTCTGAGAAACTCCTTTCTGATATTGCTTCACTATTTTTCGCCGCAGCATTGGGGGAATTGGTGATCCTCTCCCCATCTTGACTTCTGAGAGACACTGCCAGTCTGAGAGGCTCTTTTTATACCCAATCATGTTGCCAATTGACCTAATAAGTTGCAAATTGGTCCTCCAGCTGTTCATTATATGTACATTTAACTTTTCCGGCCTCTTATTGCTACCTGTCCCAACTTTTTTGGAATGTGTAGCTCTCATGAAATCCAAAATGAGCCAATATTTGGCATGACATTTCAAAATGTCTCACTTTCAACATTTGATATGTTATCTATATTCTATTGTGAATAAAATATAAGTTTATGAGATTTGTAAATTATTGCATTCCTTTTTTATTCACAATTTGTACAGTGTCCCAACATTTTTGGAATCGGGTTTGTATTTATTTAATGTTGTCAGTGTTATATTTCACCTGCAACAACAATGTGAACTTTTATAAACATCCGTTTGTCCATTAACTTTTAAATGCATCATTATGCAAAAATATGGGCAGAGTTCAACATGCTATTTCTTTTCTCTCCAATAAAGTTAAATGAAATGAAATGTAGAGGATTTTAACTGTGACAAGATGATTGACAGGCCAGTTTACAGGGTCTGTGTAACTATGCGCAGGGGTGCAAACTCGTCAGGGGGGAAAAAGGTGACAAACTAAAATGAACTATTATTTTGCTTACCCCATTGGCAGATTATTTTGCTTGTTTTAAGAAAAAACTCACTTAATTTTGACTTTTTTTTCTGAAAACAAGACAATAAATTTTAAATTTTACTTCTTGATTTAAGAATTTTTAGATATTTGGACTAAAAACAAGACAAAAACTGTAAGTAGGAAAGCATTTTTTGCAGTGCACCATTCAAGGATAAACACCTTTATATGATTAAAAGACGTTTGAGCGACAACTACGGTCTAACAATCAACAAGGATTGTTGTTAAGATGTTACATGAACTTAGTCAGGGGAAATAAACCACTGTAAATCTTCATTTCAGCACTCAAATTTTTGAAGCAGCTGACGGGCTAAACGCGAGGTATTTCTCAGTCTTGAAACAGGCTGTTACAGGCTGACACTTAGCTATGGCTTGAGCTGAGTGATACTAATATTACTGTACATTAAACGTAGGGCTGGGCGATTTAGCAAAAAAATTGAATCTCGATTTTTTTTTCAGAGCGTTTGACCGATTCTCGATTTACGATTTTTAACTAGTCAACTTAAAAATGTAACTACAACATGATTCAGGTAACTTTTTCTTTATTATCCCTAAATAAAATTCTGTTCCAAATGCAGCACACATGAAGTTGTCAACATGATGTAAATGTTAAACAAATCACTTATTAAATATCTCTGCCTAAAAGATGCATGAATTACAATCCTGTACAAACTTGTCTTATATGTACAGAAATAATAGGCTACAAGAAAAATGCTTAAAAATATATTCTCAACAGTCAATCTAATTAAAAATAAAAATGACTGACTTTTTATATAGAATCCGAAAATGGTATGTTTGTAAACTGCATACTTGTAAATATATCTGTACATCCATTCGATTAAAGTTATATTTCTCTATATTTCTACTTCTGTATATAGTGCATTATTTAATTTTCTGTTTTTCTTATATTAGTGTTATACTGATATACTCCATCTCTGCATGTAATTCCTATATCTGCTGCAATAGTTTGCACTATGTCCACACTTTCTTCTGCACAGGAAGCTCAAGGCAAATTCCTTGTGTGTAAACATACTTGGTAAGCAGGGGCGGATTTAGTGAATTGGGGGCCCCCAGGCAAATTTACATTTACATTTACATTTAATCATTTAGCAGACGCTTTTATCCAAAGCGACGTACAAATGAGGAGAACAATAGAAGCAATCAGACCATCGAGAGAGCAACAGTATACAAGTGTCATGACAAGTCTCAGTTAGTCTAGCACAGTACACGTAGCTAGGATGTTTTTGTTGTTTTTTTTTTTTTTTTTTTTAATAGAAAAGGTAAGTTAGTATTAGTTAGTCAGGTGCTGGCGAAAAAGATGTGTCTTTAGATGTTTTTTGAAAATGGCTAAAGACTCAGCTGTTCGAATTGAGATCGGGAGGTCATTCCACCAGCTGGGCACAGTCCAGGAAAAGGTCCGTGAGAGTGATTTGGTACCTCTTTGGGATGGCACCACAAGACGTCGTTCACTTGCAGAACGCAAGCTTCTGGAGGGCACATAAGTTTGAACCAGCGAGTTTAGGTATATTGGTGCAGTGGCAGTTGTGGTCTTGTAGGCAAACATCAGTACCTTGAATTTGATGCGAGCGGCTATTGGTAGCCAGTGTAACCTGATGAAGAGAGGGGTAACGTGAGCTTTTTTTGGCTCATTAAAGACCACTCTGGCTGCTGCATTCTGGATCAGTTGCAGAGGCTTGATAGTACATGCGGGAAGGCCCGCCAAGAGAGCATTACAATAGTCCAGTCTGGAGAGAACAAGAGCTTGGACAAGGAGTTGTGCAGCTTGCTCTTGCATGAAGGGCCTAATCTTCCTAATGTTGTATAAGGCAAATCTGCAAGACCGGGCCGTTGTAGCAATATGGTCTGTGAAGCTTAACTGATCATCGATCACAACTCCAAGGTTCCTGGCAGTCCTGGAAGGAGTTATGGTTGATGAACCCAGCTGTATAGAGAAGTTGTGGTGAAGTGATGGGTTGGCAGAGAACACGAGCAGTTCTGTCTTAGCAAGATTGAGCTGAAGGTGATGGTCCATCATCCAGCTAGAAATGTCACTCAGACAGGCTGCAATGCGATCAGTTACCGTCGGATCATCTGGTTGGAATGAGAAGTAGAGTTGAGTGTCATCAGCATAGCAGTGGTAGGAAAAGCCATGCTTCTGAATAACCAATCCTAATGACGACATGTAGATGGAGAAGAGAAGTGGTCCAAGCACTGAGCCTTGAGGAACTCCAGTAGCAAGAAGTTGTGACTTTGAAACCTCACCCCTCCAAGACACCCTGAAGGACCTATCTGAGAGGTAAGACTCGAACCACAGGAGGGCGGTTCCTGAGATGCCCATCTTTCTGAGGATGGACATGAGGATCTGGTGGTTAACTGTGTCAAAGGCAGCAGACAGATCCAGCAAGATGAGTACAGAGGATTTGGAAGCTGCTCTTGCCAGTCTCAGGGCCTCTGTAACCGAGAGTAGGGCAGTCTCAGTTGAGTGTCCACTTCTGAAGCCAGATTGGTTGTTGTCCAGAATGTTGTTCTGTGCAAGAAACAGAGAGAGTTGGTTGAACACAACTCGCTCAAGTGACTTTGCAATGAATGGAAGAAGGGATACCGGTCTGTAGTTTTCTAAAAGTGCTGGATTTAGAGCAGGTTTTTTAAGCAGTGGGCTTACCCGAGCCTGCTTAAATGCTGTGGGAAATGTACCAGTGTTAAGCGAGGTGTTGATAATGTGAGTAAGAGCAGGTACGACCGAAGAAGAAATGGCTTGAAGGAGGTGAGTGGGGATAGGATCTAGCGGACAAGTAGTGGGATGATTGGAAAGGATGAGTTTGGAAACCTCCGTCTCCGAGAGAGGAGAAAAGGAGGTGAGAGATTGTGTATTTGTCGTTATGAAATTATTATTAGTTTGCGGTGTGAGGAATTGGTCACTGATGGTTTTTGTTTTATTTGTGAAGAAAGTTGCAAAGTCATCAGCTGTAAGAGTTGATGAAGGAGGAGGGGGAGGTGGACAGAGAAGAGAAGAGAACGTTTTGAAGAGTGCGCGAGAGTCGGAACAGTTGTTAATTTTGTTGTGGTAGTATGTCATTTTAGCAGTGGAGACATTAGCAGAGAAGGAAGAGAGGTGTGACTGATACACACAAAGGTCGGTAGAGTTTTTGGATTTGTGCCATTTCCTCTCTGCAGCCCTTAGTTTAACACGATGTTCACGGAGAACATCGGACAACCAGGGGGCAGAGGGGGTAGCGCGTGCTGATCTGGATGAAAGGGGGCAAAAGTTGTCTAAGCAAGATGTTAGAGTGAAGCAAAGAGCATCAGTAGCACTGTTTGTGTCGAGTGCTGAAAACTGAGAGGGTGAAGGTAGTGCGGATGAAACCATTGAGGATAGGCGAGAGGGAGAGAGCGAGCGTAGGTTACGCCGAAAGGTGACCTGCGAAGGAGCGTGTGCTATTTCAGGAGTTAGTGTGAGGTTAGAAGTGATGAGGAAGTGGTCTGAGGTGTGCAGCGGAGTTACTAATGTGTTGTCAGTGGAGCAGTAGCGTGTGTAGATGAGGTCCAGTCGGTTACCTGATTTGTGAGTAGCCGTAGTAGACACTCGTTTGAGGTCAAATGAAGTGAGAAGAGTGTTGAAGTCAGTAGCCTGGGGTTTTTCTAGGTGGATGTTGAAGTCACCGAGCAGTACCAGAGGAGTACCATCTTCAGGAAAGTTTGAGAGTAACACATCCAACTCCTCCAAGAAGTCACCCAGTTGACCTTGGGGACGATACACAACTACAACGTGGATTTTAGCAGGGTGAGTAATAGTAATCGCATGAGATTCAAATGAACTGTTGCCTTTTGGAGATGGTAGAAGATCAAATTTCCATTCATTTGAAATAAGGAGACCAGTGCCTCCACCCCTCCCAATCTTGCGAGGGGTGTGGGAAAAAGTGAAATTAGTGGAGAGAGCTGCAGGAGTGGCAGTGTCTTCAGGTTTGATCCAAGTCTCAGTTAGGGCCATGAGGTTGAGACCGGAATGGGTAGCAATAGAAGGAATAAAATCTGCTTTGTTTACAGCAGACTGGCAGTTCCAAAGACCAATTGGAACAGAGAGTAAAGTAGTAGAGGACAGAGGGACCGTTCGTAGATTATTAGGATTGGCCTGCCTCCAACGTACAGTGCGTGCTCTCCGAGTGTTAGTAGTGATAGTACAGATTTGAAAGCACATAGTGAGTACAATTGATTAAACAATTAGATGAGTACAAGTTAGACAAAAAGTAAAGAAAGGGGAGAAAGCAATACTCAAGTGCCTTGTCAGTGTCCTTGCTCGGGGGAGTCGTGCAAGGTAGAGTCGATCGTCTTTACACTCGTCGGTCTTCACACGAGGAGGGCTCCACACGAGGAGGGCTTCACACGAGGGCTGCCACGACCGCTGCCGCGGTGTACAAACCAGTTTTATACTTGCCTAATTACTAGTCCCTGAAGTCAGCTGACCACGCCTTTCTACTTAGCAAACCGAAACTGGGAACTCCCGCGATAAGCACGAGAACAAACGCGACTTGCGAACGCGTTTACCAGGTAAAACACAGTATGCAAAAATAATGGTTCCTAGCAATGACAACTGAGCTGAAATCTAATGAGAAAACAAGACAAAACAATTACAAACTGCTGTTCTCTTCTGCTGATCGACTGCTCCTTCTAACAAATGTCACTGAGTCAGGTAAATAAGTACTTTCTCTGGCTTAGACCACGCCTTTCTACTTAGCAAACCGAAACTGGGAACTCCCGCGATAAGCACGAGAACAAACGCGACTTGCGAACGCGTTTACCAGGTAAAACACAGTATGCAAAAATAATGGTTCCTAGCAACGACAACTGAGCTGAAATCTAATGAGAAAACAAGACAAAACACTTACAAACTGCTGTTCTCTTCTGCTGATCGACTGCTCCTTCGGAAATACAGGAATGGGGCCCTATACATTTGCACAAATTTACCTAGATCAACCTTGAGGTTTCTTTTTTGTTGTGATGCTTGCTGCTGCACAGTGGTGCCCCATTGTGTCCAATGTTTCTACATTTTGCATGTTATAATGGGATTCTTTCATTTACATTTACATTTATTCATTTAGCAGACACTTTTATTCTTTCATGTTGTAGACCACGAAATAGCAATTGATTTACCGTTGAGATACAAGTTTTAACAAAAAACTAAATAAATTATAAAATGACAAACGTCACAATTGAACCTTTAAACCATTTTTTTTAAGAAAAGGGATGAGTCAGAAGTATATGGATTATTGAAAATGCACATTCATTCTATAGTCTGTACTTTATCAGGTAAAATAAAAAATTTGATCTGTTCTAAATGTACCTTAAATTAATACCTTAAAGTTTTTAATACTCTAATCAACATGGGCATGGACAAATATGGATGCGTTATGCAATATATGTGTATTATTAGTGAAACCAGTTAACATACATAGAGCATGAAGACTAGACATGTTTCATAGGTCATAGATGTTTTTCAAAAACTTGTTCATGTCTATTAGACACATGAAAAAAAAAAGAACATAGAAATATCATGTTCCTATTACTTCTCCTAAGCAATTAACTTACACAAACCTGTCTACATTTTCGCAGGACAGGGCAGCTCTTCTTCTGAACTTGCAAAATGTACATTTATTATTTATTATTACATTTGTTTGCCGCTCTGTGCCATGTACTGTATTTTGATGAAGCTAAATTCTCAATAAAACTGTTTTCATTGGTATATTTTACTGTTTCTGTTGTCAGACAACAGGATGAATATGAAATAGTGACTGAAACGCGATCCATTAAGACTACATAACCAGCTCTCCCTTCCAAGATGTTAATCTGCACAAAAATCCTGATAATCCAGCCGGTGTATGATAAAATCAAATAGGCTACACATAAGATAAAGACAATAGCTGTGCTGTGATTTCGGCTATACTTGTTATATGTATACTTGTCGGCTATATGTAAAATTAGAGAAGCAACATATCTGTGTATTAACTGAAAGCACAGCTCCTTTCAGCCGCTCGCTGTACAGAGCAGACGCAGAGAGGGAGAGAGAGAGAGAGAGGTGCGCGCGCTGGGAAAGAGAGACATCGCGCTCGCGCGGCAGTCAGCGTCACATGCATAATATTTTCATGTGCTACAAGCAGGATACACAAGAAGCACGTTCAACTCGGACACGCAGACGGTTGTCGTGGTAATAAACACCGTAAACCGCAACCGTTCGCGTGTCCGCGCTTAATGCGCATCTGGTATATGAAAAGCATTTTAGGGGGCCCTTGGCTTTTGGGGGCCCAAAGCAGTCGCCTACCTTTGCCTAATGGGTAAGTCACGTGCTCCGACATGCGGTTGGATCGCTCATTTCTTTTTTCTCTTTATGTTATCATTGGCATTTTGTCAAAGTGTCTAATTCTTGGACAATTTCCTGCAGCGTCTAAAAGTTAGGCTTCAGGAGTGAGATTAGTTGGATGAGGGAAAGAACATTAAGGGAAAGAAACGCTATGTGACGTGACACAGATGACTCGCAGATACGACGGCGACCCCCCTCACCCACATTTTTTTTTTTTTACAGATCTACACGATTCACCTGAATTACCTATTTCAAGGTGAAAACGGCGAATTTCGCCGAAAGGTGACAAGTTTGCACCCCTGTATGCGACAGAGAGGTCCACACAAGGCAGTTGTGTGACGTGATAGTATGTCCCAAATATGGGATTAACTTTGTGCCAATTAAAATGAATGTAATTTTTCAAGAAACGTATGAAAATATAAATTGAAACGGAATAAAATGTCTTTGAAACTGAAAAAATAAATAATTGCATGCAAAATGTTTGGGTTCGTTTTTAATACACTGCATGTTTTGCAATGGTTTTCTCCTCTTTCATTCGTTGATCTGTACTTACAAATACGCTTCTAAAGTTTTCGTTTTCGATTCTGAAGTTTTCGTTCACCCTTCTGGCACAAATCTCTCGTGGGGGCGGGGCTAGCAGCGGTGTGTTCTCATTGGCTACTGAGTTTTTGATTGACAGCTTCTTGACCTGGAAGTGAAGACGTCAGTGTTGTTGTGTCAGTTTGGATCTGAGCTCTCTTAGCGGCTTCCTATTTCATTTTAATGATATAAAATAATATATAAATACTTTTATTATTATTATTTTATCATTATTGTTCTGCTGCTACACTACATTGTTGAGATGATTTCTTAGGAATAGCACAGCGAATGATACCATCATCATCATCAATCATCGTCGTTATCAGGATACTCACGGTAAGTTGTCTTGATTTAGCCCAATCATTACTGGACCTGGTTATCTACATACAGTTATAGCCTTCAGTTAGATAATATTTGCCTCGATTAGTTCATATTTCCCCCCAGCACATAGCATAATGTACAGTACTTAATGTACTGTATCTGACAATGACCGATGATATTTTACAAGTGCACTGTCAGTCACTGCGCTGTCAACTTTGGCAATGTAAAGCCTTTTTAACCATGCTTTTTCTGTGTCCAGATTTGACTAATAATAAGGCAAAAATGGTCACTTCAGATGAACATTTTTTTGGTGGGGCTCTTACTCAAAACAAACTTTGACAAAAATTATAGTCTTTAATATTGCCTAAATATATATCCAAATGCAAAAGCTAATACATACAAATAATTATGATTGAAATCAGTTTCCAGCCACTATACACAGTCATGGATATATAGGGCTATACAGCCATCTAGTGGTTACACAACGGTATTACAGATGATAAATGGTGCATAATTGTGATGTATTTATTACTAAGTTAAAATTACTAATATATATGAAATTAAATAATTATATTGTGTATTTATTTGTTTGAAATATTTTAAGTTTGAAATGTGTCATGGGAGTTCAAAGCAGCTGGTATTGTTAGACTATAATACATCTTTCTCAATTTCCAGGGAGTGGAGCAACTTTTCCATAAACAAACTTCTGATGCTGACCCAGAGGATGCAGTGATAGTACCAGAGATCCATCGCCCTCATCAGACAAGAATCTTATTTTGTTCAGACACATCACCTTTGAAAGACTGGGATCTTGATCTTCAGACACCTGATGTTATGCAAATATTTTAATTTCTTTGGAGCTCTAGATTAAAACAAACACAGTTCACACGTACACAAGAGGTTGTACTTTATTCTTATTAGTCTATGCTGATCTTGAATTAGCATACCAACAGCATATGATTGTTAAGGGGATAGTTCACCCAAAAATAAAACTTCTCTCATCTTTTACTCACCCTCATGCTGTCTCAAATGCATATTACTTTCTTTCTACTGGACAGGTAAACACAAATTAAGATTTTTAGGCAAATAATCCATCTTTGTGAGTCCTAAAGATGCTTTAAAAACCACACACAGTGACTGTGACAGTAATCCATCTGACCTTAGTGGTTAAAAAGTAAAACAACAGATAAGAAAAACACTAATAATTAAAACTTTTGACTATTAACAATCACTTCCGTTCAGCTGTCATACTTGCATGGGTTACAATCCACTTGTGTCATTAGGATTCTCAGAGATGGATTATTTTCTTAAAAATCTTTGTGTTTATGCCAAGAAAGAAAGTCATAAACATCTGGAATGGCATAAAGGTGAGTAAATAATTATAGAATTTTTATTTTTTTGGATGGACTATCCCCATAAAGACTGATATTGCACTCCATTATAACATACTCATTCACTGTTTTGTAGCTTATACTGTAACAGGAACTGTTGAAAGGATCATTGCAGTGTTTAAAACATAATGAATTTTAAACATATTCTGTATACTATGTTCTTGTGCATTTTGTGTAATAATGTAAATTATGAGAATACAGTGCATTACATGTATACTATGCAGTTAGTGTTCTGGTCTTTCCTGTCACAACATAATTGCATCCAAGTCTTTCACTTTGATACTTGTGTATATGCTATAGTGACAATAAAGAATGTAAATTTATTTGAATTATTTCATATTTAATTTACATTCATTCAACAGGTTTATAAAAGTCACACTTGAAAGAGTTGATGATTGTTAAAAATGTATTTCCAATTTTAAATGTTAGATGATAATGTTAACTAAATAAAATAACTAAACAAAATTATCAGCATGATAAAAACAATTGGCAGCAAGAACATTGTTTTGTGTGGAATATGTAATAAAATGAGCTTGATTGTCAGGTTGGAGTGAGACTTTCTTGATGTCTGAATATATCACACATATATATGATAGTATTATCTTTCAAATGTAACAGCTAAACCTAATTAGACCCTACAATGCAAAAGAATCATGAGCAATAAACAAATATCCTACGAGAACATTGGACATTATATACAATATTTCCAGTATTATATACAGTACTTTAATAATTAACCCTCAGTATGATCTTTTTCTCTCGCGCTCCTAAAAGCTTATGTTGACAGAGTAGTAGCAACAGATAAATACAGATTGAATTCAAAAACAAAACTCCTAACTTTATATCATTAAAATGAAATAGGAAGCCGCTAAGAGACGCTCACATCCACACTGGGGGCACAACACTGACGTCTTCACTTCCAGGTCAAGAAGCTGTCAATCAAAAACTCAGTAGCCAATGAGAACACACCACTGCTAGCACCGCCCCCACGAGAGATTTGTGCCAGAAGGGCGAAAGAAAACTTCAGAATCGTAAACGGAAACTTTAGAAGCGTATTTGTAAGTACAGATCAACGAATGAAAGAGGAGAAAACCATTGCAAAACATGTAGTGTATTAAAAACGAAGTCAAACATTTTGCATGCAATTATTTATTTTTTCAGTTTCAAAGACATTTTATTCCGTTTTAATTTATATTTTCATACGATTCTTGAAAAATCACATTCATTTTAATTGGCACATATCTGATCCCATACCCAAAGCATACACTTATACTACACTCAAAAGTGTGTACTTTTTCTTCACCAAAAGGACACAGTATAAGTAGGCACATCGGGACGCTATTGCTGTGATTTCTTGTGAGTGACAAGTTGTCCCTAGTGGTGGGCAGAGCGAGGCTTCCTGAAACACTGAAGCAGTCGAAGCAAATGTCTCGAGGCTTCGAAACATCTCGACAACCGTCTCTACGGTGACACCTAGTGGTCATTTTCAAGTATTGCTCTGAAACAGCGTCGACAAAGACACAGTTAAGCGAATTGACGAATTATAACGTATGATGTGTTTGTTAATCGATCCACCAAGTGATTTGGGGGAGTGGTTAGTGTGCTCGACTGGAGTGCTGTCTTCTTGGGTTTGAATCCTGGGTGAAGCAGACATCTTCACAAAAGTATAATAAAGAATTAAAATGTGTGATTTTATTGTTCTGTTCTTGTAAAGTGTTGAAACATCGGTCTGACATCTGAATGAACTCTTTGTGAATAAATAAGTTATTTTGGTAATGAAAAATAGACAATAAAATACATCAAGCCACAATGTCTTATTTTATTTTTTTTTTACATATAAAGATTTTTATTTAAAAATATTAATTGTTCTGCTGTTGATGGACTTAGCCTACTTTTTTTACATATATATAGAATTTCTCCAGCCTTTGAAAAAAATCCTCTCACAAAAACCCACGAAGTGAAGATGTTAACTCCACTTTTATACTTTGTGGGAGTTAGGTTGAGACAGATGTGCAATTGCGTGATTTGTTCCCGACCCTGTCAATCAAACAGAATCGGCAAGTATGCCACGTCTCGAAACACTTGTGACACACCCCGATGCTTCGAATCGCCTTAGTCACGTGACATGGGTGTTTCGAATCACGCTTCGGAGCAGTGTTTCGAAACATCTGTGCTTCGGGATCTCGACACGTGTCGAAACGTTAGTTTCGCGTCAGCCATCCCTAGTTGTCCCGCAATAACACCAGTAATAACGTCATTGGTGAAGAGAAGAGATGTTGTTGCAAGAGGGAGGGAAAGTTATACTGATCAGCCACAACACTGAAACCACTGACAGGTGAAATTAAAAAAATAGATTATATTGTTACAATGGCACCTGTGGGGTGGGATATATTAGACAGCAAGTGAACAGTCAGTTCTTGAGTTCTTGAAAATGAGCAAGTGAAAAGTGACTGAAAAATTGTGGTGGCTAGATGACTGGGTCAAAGCATCTCCAAAAAGATCAAAGCCTGTCTGAAAAATGTAATACTGGTCATGATAGAAAGCTGGCAGAACAGTTTGCTGTGTATGGGGCTGCATAGCTGCAGACCAGACAGAGTGCCCATGCTAACCATTGTCCACAGTCAAAAGTGCCTATGAAGCGCACATGAGTGTCAGAACTGGACCGTGGAGCAATGGAAGAAGGTCGCCTGGTCTGATGAATCATGTTTTCTTTCAGATCAGGTGGATGCCTGTGTGCGTCATTTAACTGGGGAAGAGATGGCAGCAGGATGCACTATGTGAAGAAGGCAGTCCGGTGGACTGAGTGTTATGCTCTGGCTAATGTTCTGCTGGGAAACCTTGGGTTCTGGCATTCAGTGGATGTTACTTTGACATCCATTCACCTTTGGCACCTCACCAACCAAAGATTGTTGCAGACCACATACAGTACACCCCTTCATGGCAATGGCTTTGCCTGATGGCAGTGGCCTCTTTCAGCAGTCTTTTCCTCTTTCAGTGGAAAAATGGCCATACGCATAATGAACACTAAATCCAAACATCACTAAAGCTTCTTTGAAGCAGTAGGCTATTTGTGGCTAAGTGCATCTAATCATTCATTAAGTTCCCTGTGCCCTGATTTTGCATCATGTCTATTAAAACTTTCCAGTGTAATTTAAATTAATTAGATATTACATATAACTTGGTAGTAGCCTAATACGTAAAGTGTTGCAACTGCTTTTTAGCACTTCAGTAGACAACCCAGGCTCATTGGAAATGCATGCCTCTATATAGGCTACATTTCTGCAACACCATAATTATGTACCTCATTGTACAGTTCGTGACAGTTTTAAAGTGAATGTCCACAGAGTGGCGCTAAAACATGTTTAATACGTGACCGTGGCACATTTTTATTACGTTGGTACAATCACGTATTGCAGCGTTTTATTATGCTGCTTGAGGTACTTTTTGCGGCCATTCAGAATTCAAATATCCAGTGAGTGTCGCTAAAGATTAATGCTATATCATGTTGAAAATATCCCCTACACCAGTGTTACTCATTGCGCGGCTCGCGGCTCGCATGGATATACAGATATTTAATAAAAACATTAAAAACAAGCAGGGCTATAACATAACCCATTAAAAAACCGGACGCGAGTTGCGCGATCCGACAAAAGAACCCATCAGAGTATGTGAGCGGAGCGGAGTAATTTTGAATGGAGGGAGGAGCGGATTTTTTAAAAGTTGGAGCGTCGTGGTTTTAATTTGCTCCAAGAGTGCTCCACCCAGAGCCGACCCTCCCTATACGCAGAATACGCAGGCTGCATAGGGCCCCCGAAACACCAGGGGGCCCCCTTGCTCTCAAAGATGTTTTAATTTTAGTTTCGTTTTGGAATTTGGCCAGCTGTTGTGAAAACATGAATGATCATTTATTTTAATGCGGTGCAATGTCACGCTCTCTATGTAAAAATCTTGTAACGTGAATATCGTACAGTCTCTTGTTTGAGAAGAAAAAAAAAAAAGAGTTGAAAGCGTACCGCGAAGAGATATTGCTTCTCGAGCGCCTTCCGCGAGCGCGATTCGAGACGGAGTGAAACATGGACAAATGCGTTTCATCCATTCCTCAACTACCCATGCCATCTACCCATGTACAACTCATGCCAACGACCCGTAATTTAACTGCATATTTAGCAAGAATTCACATGTTAAACATATTTAGCTAGTTTGATGGTTCACTCAAATAAAAAGAATGTGAAGGCTATGATGACGTGAGCTGATGTTATAGTTCTCAAGGAATTTGTAACTTTGTTCCTTCTGATAGGCTATACTGAATATTTCCAGGTGAAAGTATGATTTTTTTTTGTTATCAACAATTTTTTATTTTCATTTTTTTCACAAACAACACAACATAATATCCGAAATAAAACAAAACAAAACAGCAGACATATACTCAACATCTCAAGGTTCAATCAAAAGGGAGGGAGAGAGGCAAGGACAACAAGAACACAAAAGTTACTCTTTTAAATAATCACGTATATTCAGTAAAAAACACTGCCAAGCCTCAATGGTTGAAGGCCTGGCCCCACCGACTCACGCCGTTGTACATTCACATGAGACAATTTGCAGGAGGCTACGGATCCAATATGCCTCTCTACACATGTGTGGTGTAAACCAGTTCTGAATTATTGTCTTCTTCACAGCTGTAAAACCAGCAAACAACATTCTCTTTTGCATTGAACTAATACAGAGACCAGAATCACCATTAAGAAGACATAAACTTGGGTTAACAGACCAATCAATTCTCAGTAATGATGACAAAACCAGGTTTACATGTGTCCATAGACTGATGACGACAGGACATTCCCAAAACATATACAGAAAAGTGCCCGATGATGTAGTGTTGCATATATGGCAGTTCAAATTTGACTGCAGTTTCATTTTAAATCTTTTGTAAAGAGTTATGTATGCTCTATGAATGACTTTGAAGTGAATAAGACGATGAGCCAGATATTTAGATGTTAAGCTGAGATTAGACCACACTCTCTCCCAGTCGACAGATAAATTAAGATCAGATAATTCCCTATTCCAAATAGTTTTAATAGAAAGAGGTTTTGTAATACAATCAATAATTTTATTATATATTAAGGAAACAGTTGGCCGACCAGCAGATGGTGCAATCCAGTCCCGCATAGGATGAAAGGAAATGGAAGAAGACCAAGGAACGCCATACGCTTTGAGAGCAGAACGTAATTGAAGAAAAACAAAATATGCAGATGCTGGTAGACAAAATTTGGCTCTCAATGCCTGAAATGAACAGAGGCCCTGGTTATCATACATATCACCGCACGTGTTTACACCTAAAGAGGACCAAGAGGGTTAGACAAATGGACGATTTCCACATACAAAGTTAAAATTGTGCCATAAAGGTGTACTGTTACAGAATTTGAAGGGTCCACCTATCCGACGTTCAACCGTTTTCCAGATTTTAATAGAGTTAGCCACAACCGGACCAAATTTATAATTATCCCCTTTTTTTCCTGTGCCAGTAAATAAAATATCTTGAAGTCTATTTGGTTTAACCTTGTCAGCTTCAATCACCCTCCATGAAACTGTAGATTGAGGATCAACCCAATTATGAAGGGCCTTAAGCTGGAAGTGAAAGTATGATTTTAACAGTTACAACACTTATTCACACGCAATCGCTCTCTCAATAATGCATTCAAACAAATGTAATCTTACAGTGCTACTTCATCTGTATCTGATTTCGAATGAGCAGAAATCTGTAAGAAATGAAGCGATAATAGTAAAATAACTGATGAAAACTTACTGTTCCTTTCATCAGAAACAAAATTGGCACTGCAAAAAGCAGCAATTATACCTTTTAATGCTGATTTTAGCTTGTCATGTGGTAGGAAAAAAAGTTTGCACACCAATAAGCCATTTTGAAACTATCCTGTTATTTTATTTTATTATCCTCTCTTCTTTTAATATACGTTATGAACAGAACTGTGATATTTCAAACATACTGAAATACTTAAAATACTTGATTAATTTAAATACTTCTGATATCAGTGAGCGAGGAGTGGAGCGGGAGCTGGAAATGGTGAACCCGAAGCGGAGCTGGAGCAGAGTGATTATTAAATGCTTGGAGCGCGGAGAGGAAATTGTTGGCGCTCCACTCCGCTCACATACTCTGGAACCCATGTTGTCTACACTGGATGCGGCACGGCGCGACACGATCCCCATCAGTAAACTGATGCCTCTTCCATTTATGATGAACTGTACTGGCACTAAGTTCAAATGATTTGCAACTGTCGCTTTTTCGCGTCAAATATAGACAGACTTTTAGCGCAGGCTACGACAACTGTCTGGTCTGGTGTAGACACGGTCAGACAGTGTCTGCTCTATTACAAATAATTTATATTTAAAAAAATACCTAAAACAGCTACAGGATGGAAATATAGACTAGAGATATTTACACTTGCTCTGTCCTATACGTCCATGACACTGACTCACTGTGGAGTTGCCAGTTTTAATCTTAACAGCTCTTAAAGCCGAATGTGCGCCGGATGGTTAGATAATAGATACATGATGGGCTAGTATAGAAAAAAATAACTTGAGGTCTTCCCAACATTAAGGTAATCCTGCTTTTTTTCAAATCATCTTGTCCTAGTTACAAATTTGACTGGTAAATGATAAAGAATGATAGCCCATTTTGTATTGCATTGCATTGCATATCAGGGATGACAGATTAATAAAAAGACATGCTATTTATGACTGGATGTAACTTTTGATACTTCGCGGTAAAAGTGGCTCCCCGATTGACTTTGCCTTATCAGTGCGGCTCCCATGAAAAAAATAGTGAGGACCTCTGCCCTACACCAAACCCAAACCTAAACCTACCCGATAGTGCTAACAAATGCAAAGGTAATATAAAAACGTATTTGTTGCAGCCATGCTATTTTAACTTCCTTATGCAGTTTTGTTGAAGCGTAGTTTTACGGGATTCGTACCGGAGCTCTTCATCAACTAAGTGCAACGCTGTATCGTGTGAGCTACAGAGTAAACTTAAGGCCCTGATATACTTCAAACGAAATCGAAGAACAAACTGCGTTTTGAGTTCGTTTCGGCAGTTCGAAACAGCTCCCCAAAGCGAACTTTCCAGAGGAGTTTGTTTTGGCTAAGGCCCCGATATACTTCAAACGAAGTTGGTTTTCGTTCTTCATTTGGGGGCAAAAAGAAGTTCGAAAAGGCTAAACTACGGTGTAGCCCTACTGTTTTCGAACATTTCAACACCCCCGCGCTGCTGGAGACGGGTGTAGATAAATGTGTCGTGACACTCGCACGTATGCCCTAATCACAACAACGATGCAATGATGGTGTATCTAGCTGTGAAATGGTACCAATGGTCAGAATATTATAGACAAAAGAATAATGATTAGCAACAGTTCAGAGTCAAGTATCACGTTTGCAACACAAAAAAAGCACCATCTCCATAATCAGTCCTTTAAGTGTGATTGGCTCATAGTCTGAAAAATTTAGCATGATGTGGAAAAAAAAAATATTGGAGTCATCTCAATAACACAAACCTGTTTGTTACTTTATTTTATTAGTCTTCATTTATTTTATTAAACTGGATTAATTATTACACCTTTTTATATTTTATGTGGTGTCATGATTTGATAAAAACAAAGGTTTATTATTGTATGTTCTTATGGCATTTCATTTATTGTATACCTTTTAAATTCGCTTATTGAAATAACAACAACAGCAGAAGCAGCAGTATGGTGTAACATCTATTTGAAACACGTGTATTTGGTACCTTATCTTTACTCTTTCCTTTCATTATTTTCATGGCTTTGGAAAACTTGCATCTGATGTTTCTCTACGGCGCTTTTTGCATAACCCTGCCTCTACTACCTCTAGTGTTCATTTCAACTGGAAACTGCAACCCAGGCTCATTGGAAATACGTGTCTCTACATACATTTCTGCAACACCGTAATTATGTACCTTGCACCACGTTTCACGGCAGTTTCAAAGTGAAATGTCCAGAGAGTGGCTCTAAAACACACGTTTAATATGTGACCGTGACACGTTTTTATTACGTTGGTACAGGCACGTATTGCAGTGTTTTCATTATGCTGCTTGAGGTACGTTTCGCGGCCATTCATAATTCAAATATCAGGATATCAAAAGAAGTGTCGCTAAAGACTAAGCTCTATGAAGTTGGAAGTATCCCCTACACCAAACCCAAACCTAAACCTACCCGAAAGTGTTAACAAATGCAAAAGTAATATAAATAAATAATAACGTATTCGCTGATGCAGCCATGCTATTTTAACTTCCTTGTGCAGATTTGAGCTGTTTTGTTGAACTGTAGTTTCACGGGATTCGTACCGGAGCTTTACTTTACCTAAGTGCAACGCTGTATCGCATGAGCTACAGAGTAAACTTACTGAGTTAGTAAACTTATACATATGAAGCTGTATATGTGACGGCAACGTTCAAGAGTATCAGTTTTCAAATCGTGCAGGATGTTAAAATTGTTTTGAAGTCATAACATACCATTCTGCAAGTAACTGTGAGAAAATAATCAAAACTGTTCCTGTAAGTCACACTTCTTGTGAAAAGGAATAAAAGTTGTCAGAGTTTTACTGCCTCTAGTGTTGATTTCAACTGGAAACTGCAGGGAATCGTACATATACTGTAGGTAAGTTTTTTCAGTTTTGCAGAAATGTATGTAGAGACACATATTTCCAATGAGCCTAGGTTGTCATTAGAAGCACCACAGATACTAAATTGGAGCTTACATATAGTGACTACTGAACCAGCAATTAAAAACTATAAAAGCTCAACTTTCATTACTGTAAGTAGCTGTGTTTCCATCCAAAGATGCAAATTTAACTTATTCGCATGACTGGAATATCACATAAAACATTTGCGAATAAAGCACCATTTACATCCAACGAGTCAAAGGGAACAAAATTGTCACTTCCTAATACACTGGCACTAAATATCACTAAAATAAAGTAGGAGAAGCGACTGAATATAATAATTTTCATATAATAAATTACTTGTGCCTCAGAGCGAGCAGACAAAACACAATAAATGCAGACATTGCTTTTGGAGGTGGATGTCTGCTATTTGGGAATGCAGTCATGTACAGGTGCATCTCAATAAATTAGAATGTCGTGGAAAAGTTCATTTATTTCAGTAATTCAACTCAAATTGTGAAACTCGTGTATTAAATAAATTAAATGCACACAGACTGAAGTAGTTTAAGTCTTTGGTTCTTTTAATTGTGATGATTTAGGCTCACATTTAACAAAAAAACACCAATTCACTATCTCAACAAATTAGAAATGGTGACATGCCAATCAGCTAATCAACTCAAAACACCTGCAAAGGTTTACTGAGCCTTCAAAATGGTCTCTCAGTTTGGTTCACTAGGCTACACAATCATGGGGAAGACAGTTGTCCAGAAGACAATCTGAGAGTTGTCCAGAAGACACCCTTTACAAGGAGGGTAAGCCACAAACATTCATTGCCAAAGAAGCTGGCTGTTCACAGAGTGCTGTATCCAAGCATGTTAACAGAAAGTTGAGTGGAAGGAAAAAGTGTGGAAGAAAAAGATGCACAACCAACCGAGATAACCGCAGCCTTATGAGGATTGTCAAGCAAAATCGATTCAAGAATTTGGGTGAACTTCACAAGGAATAGACTGAGGCTGGTGTCAAGGCATCAAGAGCCACCACACACAGACGTGTCAAGGAATTTGGCTGCAGTTGTCGTATTCCACTTGTTAAGCCACTCCTGAACCACAGACAACGTCAGAGGTGTCTTTCCTGGGCTAAGGAGAAGAAGAGCTGGACTGTTGCCCAGTGGTCCAAAGTCCTCTTTTCAGATGAGAGCAAGTTTTGTATTTCATTTGGAAACCAAGGTCCTAGAGTCTGGAGGAACGGTGGAGAAGCTCATAGCCCAAGTTGCATGAAGTCCAGTGTTAAGTTTCCACAGTCTGTGATGATTTGGGGTGCAATGTCATCTGCTGGTGTTGGTCCATTGTGTTTTTTGAAAACCAACGTTACTGTACCCATTTACCAAGAAATTTTGGAGCACTTCATGCTTCCTTCTGCTGACCAGCTTTTTAAAGATGCTGATTTCATTTTCCAGCAGGATTTGGCACCTGCCCACTAGGGGTGTAAGAAAATATCGATACACGTGAGTATCGCGATATTTTGTTTGGCGATACTGTATCGATTCTCAAAAATGGAATATCGATATTTAAAAAAAAAAATCATACAGGATTCATGACAGTTGTTTCGTTTTGAGTTCATATCCCGACCGCTAGATGGCAGTCTTCATCTCTGAACTTAAAACAGTGACAGGAAATACTAGCATTAGAGCACACCACTAATGTTAGTGTTAATATAGTTCGCTGCCAGTAATGGAGGATGAAAGAATTGTTCCAGTTCTCGTTTCGGTGTACAAAGCTGAAGTGTGGCGTCATTTGGGCTTTTGTGGTAATGTCCGCCCAGGCGCTTGCCGTGCCCCGTGTGAAAAGCCTTCGCGTGGGGTGCTGCAAATTTCTCTCATGTTGGAGGCGTTTTGTGCAGTTGGGGCGGTGCTCGTGTCACGGTCTCTCCTCAAGGGTCTAAGCCTCAAGCTTCGAAGAAAGATCGCTGTTTTTTTGATAGAAAGCTTATAAGGAGTGTATTTGCTAAATTTGTGTAAGCAGTACACATCAAAACATTTATAAAAAAACGCAGTACATACCAGATTCATCCTGATCATAAGACACAAACGTATCCACTGCTGTAAATCCCAGTTTAGTTAGAGAGGTAAGGGTCCACGGAACAACATTCCATCAAGAACTTTTAGTCCAAAGAAACAATAACGTTGTAATTTGGATCGTTATTCCTTTGTTTACGTTTCATTTCTTCAGGGAGAGTTATTGTTTGTGTCCGTTATGGAATAAATTACGTTCAAAAACAGCGTCTTGGTGGTAAAAATCATCACAGTTTTGTAGCATACAGTCTCACAAACAGAATGAGACCATCAAAAAAAAAAAAAGTTAAAGATACACGGAAGATTGTTTATTTGAATTCTGGCACTCCCTCGTGACGGGGCGTGACGCACGTGATAATCATAATCATGGCTGATAATCAGCGTGTAATTGCTGACTGTTGACGGCTATCATGGTGAATGCAGGAACTAAACAGGCTAATCACACAAACACAGCTGGAACAGAATTAACTCATAAGGACATTAAACAAGGACAGGAAACAAACCAAATAAGGAAACATGAGGCGGGAACACATGACACACACTACAGAGGTCTGACACTTCCACATTATCAATATTTTGTTGCTGATCACCATTAGAGGGTGACACGGGAGTGGATTTTCCACAGTGTTGCACACATTAAATATCATGTAAATCATCCATGCTAACACACACGTTTTCTATTTTGATTTTTTTTTTTTCGTTTGAAAGTAGACATTTCACTCTCTATAGATACTTTTTTCAAAGACGGAGTTTCGAAGTTTCTAGCTCAAGTTCACAGAGACCTAAAGCGCATCCTGTTTGCTTTAAAGCACAACGTTTCGTTGTTATTCTGAGTGCACACAAATAAACGTAGAGTCTTTACAGATTCGAAAAATGTATTAGGCTACTTTTATCTGTATGACCAAAAATTATACGGAGATTTTAAGAGCAAGTGAGCGCACTGGTGCCTGTCCTGCAGCGAGCGCGCTATTCAGCTTCCACTCTCCACACACACACTTCAATAGCGCACATTTCTCTAGATTAACATCATATTGAGCTGCCATGTAAAGTTGCTACTACATCTTTCAGATGAAAAGCCATATTTGAGGTTGATGAATGATAGGTGAGCGTTTGGTTACCACATAGACCAGCCGTTAACAACCTGTCCGTCACGGAATGCTTCATTCACTTAACCACCCACACCAAAGCAAACAGGAGGAGAGCATAAAGAGACAGGGCAACTACAATTAAGTTCAGAATTAAAATATACAGTTTATAGTTTATTTATATAAAAGGTATATTTGTGTATAAAGTTGGGTATATCATTACTATTCCCAGTCCCGCCTACTCCCACTGGCATTTTTTCCTGTCCCGTCCCAATCACGTGATTCGTAGTGATTTTGTTTCCCATCCAGCGGGATTCCCCAAAAAATGTCAGCCTCTAATCACCATTTACAAAATCGTTATAGTAACACCAGTATAAAATCTAGTGATCATGGGCTCTCTCATATAAGCTATTGCATATAGTAATGTGACTGTTAATTAAATATTTTTTTTTTGACCATTACAAGCAGACTAAAAGTTAAACGTGAGTGTATACCGTTTTGCAACCAATTTATTTGCTATGCTCAGTAACATTAAAGAATGCTAGTCATAGCATAATTGCTTATATTGACTTGAATGAAATAGCCTAACCTAAAAGAACAAATTGTGGATTTATGTGGACGCCAGCAAGCAGGCATGCTCAGAAATGCATGTGGATTAAACATCTCCGACGACGTTCATCTCCATGGATTGATTTTATCGGGTTACAAGAAAAGGTAGGATATGGATTTAATTGCGAACTGTTAGGCTACTGATTTTATGATTGATCATGCTAAAGTTACATGCTACGGCATTCAAGTACACACGCATCCAACTAGAAGTTACAGCCTGGTGAATAATCTGCATTACAAAAAGGAAAAAAAAAATCTTTAAAGGTTATTCACGATTATGTATTGCTGCCAAGGTGTCTTGTCTTTACAGTGCTTTGTTATATGGAGATGTTTGGTAGATCGCGATCTATCTAATTCGTTTGTCTGCACCGTAATTAAAATGCGGCAGACTTTAATGGACAGTTAAAAAAAGGCAGAACACCGTATAACTCCAAACCGGAACCGGAACTTCATTTTGACGCACGGTTAAAAAAAGTCAGAACGCCATAACTCATTTTGAGCATCCAAACAAAGTGAAAGAGCCGTAACTGGTGTTATACGGTGTTCTGCCTTGGTTTCTCTGGGGCTTTTTGAAGTTACGGTTGAGACGACCCATTATTTTCTTGGAAAAACAACGAAATTGACTCAAGATACTTATGTACATGATAAAGGATGTCTTAAATGTCCCAAAAATATCAATAACTCATTTTCAACAAAAATCGAAGTTACAGTCTTTTCCCTTTGCACGGCAGTATACAGAAATACTTTGATGACAGACTTAGTTCAGGCATTTCAGAATAACCTAAACAACATTTCAGATGCTGTGCAATGAGATTGATCTGCTAGTTAGTCAAATTATCCCATCCCATAATGCAAAGTCAAAGTATATTCTAAAATGCATTTAAAAATAGGTGGATGGAAACATAGCTAGTAAGTGTCCCATCATGTGATCAAAGGTTCTGCACATGCAATCTTCATGCCCACTTGAACATTCATCAGTTACAGAAAATTCATTGTCTATTTTCAATATGTGTACACAAGCTCACCAGTTCTGTGATTAAAATATTTATTTCTGCTAAATATTTCTACCAACTAACTCTGTAGTATTGTGTTTGAATATTTAGTCAAAATTACATTATATATAGAACAGGAAAATTGTTTACATTCATAGCACTCATGTTTTATTTGTATATATCACTGTTTAATGTAGCCAAAAAGGTTACTTTTGGGGAGTTTCCGTCTCGCCACTTGCGGTAGCTAAAGGGGCTGAACCATGTTAACCAGCCAAACCTTGATCAGTAAGAAACTCTTAATGTTTGTCCTCTATCTGTTTGTGGGATATTCATTGCAAGAGATTGGATAGAATTAACCTTTACTCTTTTACCATTGATCTGGCAGCAAATTACAGTACAATACAAAAGTACAAAAGACAAGACTATTTTACAGCAGAAAGAAAAAAACAGCAACATCAATAAAGGTTTAGCATCACGGACAGTGTCATGTCCGTGATGCTTGATAGCAACACAAGACAAGGCGTATATGTGAATTCACTTCAGCCTTTACTGAGCAGAATCACCCCATACGCACAGGCATAATCAAACAACTCTGCATAACATAACAAGGATGTCTGCTATGCTAATGATACACAACATTTACTCCACCTTTGAAAAAAGAATGAGTAATTATGTCTGCTGAAACAGTGCTGGTTTCTGAAAGGGGTGTAGATGGTGACACGGGTGGGTGAGGACAATGCACAGCCCATGAACAAGACCAAAATCCATCAAAACAAACACAAACACAAGAAACAGGGTCAAAGAACCCACACTTTTGCTCATAACAAAAGACAAAACATGGAGCGTGAGCATCTGGATTCCAACTAATAACCAAAACAAAACCAGACAGGAGCTTCAGGATCCAGATACCAGCCTTCAAACACACACCACACCACATGAGTGTCCTGGGTAGATGAACAAGAGTTTTGAAAATTTTCAACTGCGATTTGAAAAATATACCAAAGCGACTGTAACATGAATGAATATCAAACGTGTTAAATTTAATGAAGTGATGATGGTGATGACGAATTGGGTGTTGTGGTGAGAGTAAATTTGACTTTGACTTCCTCTGCTTGATGTGGGAAGTTTTTTTATTTTCTTCCTGTCTTTGCTTCAAAGCTGCAGTACATTCATCTTAAATTTTGTGTGGAGGGGAACCAAGTTTTATAGTGTTAAGTGTTTTAACCACGACAACAACATGAGGATCATTCACCTTCAGTTCTGTGAGTTTATTACATGATTTCAATGTATTTACTTGCTTTGTAAACGTATTAAAATTCTAAATAGTTTTATGTTATGTGTCACAGGTTTTACAAACTTAATTTTTTTTATCTTACAGATGTATTAATGTGTTGTCAGTATGGAATGGCAGATCTAATAACTGATTTAGGATCAAATGTGACCATAAACTGTGATCTTGATGAAAATGAGGTTTATTGGATTTTACTGAAAACACCAGATCCTCCAACAGTGATTCTACGAACATTATACAGCATACAACATACAACACCAATTTCACCTCATTACTATAATAAAACATTCAGAAAGAAATATTCAGTGCAGTTTAAACATCGTTTGGTTATTAATAATGTGACTGCTAATGAATTAGGAGTTTATTACTGTATGAACACACGCACACCTCCAAAACTCAGCAACAGCACCAGAATATACTTCAATGGTGAGTTAATTTACTCCTTCAGTGATCAAGGTACATTGATGATCACTGCTTACATGGATACTAGTTATTAACTACCTAATTTTTTTAATTAAGAATGGATAATTTTTGCAGTGATTAATATATTTTTTGTTGTATTTTTTTTCGACAATGTTATGCAACATAACATCATTTATTGCCATCAAGAGTTGCATACATTTTTGGCCGAGATCTTGTATGGGCAATGGGATAGTCGACTCCACATCCTAAAGACTTTCAATACAGTTTAACCCTCAGGACTCTGTGGTGGCCAGTTCATACATGAAAATTATTCTTCATGCTCACTGAACCAATATTTCACAATTTCAGCCTCATAAATCTTTGTATTGTCATTCTGGAATATGTGCATTGGTACATCTTCCGACATGGTTAAAAGCTGCACTACATCAGTTAGGGAGAAAATAATTGTTGCCTAACACACAACATGCCAGAAACATATTAATCACTGCAATATTGATCCAATCCTAAAATGTATATCTGCATATGCCTAAATACAAATACTTTTTTTATTTTTTATTTTTTGGCCAGGCAGTGTAAATGATCAATATTATAAATATTGTCAGTGCTACAAATCTGTAGCCTTTGCACTATTATTCCGGTAACAGACTGTGGACACTTTTATTACAGAATCAACTCAACTAACTGAGTGTCACAATCACACAGTGACTGAGTATATTGAGCAGAATCAGACACATTGGCAGATTATTGCTATCATCTTTGGACTGATGAACGGGCTTCTGGTTATTGTGGTGGTCGGTGAGATATTTTCAGCTATCTATAAAATATTTATATTTTATGATTTTCTCCATAGTCAGCTGAAGTTAATTAAATATGTAAATATTCTTCATTTAGGCTTTTGACTGTTTCATTATTATTGTGCTATTTATGTGATATACATATAAATATTGAACATGAAACATCGTTTTTAGGACTGGTAAAGGTTTTTGTTGTTGGAAACAGAAGGTCTGCAGAACAATCAGAACAACGTAATGCTGATTTACAGCAGATGCAAGTTACAGAACCGCATCAGCACCAATTACATGTAAGAATGTGTGAAACCATCATAACTAAAAATCATTTCTGTCTTGATAATTATTGAGGATTCTTGCTGGTATGTACAATAGCATTCTATAATGCTTCATTCTGGTTTATTTTTTGGTTCATGCTAATATTGCTCTTTCAGTATGCCACGGTGGACTTTTCCAAGCTGCGTAGAAATATTCGGTCGAGCCAAATCAACAGCACCTATGCTGCTCTACAGCTGCCGAAGTCATGAACACATGAGTATGATTGATTTTATTTTTATTGTGTTCACTTTTTCATGATGTTCAACTCTGAAATGCTGAGACTGAATCTGAGGAAACTTAAAAAAAAATACTGTAAAAATGTAAAATAATTTAAACTTAACTACATTTGAAATCATTAAATGTTTCATTCTGCTTTCTAAAGACTGGTTGGAAGTCATGGGATCACATTCATTTAACTGAATTGACAGTTATAGTTTTATATTTCTCTATATGTGTATATCTGAAAGTATACTCTAATAATGTGTAGAGGATATTACCTGGAAAATATTAAGTTCTATTAAGTATTATTTCACTGTATTATTATTGTGTGAATGTTTTATACATAAAAATATGTACCTGTCTTTGTATTTAGTGATTCTTGTAATAGAGTCGTTATATTTGCTGGTTGGTGGCATAAAAAAACCCTGCTTCAGATGAAATGTGTTTAAAGAACTTTTATATTTACTAGTTGGTCTGCTTTTCTTTGAAGTAGCTGTCTTAAACTGCATCTGGTGGAAACTTTTGTGAGTGGTTGTAGATGCAAATATATGTATGAGACTGGATGGAGAGTGTGCACAATATTCATTATTTTTGTGAAGACTGATTGGTTGAGTTTTCAATGCTGTTAGACTGAGAAGAGGTTCATTTTTAAAAGACACATAGGACTGCTTTGTTCAAAATGGTTTAATTAATACCTGCATAAATGAATTTGTATTTTAAAAAGTATACAGAGTCAGTTAAATGATCATAAGATGGTAAAGTCTGTTAGTGTGAAATGTTGTGGCTTGCCAACCTACTTTCTCGAACTCAGCTCTCAGGGCTTTTTTTTTTTTTTTTTTTTTTTACAAAATGTAAGTGTGACGAGTATGTCTGCTTGTTTTATTTTGTTTTTTTTAAATGTGTTTTATTTTGAGAAAACATCTGTGAGTATATTTTGGTATTCGAATCAGAAATAAAAAATGTGTTTGCATATGAATGGCAGAAATATTTTCTAGATGGAAGAATGTGATCCTTTTACTTTAAATGTACATATTTTGTACTTTTATATTGACACGACTGCCTTTAATACCTTGTATTATTATATCTACATTATCTTTACAATTAGTTTCACAATAAATAAGTAGTATATAATTATAAAATAACCATATTTAAAACACATGCGACAACTTGGCCCAACCTGACATTTATAAAAAAAAATCACCCTTGAGAACACGGTTCAGCCTTTTAGAAATAAAATCTACCTTTATTATGAAGTTGCTTCATTGGTATGTAATATTAATAGTTATAATGGTTGCTTCATTATGATAAATATATATCATTGTGTATGTTTTTTTTTTTTCCTGTTTTTGAGTATGTCATTCTTAATATTCTAAGTTGTTTAGCTGATTATACATAATATGCAATTTGTTAAGTAAAAAATATAACACTATGCAGTGTTATTTTTTATAACTAAACTCATGTGAAGTGTTAAACCAAAACCAGTGTTCCACTGGCTTTGGCACTTGACAACCAATGACTCTCACCTTTGTCTACAGTGGAGGTTAAACTGTGAAACGAGTGCAGTGTTTTTCCAACACCTTTATGTTTATGAAGTTCTCACAGTTGTCTTAACCTCAAACGGAAAGTATGTCGACTTTGTTTGTTTACTAGACCCACACAATGCCCAATTAGCACTTGCCAAGTGTTAATGTATGTAAACCACGTTCACAACACTTATGCTGAAGCTTTTATTGCTGTGATTGTTCAACCAACTGAAACGGTATTTAATTTCATACGAATCTAGGGTTAATCTTGAAATTAAATAAATTATTGAAATAAAATAAATGATTTTACACAAATGTCATACTAGAAGTGTTGAAACAAAGCCTTTTGGGGAAAAGCAAGTGAACATAATATGAAGTATTGAAGGCCTATTGCTGAAAACACAGACAAGTATGGTGATACGAACAGTGAAAAGAGTACCTCTGGGAAATTTTTCGTGAGACGCGAAATACGTACCAATAAGTATATCACTGCAGTTTCCAACAGAAATGAACACTAGAGTAGTCAGTAAAACAGCAAACACTTGTAATCGTTTTCAAATGTTCCACTTTCCAGACTTAACAAAGCTTGCTCAGTAGCTCAGTCGGCACGGGATTGGATTTAGGATGCGGAATCCTTGGGTTGAGAGATCAAAAAAACGGCATGCTTGTGATTGCGTTTTTATATCACATTCGCTTTTGTTCATACTATTGGGTAGGTTTAGGTGTAGTGCAGATGGTACGTCATTTTAAAACGTCATGGAGCATTAGACTTATAGCGCCACCCAATGGACATTTCAAGTCAGAACTGCGGTGACACCTACAAAACCAAAGTCACACAAAACGCACCATAGGTACGTTAATCTGTTCTGGGTAAAAAGACTGAACACTCTTTTAGCACCGCTCAGTGGACATATCACATCGAATATGTCACGAAATGTACATGGTGGTACGATTCATAAAATGCAAATGGCTACTGCACTGTCAGAAAAAAAAGCATATAAAGGAAAGCAAAATTAATACCCGTGGCTCCTGGCGTGGCTCTCTTATGAAGCGAAACAATCAGTCTGTGCAAGAAACTGAACATTATTTAGAACAGTAATCCTGTAATCCATAACCGAAGACAATGGGGAAATCTGAATCTTTTCAGCAAACTGGTTCTTTTGGACAATTAGCTTCTGTTTAAAATAACTGATTCACCAGTTTGTTTACATAATCACGCAAAAAGTGAAGTGACATGCCCAAGTATGGTGACCCATACTCGGAATTTGTGCTCTGCATTTAACCCATCCAAGTGCACACACACAGTAGTGAATACACACACCCGGAGCAGTGGGCAGCCATATTGCTGCAGCGTGCAGGGAGCAGTTGGGGGTTCGGTGCCTTGCTCAAGGGTCTCACCTCAGTCGTGGTATTGAAGGTGGAAGAGAGTGCTGGTTATTCACTCCCCCCACCGACAATCCCTGCCGGACCTGAGACTCGAACCCGCGATCTTTGGGTTACAAGGCCGACTCTCTATCCAGTAGGCCACGACTGCCCAGTTCCCAGCCAAATGTAACATATGCACAATTATACTATTAAAGCACAAAATATGATGTGAAACGTGGATGTTTTGCATGTCTAAAGCATATAAAGTGAATAAACTTGTCTTGATCAGCTCTCATTTTTACATAAACAATGAGAAACCATAAAAACTTTCATTTCATCCTTTCATTTGAGTGCTCAGTTCAGTTCAGTGAATAACTGAGGCACTGAATGAGTTGGCAAAAAAAAAAAAAAAAAATCATAGGATCATATATGCCGGTATTTTGGCTCATTTTGTGGGGGAGTGACAGTCAGGAATGTCCGAAAGTGGAGGATCACGTGACCCTTTGACAGCGATGCACGCTTAGTCTTTCGCTCTGCTCACTTTGCCACATATTGTATAATCCTGTCAGTAAATTTTAAATTTGTGAGTGCTTCGGCAGACAAGGGCGATCGGAAAAGAGAGATTGAGCAATCGCCAATGAAGAAAAAATTCAAAGATTCCACCATCTCCAGAGAGGACCTCGACGATGATATTGCTAACAGCATTAAGCTAGCACTTAAAGAGCAGCAAAGCACTTTGAATTCGGTTGTGACTTCAGCAGTAAGAGATGCGGTGGACTCTGTGCTGATTCCAGCATTGCGCGAACTGCATGAGGACATACAAGTGAATAACAATTTTGTTAAAGAGCTGAGAGGGGAGCTTGAGGTGATAGCTACCGTGGCGAAGCAGACACGTGACCGGGTTGATTCCGTTCAAGCAGCTGCGCGTGAGGATAGGAGGACAGTCACGGACTTAAGAAATCAGCTGGAGCGACTCACCGAGAAGATGACGGATATTGAGGATAGGAGCAGGAGGAATAACGTTCGGCTGGTGGGGTTGCCAGAGGGGGGCGGAGGGCTCCAACGCAGCTGGTTTCCTCAGAGTTAATCTTTCCAAGTGGATTCCTTCGCTGAAAGGCCGTGACATTGAGATTGACCGGGCCCATCGCGTGTATGACGGAGGGAGAGGCTCCGATCAGACGCGTACTCACATCTTCCGTGTACTAAGATGGCATGACAGATCAGAGATCCTGAAAGGTGCTCGGCAGGCTTATCCGGTGAAATGCGCACAGGACAATGTCACACTACTATTTTTTCCCGACTTTAGTCCAGCCACAACCATCAGGAGAATGGCCTTTAATCCGGTTTTGAAGAAGATGACTTCACGTGGTCTCCAGCCCTTCCTCATCTATCCGGCGGTAATTAAACTATGGCACAAAGGGAAGCAGAAAAGTTTTGACTCTCCTCAGAAAGCGGAGGATTTTATCAGCTCCCTGTCTCAGCAGAAGACATATGCAGCGGCTCTACGGGAAGGCAATGGGAAAACAGCGGCCACTATCTCTCCGGCCTGGTGGGAGGGGCTTGATGGCCGGGATGGAGGCGGTCCTAGCTGCCCCGGAGGGGATGATGGCAGGATGGACATGGATGCTTGCTGAACCTGTTTTTTGCTTTTTCTTCTCTCCTCTCTCCTCTTTCCTACTGGGATATTGTCCCTATCTATCCGGTACAATGATCTCTTTGCTGGTAAGACTAACACCCTTTTTTCTTTTTTGAAAATGTTTTGGCTGTGTGAGACTTTCAGGGGACATGTCTTGCGTTGGAGTGGATCGGTCACGTACCATCACTATTTTTTGTTGCTCAATCAGACCTACATTCTCGGTAATGTGTGGTCTGAGTTGTTTTTTGTTTATGGTTGTCGGTTGTTCATGCTTCTATGTTGTTTTTGTTTTTTACAACATACATTTATAATTTTATTTATTTTACCCTATTTCTAAAAGGATTTTTTACCTAGGAGGTTTGGTATCCAAAATGCACATCAGCGTTTACATGTTACTTACAGAATGGAAGTGCTTCTGTTTTTTTTTCATTTATTGAATACAATCTTGGAATTATGAATATTCAATGCATAATCTAAATATTTTATCACTGAATGTGAATGGTTTAAATTCTGCTGTTAAACAAACCCGTGTGTTAGAATATTTACACCGTAAATCTATTTCCTGTGCCCTAATACAAGAGACACATTTAAAACAATCTGACGTGGCACGTTTCCAGAATAAGTATTATAAATTAGCAGCCTTTTCTTGCACTCTCAATAAAACTAAGGGGGTGCTTATCCTTGTTAACCGGAAGTTAAACTTAACAATTGAACACCTTGGTAGTGATGAGAAGAGTAGATTTGTTTTTATCCGATGCAAAATATATAATAATAGGTTAGCAGTGGTCTCTATTTATGGTCCGAATGAGACAGACAGTGCATTCCTTACACAGATTTCCAAAACTGTACTTGAGCAGATTGATTGCCCTCTAGTGGTGGGTGGTGATTTTAATGCTGTCATAAATCCTGCTTTAGATAAATCTCAATCTGATACAACAGCCAATCCATCCTCTAAATTACTGAATAAATTTACATTTACATTTACATTTACATTTAATCATTTAGCAGACGCTTTTATCCAAAGCGACGTACAAATGAGGAGAACAATAGAAGCAATCAGACCATCGAGAGAGCAACAGTATACAAGGGTCATGACAAGTCTCAGTTAGTCTAGCACAGTACACATAGCTAGGAATTGTTTTTTTTTTTTTTTTTTTTTTAAATAGAATAGGTAAGTTAGTATTAGTTAGTCAGGTGCTGGCGAAAAAGATGTGTCTTTAGATGATTTTTGAAAATGGCTAAAGACTCAGCTGTTCGAATTGAGATCGGGAGGTCATTCCACCAGCTGGGCACAGTCCAGGAAAAGGTCCGTGAGAGTGATTTGGTACCTCTTTGGGATGGCACCACAAGACGTCGTTCACTTGCAGAACGCAAGCTTCTGGAGGGCACATAAGTTTGAACCAGCGAGTTTAGGTATATTGGTGCAGTGGCAGTTGTGGTCTTGTAGGCAAACATCAGTACCTTGAATTTGATGCGAGCGGCTATTGGTAGCCAGTGTAACCTGATGAAGAGAGGGGTAACGTGAGCTTTTTTTGGCTCATTAAAGACCACTCTGGCTGCTGCATTCTGGATCAGTTGCAGAGGCTTGATAGTACATGCGGGAAGGCCTGCCAAGAGAGCATTACAATAGTCCAGTCTGGACAGAACAAGAGCTTGGACAAGGAGTTGTGCAGCTTGCTCTTGCAGGAAGGGCCTAATCTTCCTAATGTTGTATAAGGCAAATCTGCAGGACCGGGCCGTTGTAGCAATATGGTCTGTGAAGCTTAACTGATCATCGATCACAACTCCAAGGTTCCTGGCAGTCCTGGAAGGAGTTATGGTTGATGAACCCAGCTGTATGGAGAAGTTGTGATGAAGTGATGGGTTGGCAGAGAACACGAGCAGTTCTGTCTTAGCAAGATTGAGCTGAAGGTGATGGTCCATCATCCAGCTAGAAATGTCACTCAGACAGGCTGCAATGCGATCAGTTACCGTCGGATCATCTGGTTGGAATGAGAAGTAGAGTTGAGTGTCATCAGCATAGCAGTGGTAGGAAAAGCCATGCTTCTGAATAACCGATCCTAATGAGGACATGTAGATGGAGAAGAGAAGTGGTCCAAGCACTGAGCCTTGAGGAACTCCAGTAGCAAGAAGTTGTGACTTTGAAACCTCACCCCTCCAAGACACCCTGAAGGACCTATCTGAGAGGTAAGACTCGAACCACAGGAGGGCGGTTCCTGAGATGCCCATCTTTCTGAGGATGGACATGAGGATCTGGTGGTTAACTGTGTCAAAGGCAGCAGACAGATCCAGCAAGATGAGTACAGAGGATTTGGAAGCTGCTCTTGCCAGTCTCAGGGCCTCTGTAACCGAGAGTAGGGCAGTCTCAGTTGAGTGTCCACTTCTGAAGCCAGATTGGTTGTTGTCCAGAATGTTGTTCTGTGCAAGAAACAGAGAGAGTTGGTTGAACACAACTCGCTCAAGTGACTTTGCAATGAATGGAAGAAGGGATACCGGTCTGTAGTTTTCTAAAAGTGCTGGATTTAGAGCAGGTTTTTTAAGCAGTGGGCTTACCCGAGCCTGCTTAAATGCTGTGGGAAATGTACCAGTGTTAAGCGAGGTGTTGATAATGTGAGTAAGAGCAGGTACGACCGAAGAAGAAATGGCTTGAAGGAGGTGAGTGGGGATAGGATCTAGCGGACAAGTAGTGGGATGATTGGAAAGGATGAGTTTGGAAACCTCCATCTCCGAGAGAGGAGAAAACGAGGTGAGAGATTGTGTATTTGTCGTTATGAAGTTATTATTAGTTTGCGGTGTGAGGAATTGGTCACTGATGGTTTTTGTTTTATTTGTGAAGAAAGTTGCAAAGTCATCAGCTGTAAGAGTTGATGAAGGAGGAGGGGGAGGTGGACAGAGAAGAGAAGAGAACGTTTTGAAGAGTGCGCGAGAGTCGGAACAGTTGTTAATTTTGTTGTGGTAGTATGTCATTTTAGCAGTGGAGACATTTGCAGAGAAGGAAGAGAGGTGTGACTGATACACACTAAGGTCGGTAGAGTTTTTGGATTTGTGCCATTTCCTCTCTGCAGCCCTTAGTTTAACACGATGTTCACGGAGAACATCGGACAACCAGGGGGCAGAGGGGGTAGCGCGTGCTGATCTGGATGAAAGGGGGCAAAAGTTGTCTAAGCAAGATGTTAGAGTGAAGCAAAGAGCGTCAGTAGCACTGTTTGTGTCGAGTGTTGAAAACTGAGAGGGTGAAGGTAGTGCGGATGAAACCATTGAGGATAGGCGAGAGGGAGAGAGCGAGCGTAGGTTACGCCGAAAGGTGACCTGCGAAGGAGCGTGTGCTATTTCAGGAGTTAGTGTGAGGTTAGAAGTGATGAGGAAGTGGTCTGAGGTGTGCAGCGGAGTTACTAATGTGTTGTCAGTGGAGCAGTATCGTGTGTAGATGAGGTCCAGTCGGTTACCTGATTTGTGAGTAGCCGTAGTAGACACTCGTTTGAGGTCAAATGAAGTGAGAAGAGTGTTGAAGTCAGACGCCTGGGGTTTTTCTAGGTGGATGTTGAAGTCACCGAGCAGTACCAGAGGAGTACCATCTTCAGGAAAGTTTGAGAGTAACACATCCAACTCCTCCAAGAAGTCGCCCAGTTGACCTGGGGGACGATACACAACTACAACGTGGATTTTAGCAGGGTGAGTAATAGTAATTGCATGAGATTCAAATGAACTGTTGCCTGTAGGAGATGGTAGAAGATCAAATTTCCATTCATTTGAAATAAGGAGACCAGTGCCTCCACCCCTCCCAATCGTGCGAGGGGTGTGGGAAAAAGTGAAATTAGTGGAGAGAGCTGCAGGAGTGGCAGTGTCCTCAGGTTTGATCCAAGTCTCAGTTAGGGCCATGAGGTTGAGACCGGAAAGGGTAGCAATAGAAGGAATAAAATCTGCTTTGTTTACAGCAGACTGGCAGTTCCAAAGACCAATTGGAACAGAGAGTAAAGTAGTAGAGGACAGAGGGACCGTTCGTAGATTATTAGGATTGGCCTGCCTCCAACGTACAGCGCGTGCTCTCCGAGTGTTAGTAGTGATAGTACAGATTTGAAAGCACATAGTGAGTACAATTGATTAAACAATTAGATGAGTACAAGTTAGACTAAAGGTAAAGAAAGATGAGAAAGCAATACTCAAGTGCCTTGTCGGTGTCCTTGCTCGGTGGAGTCGTGCAAGGTAGAGTCGATCGTCTTTACACTCGTCGGTCTTCACACGAGGGCTGCCGCGACCGCTGCCGATTTATCACTGAGCTCAACTTAATTGATCTTTGGAGAATTCAGAATACTAAATCTAAGGACTTCACTTTTTTTTTCTAATAGACATAAGACTTTCTCTAGGATAGACTACATATTTCTCAGCCCATCTTTAATTTTGTCTAATTCCTCAATCTCTATATTACCAATTCTATTATCTGATAATTCTGCTGTGTTGTGCAGTGTTTCTCTTTCCGATGTTAAAGCCAAGTCCCCTAGATGGCGCTTTAACATATCATTATTAAGTAATCAGACTTTCATTACTTCTCTAAAAGAATATATTAAGGAATTTCTTGAAATTAATATGCCCTCTGATGTGGATCCTCAAATACTGTGGGAAACGACTAAGTGTGCTATACGAGATTTCTGTATATCTTTCTCTTCTACTCTTGCCAAAGTGAAAACTCACCAGTTTACACAATTAGAAAATAAAATCCAATCATTACAAAACCTACAAAAACAATATTTTACCGAGCAACAGGCTACATAGCTGTCCTCTTTTTTTTATCAAATTTTTTTTTTTTCTTTCACACATAACACAACACAGCATCCAAAATATAACAAAACAAAACAACAGACACATACTCAACATCTCAAAGTCCGGTCAAAAGGGAGGGAGAGAGGGAAGGACAATAAAAACACAAAAGTCACTCCTTTATATAATCACGCATATCAAACAAAAAACACTGCCAAGCGTCAATGGTTGAAGGCCTGGCCCCACCGACCGGCCTACCCACCGTTGCACATTCACAAGTCACTATTTGCAGGAGGCTACGGATCCAATATGTTTTTCCACACATACAGCGGGGAAAATAAGTATTTGACACATCAGCCTTTTTATCAGTAAGGGGATTTCTAAGTGGGCTATTGACACAAAATTTCCACCAGATGTAGCCATCAAGCCAAATATTGAATTCATACAAAGAAACCAGAACATTTAAGTATACAAGTTGAGTCATAATAAATAAAGTAAAATGACACAGGGAATAAGTATTGAACACACTTTATTTAATACTTTGTAGAAAAGCCTTTGTTGGTGATTACAGCTTCTAGACGCCTCTTGTATGGAGAGACCAGTCGTCTGCATTGCTCAGGAGTGATTCTGGCCCATTCTTCCACACAAATGGTCTTTAAATCTTGAAGGTTCCTTGGGCCTCTTTTATGAACTTTGATCTTCAGTTCTCTCCATAGATTTTCTATGGGATTTAGGTCAGGTGATTGACTGGGCTATTCAAGCAGCTTGATTTTCTTTCTTTGAAACCACTTCATTGTGTCCTTGGCCTTGTGTTTGGGATCATTGTCTTGCTGAAATGTCCACCCTCTTTTCATTTTCAGCTTTCTGGTAGATGGCAGTATATTTTTATCCAGAATGTCCCGGTACATTTCTCCATTCATCCTGCCTTCAATAATATGAAGTCTGCCAGTACCCCTTGCTGAAAAGCAGCCCCAAACCATGATGCTTCCACCCCCAAACTTAACTGTTGGTATGGTGTTCTTGGGGTGGTGGGCAGTGCCATTTCTTCTCCAAACATGGTGTGTAGAATGACTGCCAAAAAGTTCAATTTTGCTTTCATCTGACCATACTATAGTCTCCCAATAATCCACAGGCTTCTCCAAATGCTCTTTCGCAAACTTTAACCGAGCCTCAACATGCTTTTTGTTCAGCAATGGAGTCTTGCGTGGTGAGCGTGCATGGATGCCATGGCGGTTCAGTGCATTGCTTATAGTTTTCTTTGAAACAACAGTACCTGCTGATGCAAGGTCTTCCTGAGTTCTGCCCGAGTGGTTCTTGGCTCTTGGAGAACTCTCCTGATTATTCTTTGGACTCCTCGGACAGGGATCTTACGTGGAGCACCTGATCGTGGCCGGTTTATGGTGAACTGATGCTCTTTCCATTTCCGGATAATGGCCCCCACAGTGCTCACAGGAACATTCAGCATTCTGGAAATGCGCCTATAACCATTCCCATCAAAATGCTTTTCAACGATACGATTACGAAGATCTACAGAGAGTTCTTTGCTTTTACCCATCATGAAGTCTTTCCTGTGTGCCTCCTAGGTAATGAGAAGCCTTTATAGGCCATCAATTAGGACTAAAGCAGCTGATATCAATTAGTACTGATAGGGGGCAGGGGTTCTCTCTCAATACTGACAGATTTCAGGTGATCTCCTTGCTTTCTATGCCATTTTGCACCTTGTTATCTTCATGTGTTCAATACTTATTCCCTGTGTCATTTTACTTTATTTATTATGACTCAACTTGTATACTTAAATGTTCTGATTTCTTTGTATGAATTCAATATTTGGCTTGATGGCTACATCTGGTGGAAATTTTGTGTCAATAGCCCACTTAGAAATCCCCTTACTGATAAAAATGCTGATGTGTCAAATACTTAATTTCCCCGCTGTATGTGGTGTAAACCAGTTCTGTATTATTGTCTTCTTCGCAGCTGTAAAACCAGCAAACAACATTCTATTTTGCATTGAACTAATACAGAGACCAGAATCATCATTAAGAAGACACAAACTTGGGTTAACAGACCAATCAATTCACAGTAATGATGACAAAACCAGGTTTACATGTGTCCATAAACTGATGACGACAGGACATTCCCAAAACATATGCAGAAAAGTGCCTGATGATGTAGTGTTACATATATGGCAGTTAAAATTTGACTGTAGTTTCTTTTGTAAGGAGTTATGTATCCTCTATGAATGACTTTGAAGTGAATAAGACGATGAGCCAGATTTTTAGATGTTAAAATGAGATTAGACTACACTCTCTCCCAGTCGACAGATAAATTAAGGTCAGATAATTCCCTATTCCAAATAGTTTTAATAGAAAGAGGTTTTGTAATGCAATCAATAATTTTATTATATATTAAGGAAACAGATGGCAGACCAGCAGATGGTGCAATCCAGTCCCGCATAGGATGAGAGGAAATAGAAGATGCCCACGGAACGCCATACGCTTTGAGAGCAGAACGTAATTGAAGAAAAACAAAATATGCAGATGCTGGTAGACAAAATGTGGTTCTTAATGTCTGAAATGAACAAAGGCCCAGGTTATCATATATATCACCGCACGTGTTTACACCTAAAGAAGACCAATAGGGTTGGACAAATGGACGATTTCCGCATACAAAATTAAAATTGTGCCATAAAGGAGTACTGTTACAAAATTTGAAGGGTCCACCTATCCGACGTTCAACAGTTTTCCAGATATTAATAGAGTTAGCCACAACTGTACCAAATTTATAATTATCCCTTTTTTTTCCTGTGCCATTAAATAAAATATCTTGAAGTCTAGTTGGTTTAACCTTGTCAGCTTCAATCACCCTCCATGAAACTGTAGATTGAGGATCAACCCAATTATGAAGGGCCTTAAGGAAGATATTTTGAAGAAAGTTTGTAACCAGGCTGTTTTGGGGCACCATTGACTACCATAGTAGGAAAAAAATACTATGGAAGTCAATGGTGCCCCAGAACTGCTCTGTTTCCCTCATTCTTCAGAATATCTTCCTTTGTGTTCAGCAGAACAAAGACATTCATACAGGTTTGGAACTACTTGAGGGTGAGTAAATGATGACAGAATTTTCACTTTTGGGTAAACTATCCCTTTAATAGGGATAAATGAAGGAATAGAAGAATTAACCTTAAAGGGATAGTTCACTTTGAAATTAAAATTTGGTATCTATCAGCTTACCCCAAGGGTATCCAAGATGTAGGTGTCTTTTTTTCTTCAGTAGATCCAATTTTGATGTTTTTAGGTCAAACCGTTCTAGTCTGTCAGTCATATAATGGCAGGTATAGGTCACTGTCTCTATAAGAGGGAAAAAGAACATGCACCGAGAAATCCAAATTAAACAATTCCCCATCGTAACTACACATTGATGGCCTAAGACAGGAAACGAGCGGTTTGTGTGAGAAAACGAACAGTATTTATATCGTTTTTTACCTCTTGTACACAACCATGTCCAAGTGATCTGAGTGTGCACACGCATCTGGTGTGTGACGTGTGTGTGCGCTCTCTGGCTCACGCTGCATTCACACGGGGCGTCGGCGTCAACGCTTGATGGCGGGCATGTCTGAAGCGTGGTGCTGACGCGCCGTCATAGTTACAACAACCAATCACATACTTCTCTGGTGTTGCATGAATGGGATTGGGTATTTGCATGAGGCGATCTGATTGGCTGACGCCTCCGTTGGCGCTTGAAAAGTTGCGTCAGCACCACGCTTCAGACACGCCCACCGTCAAGCGTTGACACCGACGCCCCGTGTGAATGCAGCGTGAGCCAGAGCGCGCGCACACACACGTCTCACACACCGGATGCGTGTGCACACTCAGATCACTTGGACATGGTTGTGTACAAGAGGTAAAAAACTATATATACTGTATACTGTTCGTTTTCTCACACAAACCGCTCGTTTCGTGTCTTAGGCCATCAATGTGTAGTTACGATGGGGAATTGTTTAATTTGGATTTCTCTGTGCATGTTCTTTTTCCCTCTTATAGAGACAGTGACCTATACCTGCCATTATATGACTGACAGACTAGAACGGTTTGACTTAAAAACATCAAAATTGGATCTACTGAAGAAAAAAAAAGACACCTACATCTTGGATGCCCTTGGGGTAAGCTGATAGATACCAAATTTAAATTTCAAAGTGAACTATCCCTTTAACATTGTTAATTGGCATTAAAGCAGATTTGATCCAATTTATTTTATATCCTGATAGGCTACTAAAATTATCAAATTCCTTAATTATACTAGAGACTGAAACATCAAAGTGGTCTAAATGTAGAATAATATCATCAGTGTATAATGAAATACTATGATTATGATCATGAATCTTAATCGATACTTCAGATTTCCTGATGGCTTGTACTAAGGGTTCAAGAGATAGACAAAACAATCAGGGGGAAAGCGGACACTCGTGCCTCGTTCCCCGCTGTAAAGGGAATGAGGGGGAAATAATATTACCAGTTATGACTGATGCTGCAGGTGAGTGGTATAATGTCTTAATCATAGAAATGAAGTGTTCACCAAAGCCGAAACATTGCAGAACTGCCCACATATAATTCCACTCTAGCCTGTCAAAGGCTTTTTCTGCATCAAGTGAAAAGACCGCACATGGGGTTGGGTGGGAGTCCGCAAAGTCAAGAATATGAAGGAGTCAACGCATATTGTCAGATGCATTGCGCCCCTTGATGAAACCAGTTTGGTCCTCTTTGATCAGACTATGAATTACCTTCTCCATACGAGAAGCAAAAACTTTAGCATAGATTTTTAGATCACATGGGATAAGCGAAATCGGTCTGTAGCTGGAACAATCTAATGGAACTTTCCCTTTTTTAAGAAGTAATGAAATCAGTTTAGTTTTTTGATCTCTATGAAATACCCCATGTTCAATTGCAAAATTAAATGAGTTAAGCATAAGTATCCCTACCAAATAAGTATCCCTACACGAGACGTGGAGTTCCTCCAAACTTAATGGGGCCTCCATAGATTCTTTATCTATCTGTGAGATCCGAGGCAGTTCCAATTTATCTAGATACTGCTTACAAATTGGTTCATCAAAATCTGTTTCGGCTTTATACAGATTTCTGTAAAAACCTTTAAATACGTCATTAATTGCCACAGGATTCGTGGTGACCTGATCATCCGATGATTTTATTGCACTAATATATGCCTTAGACTCGCATTCTTTCAACCTAAGGGCCAATAAATGACTAGGTCTCTCTGATTCGAAATAATATTTTTACCTAGTCCTATGTAAAATAAATTCCACCTTTGAGTGTGAAAGTAAATCATATTCTTCTTTTAAAGAGGACAGCTGTGTAGCTTGTTGCTCGGTAAAACGTTGTTTTTGTAGGTTTGTAATGATTGGATTTTATTTTCTAATTGTGTAAACTTGTGAGTTTTCACTTTGGCAAGAGTAGAAGAGAAAGATATACAGAAACCTCGTATAGCACACTTAGTCGTTTCCCACAGTATTTGAGGATCCACATCAGAGGGCATATTAATTTCAAGAAATTCCTTAATATATTCTTTTAGAGAAGTAATGAAAGTCTGATTACTTAATAATGATATGTTAAAGTGCCATCTAGGGGACTTGGCTTTAACATCGGAAAGAGGAACACTGCGCAACACAGCAAAATGATCAGATAATAGAATTGGTAATATAGAGATGGAGGAATTAGACAAAATTAAAGATGGGCTGAGAAATATGTAGTCTATCCTAGAGAAAATCTTATGTCTATTAGAAAAAAAAGTGAAGTCCTTAGATCTAGTATTCTGAATTCTCCAAAGATCAATTAAGTTGAGCTCAGTGATAAATTTATTCAGTAATTTAGAGGATGGATTGGCTGTTGTATCAGATTGAGATTTATCTAAAGCAGGATTTACGACAGCATTAAAATCACCACCCACCACTAGAGGGCAATCAATCTGCTCAAGTACAGTTTTGGAAATCTGTGTAAGGAATGCACTGTCTGTCTCATTCGGACCATAAATAGAGACCAATGCTAACCTATTATTATATATTTTGCATCGGATAAAAACAAATCTACTCTTCTCATCACTACCAAGGTGTTCAATTGTTAAATTTAACTTCCGGTTAACAAGGATAAGCACCCCTTAGTTTTATTTTGAGCACAAAAAAAAGCTGTTAATTTGTAATACTTATTCTGGAAACGTGCCACGTCAGATTGTTTTAAATGTGTCTCTTGAATTAGGGCACAGGAAATAGATTTACGGTGTAAATATTCTAACACACGGGTTCGTTTAACAGCAGAATTTAAACCATTCACATTCAGTGATAAAATATTTAGAGTATGCATTGAATATTCATTATCCCAAAATTGTATTCAATAAAAAAAAAGCAGAAGCACTTCCATTCTGTAAATAACATGTAAACGCTGATGTGCATTTTAGATACCAAACCTCCTAGATGAAAAATCCCTTTAGAAATAAGGTAAAATAAATGGAATTATAAATGTCTGTTGTAAAAAACAAAAACAACATAAAAACATGAACAACCGACAACCATAAACAAGGAACAACTCAGACCGCACATTACCGAGAACATAGGTCTGACTGAGCAACAAAAAATAGTGATGGTTCGTGACCGATCCACTCCAACGCAAGATATGTCTCTGGAAAGGCTCACACAGCCCCCCCCCCCCCCCCCCAATTTTTTTTAAATTAAACCTACTCTCCATTAGTCCCCTCCAAAAAAAGAAAAAAGGAGTGTCAGTCCTACCAGCAAAGAGATCGTTGTACCGGATATATAGGGACAATATCCCAGTAGAAGAGAGAAGAGAAGAAAAAGCAAAAAATAGGTTTAGCAAGCGTCCATGTCCATCCTGCCATCCTCCCCCACTGGGCAGCTAGGACCATGTCTGTCCCGGCCATCAAGCCTCTCCCGCCGTGCCGGAGAAACTGCCTGCCTGCCGGGAAGGGTGCCTGCCGGGCACCCTTCAGGATTTCCGATCTGTCATGCCATCTTAGTACATGGAAGATGAGAGTGCGTGGCCGATCAGAGCCCCTCCCTCCGTCATACACGCGGTGCGCCCGATCAATCTCAATGTCACGGCCCCTCAAGGAAGGAATCCACTTGGAAAGATTAACTCGGAGGAAACCAGCTGCGTCGGACCCTCCGTCCCTTCTGGCAGCCCCACCAGTCTTACGTTGTTCCTTCTGCACCTGTCCTCAACATCCGTCATCTTCTCGGTGAGTCGCTCCAGCTGACTTCTTAAGTCCATGACTGTCCTCCTATCCTCACGTGCATCTGCCTGAACAGAATCAACGCGGTCACGTGTCTGCTTAGCCGCGGTGGCTATGGCCTCAAATTCCTCTCTTAGCTCTTTAACAGACGTGTTGGTCGCTTGTATGTCCTCACGCAGTTCGCGCAATGCTGGAATCAGCACAGAGCCCATCGCATCTCTTACTGCCGAATTCACAACCGAATTCAAAGTGCTTTGCTGTTCTTTAAATGCTAGTTCAATGCGGCTAGCAATAGCATCGTCGAGGTCTTCTCTGGAGATGGCGGAATCTCTGAATTTTTTCTTCATTGGCGATTGCTCAATCTCTCTTTTCTGATCCCCTTTGTCTGCCTTAGCACTCATGATGGGTCCAATGCAGAGTGGTTTAAATTTTACTGACAGGATCATAAAATATGTGGCAAAGTGAGCAGAGCGAAAGACTAAGCCTGCATCGCCGTCGAAGGGTCACGTAATCCTCCACAGCTGTCCTCTTTAAAAGAAGAATATGATTTACTTTCACACTCAAAGGCGGAATTTATTTTACATAGGACTAGGCAAAATATTATTTTGAATCAGAGAGACCTAGTCATTTATTGGCCCTTAGGTTGAAAGAATGCGAGTCTAAGGCATATATTAGCGCAATAATATCATTGGATGATCAGGTCACCACAAACCCTGTGGCAATTAATTAAATATTTAAAGGTTTTTACACAAATCGGTATAAAGCCGAAACAGATTTTGATGAACCAATTTGTAAGCAGTATTTAGATAAATTGGAACTGCCTCGGATCTCACAGATGGATAAAGAATCTTTGGAGGCCCCATTAAGTTTGGAGGAACTCCATGTCTCTCTAAAAAGCCTTCAAAAGGGCAAATCGCAGGGTCTAGATGGTCTCCCCCCTCAATTATATTTAGAAATTTGGGATTTGGTAGGGATACTTATGCTTAATTCATTTTATTTTGCAATTGAACATGGGGTATTTCATAGAGATCAAAAAACATCATTAATGTCATTACTTCTTAAAAAAGGGAAAGATCCATTAGATTGTTCCAGCTACAGACCGATTTCGCTTATCCCATGTGATCTAAAAATCTATGCTAAAGTTTTTGCTTCTCGTATGGAGAGGGTAATTTATAGTTTGATCAAGGAGAACCAAACCGGTTTCATCAAGGGGCACAATGCTTCTGAGAATATGCGTAGACTCCTTCATATTCTTGACTTTGCAGATTCTCATTCAAGTCCTTGTGTGGTTTTTTTCACTTGATGCAGAAAAAGCCTTTGACAGGCTAGAGTGGAATTATATGTGGGAAGTTCTGCAATGTTTCGCTGATGATATTATTCTATATTTAGACCACTTTGATGTTTCAGTCTCTAGTATAATTAAGGAATTTGATCATTTTAGTAGCTTATCAGGATATAAAATAAATTGGAGCAAATCTGCTTTAATGCCAATTAACAATGTTAAAGTTAATTCTTCTATTCCCTCATTTATCCCTATTAAGGAATCTTTCATCTATTTGGGCATTACCATACATAAAAACATTCATAAGATTACCAGAGACAATTTTAATAATATTTTAGTTAAGGTCAAAAATGACATTCAAAGATGGAAGAATCTTAATGTCTCTCTCCAAGGAAGGATCTCCACTGTTAAGATGAATTTGTTACCTCAATTTAATTTTTTTTTTCTCTATGCTACAACTTTCTCCCCCTCCAGGTTACTTTAAGGAGATCAACTCCATAATTTCTAAGTTTATCTGGAATGATAAATGGCCCAGAATTAAACTTACCACATTACAACATCCTAATAGCACAGGAGGACTGGCTGTACCAAATTTTGAGTTATATTATTGGTCGTTCCAGCTTAAGGCTCTTCATAATTGGGTTGATCCTCAATCTACAGTTTCATGGAGGGTGATTGAAGCTGACAAGGTTAAACCAAATAGACTTCAAGATATTTTATTTACTGGCACAGGAAAAAAAGGGGACAATTATAAATTTGGTCCGGTTGTGGCTAACTCTATTAAAATCTGGAAAACGGTTGAACGTCGGATAAGAGGACCCTTCAAATTTTGTAACAGTACACCTTTATGGCAAATTTTAATTTTGTATGCAGAAATCGTCCATTTGTAAACACGTGCGGTGATATATATATGATAACCAGGGCCTCTGTTCATTTCAGACATTAAAAAACAAATTTTGTCTACCAGCATCTGCATATTTTGTCTTTCTTCAATTGGGTTCTGCTCTCAAAGCGTATGGCATTCCTTGGTCCTCTCCCATTTCTTCTCATCCTATGTGGGACTGGATTGCACCATCTGCTGGTCGGCCATCTGTTTCTTTGATATATCATAAAATTATTGATTGCATTACAAAACCTCTTTCTATTAAAACTATTTGGAATAGGGAATTATCTGACCTTAATTTATCTGTCGATTGGGAGAGAGTGTGGTCTAATCTCAGCTTAACATCTAAAAATTTGGCTCATCGCCTTATTCACTTCAAAGTCATTCATAGAGCATACATAACTCCTTACAAAAGATTCAAAATGAAACTACAACCAAATTTTAACTGCCATATGTGTAACACTGCATCATCAGGTACTTTTCTTCATATGTTTTCGGAAAGTCCTATCGTCATTAGTCTATGGACACATGTAAACCTGGTTTTATCATCCTTAACTACAAATTGACTGGTTTGTTAACCCAAGTTTGTGTCTTCTTAATGATGATTCTGGTCTCTGTATAAGTTCAATGCAAAAGAGAATGTTGTTTGCTGGTTTTACAGCTGCGAAGAAGACAATAATACAGAACTGGTTTACACCGCACATGTGTGGAAAAACATATTGGATCCATAGCCTCCTGCAAATAGTGACTTATGAATGTACAACAGCACGAATCAATGGGCCAAGCCTTTGACCATTGATGCTTAGCAGTGTTTTCTTTTTGATATACGTGATTGTATAAAGGAGTGACTTTTGTGTTTTTCTTGTCCTTCCCTCTCTCCCTCCCTTTTGACTGGACTTTGAGATATTGAGTATGTGTCTGTTGTTTTGTTTTGTTATGTTTTGAAAAACATATTTCCAATGTTACAAAAACAGCATTCTTCCATCTTAGAAACATTGCCAAGCTAAGGAACATGTTACCTGTTTCTGATACAGAAAAGCTAGTTCACGCATTCACGACCTCTAGACTGGACTATTGTAATGCACTGCTAGGTGGTTGTCCTGCATCTTCAATAAACAAGCTACAAGTAGTCCAAAATGCAGCAGCTAGAGTCCTTACCAGGTCAAGAAAATATGATCATATTACCCCAATTTTACAGTCTCTGCACTGGCTACCTATTAAGTACCGTATCAGTTACAAAATATTATTACTTACCTATAAGGCCCTAAATGGTTTAGCTCCTGCGTACCTAACTAGTCTTCTATCTCGCTACAGTCCATCACGCTCCCTAAGGTCGCAAAACTCTGGACTCTTGGTAGTACCTAGAATAGCAAAGTCCACTAAAGGAGGTAGAGCTTTTTCATATTTGGCTCCCAAACTCTGGAATAGCCTTTCTGATAACGTTCGGGGTTCAGACACACACTCTCTGTTTAAATCTAGATTAAAGACACATCTCTTTAGCCAAGCATTCATATAATGCATTCATATAATGTATCTCATAATCTTGTACTGCAGTTATATCTGATCAAAACGCACATTATTATTCTTTAGCTTGGGTTGAACAAATAATTTTTGCTTGAATGGAACAACAGCTACGCTAATTATGTCTCTTTGTTTATCTGTTTATGCCACGGGATTTACATCCCGTGGTAACTAGGAGTTACACAAGCTTCAGTCTGGATCCAGCCCTTAAATGATCTGAGATGACCAAACACCTGAGAAGAGATGATGCCGACCCCTCGGAGGACCTCAGAGGATGCCAACCTCTGATCCCCCAACAACATGTAGAATTAACAAATTTTGCCATAAGTTAATATATTAAGTTTCCACAATGTATAAATATATTGTAGAAACTTAATTTCCTGTAAAGCGCTTTGCAACGATTGTATCGTAAAAGGCGCTATACAAATAAACTTGAATTGAATTGAATTGAATGTATGAAAAATAAAAAATGTTGAAAAAAAAAAGGAATGTCCGAAAGTGAGTTCCCCTTTGAATGAAAACTCACTGTGTCCTCTAGTGGACATTTTTGGGAATGCTCAGCATGACCAGTGTCTGAAGCCGTGATTTATGCTGCCATCACGCGCTATCGGAATTATCGTAAATACAAGTTTCCTAATAGGAAATTGGATGTGAACGGCCTCTCAAGTTGTATTTACTACTGGGAAATTCGGAAATAATTTTGATACCAGAGTTTCTGAGTTGGGCGGGTTATAAACTTTAAACATTCTAGCCTTAAAGGGGTGGTTGATTGCGATTTCACTTTTTTAACGTTAGTTAGTGTGTAATGTTGCTGTTTGAGCATAAACAATATTTGCAAAGTTGCAGCGCTGAAAGTTCAATGCAAACGGATATATCGTCTTTTAAAATTCTGGCAGTTTAATGCCTACAAAAACGGCTGGTAAGGGACTACAACAAGTTACTTCCCGGGTCCGTTGTCAAGAACCCAGATAAACCCCACCCCCGGGAACACGCAACAAAGGGGGCGAGGCCATGCTGCGCTGCTTCAGAGAAAACTAGGGGTGCACGTAAAAATCTATTCATATATTCTGTCTTCTAACGAATCTAATGGATTCACAAGATTCAAAATCAATGTCCTAAAACAATGGTTCTTAATACTGTTCCTAGCGTCGCCCTGCTCTGCATCTCTCTCTCTCTCTCTCTCTCTCACACACACACACACACACTCTCTGTCTCTCTCTCTCACACACACACACACACACACACACACACACACACACACACTCTCTCTCTCTCTCACGCACACGCTCTCTCTCTCAATTTCAATTTCAATTTAAGTGTGCTTTATTGGCATGACAAAAACTATACATTTGTATTGCCAAAGCAATTGCAGCTGGGCTGCTCACAAATAGTGCACATTTGAATTAACAGAAAGGAAAATAATAATAAAATACAAATATTAAAAAAAAAAAAGTATTAAGCATGTAGTGCAAAATAAAAGTATGTGTTAAAAATAAAATTAAATAGATAAAGTATAAGATATACAGAGGCAAAATATACATTTAAGTAATATGGCATAATATAATCTAGATGTGCTGGGAGCATCAGCTCAGGGCAGGTGGAGTGTCTTCTCTTCTGTGGTGACAGAGAGACACATATTGAGCAGCAAACACACAGCAGCTCTTGTGTTCTCCGAGCAGATACGCTAGTTTCTCCTGGTCTGGAAGAGTTTTAAATGTGGGATGGATCTGCTGAATTTTGTTGTAGAACACTGTCCGTATATCTGTGTATTTGGAGCATTCTGATGGTCCTGATAAAAAGATTCTCTCTCTCTCTCTCTCTCACACACACACTCTCTCTCTCTCTCTCTCTCTCTCTCTCTCACACACACACACACACACACACACACGCTCTCTCTCTCTCTCTCTCTCTCTCTCTCTCTCTCTCGAGTGCATGCTGGGAGTGAGTGTGGTGAGTGTGAATGTGAGTGGTTGCCGACTGTGGCCGGTAAGAGTGCTTTTTTTCTAAACTTTTTCCTTTTCTTTTGTAAGTGTTTTCTTTGTTTGTTTTTTTTATAGGTATTTTGTTTTTTTGTTTTTTGTGAGGATAGTCTGCTTCCAGCATTTTTGCTGGGAAGCATGGCGACTCCAAACACAATGGTTTTTGAAAATTTAACTCGGCGGCATGGAGTAAAAATTGATTCAAACGCTAATGTGGAAGATGTTTGTTTGGCTGTGGGAGACGTTGTGGGTCATGAAAACATTGTGTCCGCTTCGCGAATGAATAGTGCGTTTGTGCTATTTTTTAGCACTATTGAGAAGGCGAATGAAATAGTGCAAAATAGTGTTGTAATCAAAGGTTCACTCACGCCGGTGTTTCCTTTGAGCACTCCCGCCAAGAAAATAATGATTTCAAACGTCCCTCCATTTGTGAAAGATGAGATGATCGTGCAGGAATTGTCACGATATGGAAAGATCAAAAAAACAGATCAAAAAAATTCCGCTTGGATGTAAATTGCCTTTAGTGAAACATCTTGTGTCTTTTAGGAGACAGGTGTTTATGATTCTGAAGAATGGCGAGGATGAACTTGACCTGGTTTTTAATTTTAAAATAGAAGGTTTTGACTATGCTGTCTTCATATCATCTGATACGACGTTCAAATGTTTTGGTTGTTCGAAAATCGGACATCTGAGTCGTAATTGCCCTGATAAAATGAACACGAACACAGAGCAGACTGATGTAGGTAAAGCGGGGAGCGCTGTTGATGAGTCTAGCGCACCGGTGAATACGCCGCTCGAGCCGGTCGAGGTGCGGGCGTCGTGCTCTGCTGTCGGTGATGATGGAGGCGTTGTGGAGGAGTCCGTGGGGTTCAGTACATTATCTTCTGTGCTTGTAGAACAAGACAGAGAAATTGTAAAGGAAGATCTGAGGTTGAATGATTGTGGATTGGACATGGAAGTTGAATCAACTTTCAAAACACCAATTAAAAGAAGAAAGAGTCGAAACGATAAAACCAGTAAACAAATCAAAATAAATGACGCTGCTGAAGATGAAATCATAGCTTCTGACGATGATGATTCTGATTCTTGCGTTTCTGTGTGTTCAGAGTTTTCTGCTTGTTCTCAAAATGAAGCAGTAAATGTTTTGTACAAAGCTGAAGACATTAGTGGTTTTCTTCAGGAAACGAAAGGGTTAAAAGGCGTGCAAATTGAGGATTATTTTCCTAATAGTGCACAATTTGTGAAGGACACCAGATTTTTGATAAAAGAAGGGGCTTTCGCAGATCTTGAAGTGTATCGTTTACGGAAATTTGTAAACAAGTTAAAAAAAACAAAATCCTAGAGATGACAAGAATGCCATGGTTTAGATCCCTGAGCTTAGTTTTTTTTATTATATGCATAATCTCTGTCTTTGTCCATCTGAGTTGCTTGCTGAACTTAAATAAAACTATGAGTCAGCTAAAAATTGGAACTCTCAATTTAAATGGAGCTAGAGATGTTCGTAAACGGATGATGTTGTATGAATATATAAATCAGAAGTCTGTTGATGTCATGTTTATACAAGAAACGCATAGTGATCAAAGAAATGAGGTGGACTGGAAAAGAGAGTGGGAAGGTCAACTTTTTCTTAGTCACAAATCCTCTGTAAGTGGAGGTGTTGCAATTTTATTTTCTAAAAATATGACTCCAGTATCATTTGAATCTGTTGAAATTGAAAAAGGTCGCTTTTTAAAAGTTATTGTTAAGTTTGAAAAAATTGTTATGGTTTTTTTAAATATCTATGCTCCTAATAGTGGAGTAGAAAGAGTATTGTTCTTAAATTTAGTCAACACTACTTTTAAAAGCCTAAATACAGATGATTTCTTAGTTTTAGGGGGAGATTTTAATTGTACTGAGAATGATAAAGTAGACCGAAATCATTTAGAACCGCATGTTGCATCTCAAAGAGTTATTAAGCAACTCGTTCAAACTTTTGATCTCTGTGATATATGGAGAAAAATGCATAAAACATTAAGGCAATACACATGGGTTCATTGTAAA